>CM046034.1:48434289-49034289 GCA_025215565.1 Flaveria ramosissima | reverse complement strand
AAGTTCTACAAGAGAACTAGAAGGAGGTTTCCAAGCAATGGAACCAGTGGAAAGTTTGTCTTGGATAAAAGCAAAGTCAAGTGTTACAACTGTAACTTAATGGGCCACTTTGCTAGAGAGTGTAAGGCACCTAAAACAAATGGTGGCCAAGCACAAACCAGACCAAACTACACTGACAAAGCCCCTCAGAATGAGAAGCCAAAGCAACAAGCTGTTGTTGTTGTTGAAGAAGGAAGCTTTGACTGGAGCTTTCAGGTGGAAGATGCTTCTCCAAACCAAGCACTAATGGCAGATCATGATGAAGCCAAGGTATTGGAACATCTCTGTACTCCTGAATGCATTGCTAAAGTTAACAAATATAGGTCCTATAACTTGGAAATGAGATATGATCTTGAGTCCTTAAACATTTTAAATCTGATTTTAGAAAGTCTGAAAATGATTATATGCTAAAAATAGAGGACTTAGAGAAAACCATTTCAGTACTAAAACATGAACATACAGATTTTAGGACTCAAATCCAAGATCTCATAACCAAGCTGACTGAGTGCCAGGCTGAGCTTGTGATCAGCAAAGCCAGGGCAGAAAAGAGTGTTCTTAAAGAAGAGACCTTCAAGAACATGATATGCTCATCCCTGCACAACAAAGTGTGTTATCAAAATAGACAGGGACTGGGATCAAATGAGATAGCTCCTCCACGCACAATCTTGTCTGTAAGATCTCCTAGGTGTGAAACTTGTGAAGATGAGCTTCCTCTCATAGATCCTATAAGTGAAGAGGATGAAGAAGAGATAGTGAAGAATTCCTCTGAGAAGAGTGAAGAGGAGGATTCTACTAAGGGTCACTATCCTTTTGAGGAGAAGAAGTCTACTGTGATGACCAAGTCAAAGAGAAAGAACTTGATCAGGAAGAGCAAAAGAAAGGCAAAGAAGGCTCAAGAGATCAAGGCTACTTTTGACTCTAAGCAGAAACAAGTTTTTATCTCTGCAGGGTTTAAAGTAGTAAAGACTGAAGACATCAACCAAAACTCCTCAGCTAAGAGTTCTGGTTCTTGTTCAAATCATCTCAGTACCAAGAAGAAGACTGATCTGCTGTGTACCACTGCTGCACAGCCTGGACCATCAAACTCCAAGAACAGTTCACAGCCCAAAAGAACTGTCTCAGCATCTACAAAGATGAAGATGGAGAAGGGATGTGACCAAAGACAGTCTTGCTCTCATAAGGAGACTCTTATGAAGAAAAAAATGTTGTGTGTCACATTGCTAAGGATTGTCCATATAATCCTAAAAGTACTATCCATATGACCAATAAAAGACTTCAAAGAGTTTCAAGAAGATTCAAGCTTCGGAAGGAAAATCTGTTTCCTTCGGAAGCTCCAAATCAAAGAAGAAGGTAAATGGAAAATTATCTTCGGAAGAAAAATTGGTCTCGGAAGAAAGGAGTTCTTCCGAAGCACTGAAGTCTGTTGCAGTGACTGCAGAATCTTCCGAAGGTTCAGTCATCAAAACTTGTGAAGTTCCAAAAGCTTCCAAGGTTTTAAAGGTCAAGTCCAAGACTCCAAAGGTGGTGTGGAAGTCTAAGAAAGACCAAGTGACTGAAGTTTTTCCATCAACAACAGCTGAAGATCCCTCTAGCATAACCATAGGATCTATTACTGTTGCATTACCTTCTATTATAATTAGTGAGCCCAAGACAAGTAAGGCTTGGTTTTCCAAATGTAACTAATCATTTTCTTTGTGCAGGAACAGCTCAAGACAAATAGGAATGTCTGGATAATTGATAGTGGCTGTTCCAGACACATGACAGGCAATAGGTCACTACTCCATAACTTTGAGAGAATTGATGGAGGACCAGTTGCTTTTGGAGGAGATGAAGGTGGTTACATTTCAGGAAGGGGCAAGGTAACAAATGGTAAGCTCAGCATTGAAAAGGTAAACTTTGTCAAGGAGCTTGGGTACAATCTTCTGAGTGTATCCCAATTTTGTGATCAGAGTCATAACATGCTCTTTACTGAGCATGAGTGCATTGTTCTCAAGCCTGGAGTGGTCATTCCTCATGAGCATATCCTGCTTAGAGCCCCCAGGAAAGGGAACATGTACAAGATGGATTTGCAAGAAACAACTCCCTCTGGAGAAGTTTCATGCTTTCTATCAAAAGCAAATAGTGATAAGTCTTTCCTATGGCATAAAAGAATGTGCCATGTAAACTTTAAGAACATGAATAAACTGATTAAACATGATTTGGTAACTGGAATGCCAAAGAAAGAGTTTACAAGTGATGATCATTATGTTGCATGCCTGAAAGGGAAGCAACATAAGGTATCTCACAAGCCTAAGGAAAAGAACTCCATCACTATTCCCCTACACTTATTACATATGGATCTCTTTGGCCCCACTAGTGTAATGAGTCTAGGAAGGACCTCTTATTGTTTGGTAATCACAGATGATTTTACAAGATTCACTTGGGTTTTCTTTCTTAGAACTAAGGATGAAACCCCTGAGATTCTGAAGAATTTCATCTTAAAAATTGAGAATCAAAGTGATCACAAGGTCAAAACCATAAGATGAGATCAAGGGACTGAATTCAAGAATCAAATCCTTGATACATTTTGTGATGAAAAAGGTATTACAAGACAATATAGTGCTCCCAGGACTCCTCAGCAAAATGGAGTTGCTGAGAGGAGAAACAGGACACTAATTGAAGCTGCAAGAACTATGTTGTCTGACTCTAAACTACCCATCACCTTCTGGGCAGAGGCAGTAAATACTGCTTGCTATGTGCAAAACAGAGTTTTAGTAGTTAAGACACATGGTAAGACTCCTTATGAACTTTGGCATAAGAGAAAACCTTTCATTGGTTTTCTCAGGTCATTTGGATGTCCCTGCACCATCTTAAATACCAAGGATCAAATTGCCAAGTTTGCTGAGAAATCAGATGAAGGACACTTCATTGGATACTCTTCCCAAGCCAAGGCTTATAGAGTATACAATCTCAGAACTAGAATTGTTGAGGAGTCAGCCAATGTGACTTTCAATGAACACACACCCTGTATGGCTGGTTCTGGTCTTGATTGGCTATTTGATCTTGATTTAGTTACCAACTGTTTTAACAAATCTTGTGAGAATGTTTCAGGATCTGCAGAAAATTTAAATACAGGTGATCCTGATCCAAGATTTGAGCTAGGAAGACCCTCAACTCATACATCTTCAGCTCCAGTTAGAACTACTTCAGCAAATGAGGTTTTTATCAGCACTACAATGACAAATTCAGCTGATACATCTGGGGTGCCTTCAAATTCCAGCTCAGAGGCTCCACAACCAGATAAAGATACCTCAATTGTGGAAGACAACAATGGTGATGGTGAAAGAGATCAGGAATTCCTTGATGCTAATAACCACACCATAGATGACAACATCAATGATGTCACACACTCATTGGATCAAGTTAATCTTGATAAGTGTGGTGATGTGGAGGGTGAATCATCTATGCCAGATCTAAATTTCTCAAATTTGGATCTTTCTCAGCAACTTGCTGTGATCCCTCAGCTAAGGATCCACAAGTCTCACCCCACCACAAACATCATTGGAGATGTTGTCACAGGGGTAAGAACAAGAGGACAAACCCATGAAGCAAATGTTTGTCTTTACTCTTGTTTCTTATCCCAGATAGAGCCAAAGAAAGTTGATGAAGCTCTAAAGGATGGAAGTTGGGTTGAAGCTATGCAACAAGAGTTGCTTCAATTCAAAAGGCAGAAAGTTTGGAACCTCTGTCCTCTTCCTCATGGGAAGACTACCATTGGAACCAAATGGGTTTTTAGGAATAAGAAGGATGATAGAGGAATTATCATCAAGAACAAGGCAAGACTAGTTGTTCAAGGATACACACAAGAAGAAGGGATTGACTACACTGATGTCTTTGCTCCTGTAGCAAGATTAGAAGCTATTAGGATATTCCTGGCATTTGCTGCATCCAAAAACTTCAAGGTCTTTCAACTTGATGTAAAGTGTGCTTTTCTGTATGGAGTGATTGATGAAGAGGTTTATGTCAAACAGCCACCTGGTTTTGTAGACCCTGATCATCCTGATTATGTCTGCAAGCTTGACAAAGCTCTTTATGCGCTGCATCAGGCACCCAGGAAGTGGTATGAGACATTGTCTGAGTATCTTTGTAAACATGGATACAGGAGAGGTACTATAGATGGAACTCTCTTCATCAAAGGACAGGGAAATGACTTATTGCTAGTTCAAATATATGTAGATGACATCATCTTTGGTTCAACTAATCCAAAGCTCTGCAAAGACTTTGAGAAGCTGATGAAAGACAGATTTAAAATGAGTGCAATGGGAGAACTCAATTTCTTTCTGGGAATTCAAGTGAAGCAAGTTGAAGATGGCATCTTCATAAGTCAGTCAAAGTATGTTCAGGACATACTCAAGAGGTTCAACATGACTGATTGTAAGATTGCTAGGACACCCATAGCCAGAAACCACTCCCTTGGACCTGATCTTGAGGGGGAGTGTGTAGATGAACATTTATACAGGGCTATGATTGGGTCTCTTATGTATCTTACAGCTAGCAGGCCTGATATCATGATGCTACATGTATTTGTGCAAGATATCAAGCCAACCCTAAGATGTCTCACCTAATCACTGTCAAAAGGATTTTAAGATACCTCAAAGGTGCCTCAACACTTGGTTTATGGTATCCAAAGAATCCTAACTTCAATCTGTATGCTTATACAGATAGTGATTATGGTGGTTGCAACATGACTATAAAGTCTACATCTGGGGGATGTCAATTCCTTGGTGGAAGGGTTGTCTCATGGTAATGCAAGAAACAATCCTGTGTGTCTGCATCAACTGCTGAGGCTGAATACATTGTTGCTGCAAGCTGCTGTGCTCAAGTGCTTTGGATTCAAAATCAGATGCTGGACTATGGATTTAACTTCAAGGAGACTCCTATCCACATAGACAACAATAGTGCTATCTCTATCATTGAGAACCCTGTGCAGCACTCAAGGACCAAACACATCAATATCAGGTATCATTTAATAAGAGATAACTATGAAAAGAGATTAATTAAACTAGTCAAAGTTCACACAGATGAACAATATGCTGATCTGTTTACAAAAGCTTTTGATGAACAGAGATTTAAATATCTAATATCAGCTATTGGGATGATTAACTTTGAGTAGATCTTTTCTTAAAACTAATCCTAATTATTTCTTAAAATATGTGTGTCCTAAGTTGTCTAGTTCATCACTTTCATAAGCTCATGTTTTCTTTGGATATAAAATCATTTTTTTGAAGACTTTCCTTAGATTCTTGAAAATTTTCTGATCCTTCGGAAGGTATACTTTTACCTTCGGAAGAAAATCATGTCTTCAAAATAAATAACTGTCTAAGAAGTTTTACCTTCGGAAGAAGTCTAAATCTATCTTTCGAAGCTTAAATTCTTGTCTTCCGAAGCAAAATTAACTCTCGGAAGCTTTGTTGTTTCATATACAAAGCATTCAAGTGTTTATTTCTCTTCCGAAGCAAAATTTTCAAGACTGTCAGGAAAATCTTCCGAAGTCATTTTAGCTTCGGAAGCTTTTTCATTAAAACTTCCGAAGATAATTTACCTTCGGAAGCTTTTCGAATTCCAAGAAAACTACTTTTTGAGCAAAAGTAAACTACTTTTTCAGAGGTGGGACCGACTTTCGGATTTCAAAGTTTATCCTCTTTCATTAACTTTGGTTCAAATCTCTTTTCACATAAATACCCAACGGTCCCCCCTCTTCCTCACTATCTTCCTCAATTCCACTATTCTCCAAACCTAATTCCCAAAAAGCGCCTTTGCTTTTTACCTTTCTTCAACCTTAAGCTTCTCAAATGGCCAACCTTAACCGCAGAAACAACCCAGATTTCTCCATGCAACTTCACAGGCAACACAACCAGGTTGCTCTGTTAAGCTCTGAGAAAGATGAAAGTTTCTCAGAGATTTGCCAATTCTTAACTCTATCAAACTATTTCACCTCCCTAACCATTGATCCTACTCTGTATGAGGATCATTTGCTTGAATTCTGGAAGACCTGCCAAGAGGTCATTATGGATGGGGAGAAGGCACTGTCTGCCACAGTGCAAGGGAGGACAATCTTCATCACTCCAGCCATCATCAACTATCATTTGCAGCTGGATGATGAAGAAGGTGAGTTGTCCTTCCCAAAGGAAGCTGTCAATCATTCCTTTGAGCAGATGGGTTATGAGGGAGATTTCTCTGTAAAGACCTTCAGGAAAGGAAAGGTCTCATCCCAGTGGAAATACCTACTCCATGTGGTTATCCACAGCTTGTCAAACAAGCATGGAGGGTGAGACCAGATTCCTGAGGATCTCTCCTTCATAGTGCATGGAATGGTTCAAGGGGTCAAGTTCAGGTACTCTCAATTTGTTTATACCAATTTACTTGCAAACTTGGACTCTTTAGAGTATTACATGTTTCCTAGATATGTTCAACACATTCTTAACTGTGATCTGGGCTCACAGTTGAGGGAAACAAGTAATATTCTTAAATTGGGACAGATGAAGCCCGACATCTTTAAAATCATGAAGAAGCTAACTGTAGGCTTCTCAGGGGTAGAAACAGCCCTTGTCCCCAAAATGTTAGAGCTCATTGCTCAAGGTGACAACCTAGCAACACAAGTTAGTGTTGAACCCACAACTTCTACTTCTTTACCACTAAAAAGGCCTCAAATAACCCTCACCTACCAAAGAAAATCCAAACGAACCCCTGAGTGCCACAGCTTCTTCTTAGTTGTCTTCCACTCTCTCCCCAGTTCAAGAAAGCCCTGTACAAGAAGATGTGGTTTCACAAGAACCTCAAGTAGACAAAGAAGAAGATAGGATCAAAATGATCAACTACCTGAGTGCCACAGGCTTCTATCAAGCAGATGCACTTCTTCCCTTGTCCTATGACTTTGTTGAGTTTGAGTACTTAAAACAACTTGAGCTTGAGTTTGTCAAGGAGAGAAAGACAACTAAGAAGAAGCTAAGGGAAGAAGCTGCAAAGTCAAGAGCCATCATCCAAAAGAGTATGAAAAAGTCTGTTGATAGACAAAGGATGATGAGCTTCTTGAAGCTATATGGATTCTTCGGAAGGAGACTTGGCCCTATGTCTCTATCCACAATGGATGAGCATATAAGGGTAATCAAGCAGAAGATTAAGAGTGCTGAACTGATTGACTTACACTCTCTTCCAAGTCAAGTCCCACCTGAAGTGGAGGTTAAGTTTGAACAACCTGAGACACCTCAACCCAGACCTCCTGCTGAGCCTCAGCAAGCTTCATCTTCTGATCCAAAGCAGGGTCAAACTCCCTCTCCTTCTGAACCTGTGAGGGAGGAACACCCAACGGAGAAAGACAAGGATGATCAACAAGGTGCTGTAGACCAGTCTTCTCAGTTAAAGTCATCTAAGAAGAAGAAGAGGATGGCTTCTAAACCAAAGTCTAAAAAGAAGAAGTCTAAATCATCTACCTCTACACCTCAGGCTGAGTCAGATCAACCTGAGGAAGTGCATGAAGAGGCAGCCCAATCAACTCCAATGCAAGTGGCTCCTCTGGCAGCTGAGACACCCATCTTATCCTGGACCTTCTCTACCAATCCAGAAAGATGGCATGTAATCAGAGATCAAGGTGTTGAGAATGTCTATACATGGCAAGACATAATCAACTTACCTCTGCATGATCTCTTTGAGATGAGAAGATACTATGAAGGTCTGAATGATCCTGACCATCTAATGAAGAAGGGTATGGTCATGATTGTGCTGAAGACTACTAAAATCTGAAGATCTTCTAAATGTTTTGGTAGCATCAGCCTAGGGGGAGTTTGTAAGGATTCCTTTAAGTCTGATGCAAATCAAAACATCCAATGTCTCTCTGCAAGAAATGCACTAAGTACTGAAGAAGAATTGCTTCGGAAGTTTTACACCATACACTAGAAATATTCTAAGTGTAAAATCTTCCGAAGCCAAGACCAATATCTTCCAAAGCCAAACATGAAGTCTTCTGAAGCCTCAGAGACAAAGTCTTCCGAAGCTTCATCCTATGAAGACAGATTTCTTCCGAAGACTTTTAGTAACATGCTTTATCTGATGTACTGTTCCATAAAGCTGGACACCTTTCCGCTGCATCTCTGCAAAGTCACCAACTTACATGAGTTGGTGAAAAGGTCCATGCATTTGGTAACTGTACATTGAGGTCTTGAGTCTGTAACTTTCTACTTTATGTACTTTATCCTTTTTGTAATAGATAAGGATGTGAGCTATGGCATGTCATAGTCACAAGGTCAAAAGGCAGATATACCTTTTGATTCTACAATTGATTTTGTTTGTGTCTAGTCAATTGTATCCAGCTGGCTTTCAAAGTATAGCCGGCTGTAGGTTGTAGTATAAGTATTCCAAGTTCTAGTATCTTTCTTTATGCTTTGTAACACTTGTAATAGAACTTGAGAAAGCAATATACTGCCTCCTTGAAACCCAAATCTCTTGTTCTGTCTCTTTATCATTACTTGTGTTCTTTGCATCATTATCTTGGTTAATCCAGTTTACTGTTTGATCAAGTTTAGTTAATCTCCTCTTTGTGTTGTTGTGTTGTAATTGTTAAGCCCTTAACCGGTCCTGCAGGTTCAGACCTTTTATTGGTTCAGCACTTAATCATTCAAAAATTATCAAACAGCCCCTAAGACTAATGTTTTTCACAAATCGGATCTAGGGTGTAAACGAGTTACGCCAACTCGCAAGCTATTCGGGGTTGGTTTGATATAAGCTCGAATTAAGTCGAGCTTAAACACGCTTGAGCTCATACTATAACTCGTTTACTAAACGAGCTTGAGTCGATTCACGAGTCTAAACTACTATTCATTCACATATTTTTTTTACTTATTAAATACTAAATAAATATTTATATTTTTAACGGCAAGTTTCTCTACTCCAAACGAGCTAAACTTGGCACTAGAAATAAAACTACAAATTAGCCGAACTCGAGCCGAGCTTTTTAAAGTCAAAACGAGCCGAACTCGAACTGGATCTAGGGGTGTAAATGAGTCAAGCCAACTCGTAAGTTACTCGGAATCGGCTTGAAAAATGCTTGAATCGAACAATAAATCAGTCGCTTTAGCATTTCACGGTTGGCCGGTCGAATCCATTGGACCGAATATAAGACCGGATGACGTTATATATATAAAAAATTAATGTTATGTATATACGTTTAGTTTAAAAATAAATGTGAAAATATTATATGTTTTAAGGTTTAACACATATTAACACCTAAATTAATAAAATATGTACCATAAATTACTTAATTAATCGAAAAATAAGATTTTGAAAGGAAACAAATAATTAAATTAATGAAAATCTGATCCGAACACCCCAATCCAACCCGTAACCGACCAGCTCAACTGAAAACGGTCTAAATGCACACAAACGGACCGATTCCATGAATCCATGACCAGTTTCCCGTCTATTTGGTCCAACTTCCTAGTCCGAACTGATATTAAAAACACCAATTAAGACTTGCACTAAGGGTGTTACATTAGGTCGTTTTAACTAAAGATTACTTGACATAACAATTTATCTTTTTTTAATTTAAAAACAAAAAAACACAATATCAAATTCCGAACTCATTACATCTCTCTCACTTCTCCCTTCCTCTCTCTCTATCTCTCTTTCTCTCTCTCTCACACACACATGGGAACCCTAATTGATTTAGTCTTTGATTAAAACACCGATAATACTCCTCTTCAGAAGAAATTGCTTTCAAAACAAGTCTAATGAGTCTTTTCTAACATGTTAAAGCTTCGTTGGGTGGAATTATTAGAGTTGTTAAGCTTTATAATATCCAACATTAATGTTCTTCATAGTCGGACCTAGAGATGTAAACGAGTCAAGCTAACTCACAAGCTATTTAGAATTGGCTTGAAAGAAGCTTGAAGCTTAAACACAGTTGAGCTCATACTATGGCTCATTTACTAAAAGACTTCAAGCCTGCTCACATGCCTAAATTAGTTTTTCATTTACATATTTTTTTATCTATATATAAAAATATATTTATATTTTTTGAATAGCAAATTTTTCTACTACAAACGAGCCAAACTCGATCTTTAAAAATAAAACTTCAAACGAGCCGAATTCAAGCTCAAACTTTTTAAGTCAAACGAGTCGAGCTCAGTCTCGGCTCAGCTCATTTACACACCTAACTGGACCGGTAATAATTCAGTTACCTTAGCATTTCACTGGTTGGACCGAGTGGACCGATCAAACGAAATATAAGAACCGGATGAAATCATATATAAAAAAATTATTTATATATATTTCGTTTAAAAATAAAATATGAATATATTATATGTTTTAAGATGGATTTACATTTTCAAGACAATATGCACACTTAAATAACCAAAATATGTATCATAAATTATTAAATTAATAGAAAAATGAGATTTGGAAAAATAAAAAATAATTAAACTTAGTAAAAATCCAATCTGACCATCTGGTCCGGTTCAATAGGTTCACTAGTTCGACCGGTAACGGTACGGTTCAACAGAAAACGATCTAGATGCACGCAACCAGACCGGTAATTAGCCGGTCCAATCTAGTTTTGAAAACACTAATTAAGACTTGCACTAAGGGTGTTACTTTAGGTCGTTTTCACTAACTGGGATTAACTTGACATAACAATTTATCTTTTTTAATTAAAAAACAAAAAAAGTCAAATTCCAAGCTCATTTCATCTCTCTCTTTTTCTTCTTCTTGTTCTTCTCTCTCTCACACACACATGGGAACACTCATTGGTTAGTCTTTCACTGAAGCACCAATCTTACTCTTCTTCAGAAGAATTTGCTTTTAAAACCAGTCCAGCGGGTCTTTTCTAACCTGTCAAAGATTCGTAGGGTGTGCTTGAAACCTAAAAGATCAAGTCTTGAACAGAATCAATTTAGTCAATCTTGTAACTTGGCACCTTCAATTTTCCCAGATGGTCACATCCTTAAACCACCCCTATCTGCTTTTATCTTTGGTTACAAATCTAGTCCAAATTGATGAACAAAAAAATCTTATACAATCCCCTTAATGAACAGTTTTGATCGGGCTTAGAGATGAAGCTATGGAACCCATATATCACAAAGAATACAACCGGGGGAAAGAAATTGTACGAGTCACCCTCTCATCTTTGTGTTTCAATAACCCTCGGGCTTGTGCAAGCCGTTTGTGGTGATTTTCGATGAAATTGATTTTGAGTGAGAAAAATAAAAGCATTTGTATTTCTTATTAATAAGAGTAGTTTGGTCATTTTTTAAAAAAGTTTACTGGTAAAGTCAACCTCGTTTAATGAAAATGACCTAACATGTTACGAAGCCCTTAGTTTAAGGATGTCTAGCGTAATTAATAAAGGTTAAAGACCAAGCCTATGAGCTAATATATACACAAAGTATGTTTTCTGTAATTTACTAGATGTAAAAGGGTGTAATTTGAAAGCTTATTCAACAAAACTACGTAGTTAAGAGAATATTTATTAAGATGAGTTTAAACCTACTTTAGCTTTTATATTTTAAACAATAAAAAAGTCCAAATGATAGTCACGTACTCACGTTCTTAAGCAATGATTTGGTACTTTTGGATAAGCATTGATTTTTCATTTTGATTAGGGGCAACAATTGTGTTGTATCTCGTTATTTGATTGTTCACATACATATTTCTATCAGGTTTTAATTTTAGTGTTCGATTCATATTTAATTTTGTTTCCGCCAGCACTGATACATGTTTCCACTAAAACAAATACAAGTTTGATTTGGTATTTTAACTCAATAACTGTTTTTCAGATTCGATTTGTGAGCAACAATTGTATTTGATTTTGTATCTTGTTGTTTGATTGGTAATACCGGTTCTATTTTGGTATTCTGCTTTGTTCATATTTGTTATTAAGTGTTTAATTTTGGTATTAGGTTTTCTACCATCTAGGTCTGAGCCTTATTTCTTTTTATTTTTGATTCTTTCTAGTTACTTTTACTTAATTAATGAGATTTGATTCTTGATTTTGTTTAGTTCTTTTGATTCATTACGGAAGTTCTTATTAGTTATTCTTTATTAATAAGAATGAAACACAATGTCAGACATGATTTAAAATGAAGATTTCAACACAAATCTTACATTGTTTATCGTAAACAATGTTGATGTTGATGACGTGTTAAGAGATAGAATTGGAAATAATAAAAACACTAATGTGGAAATCGTGTTAGGGGAAGACAGAACTAGAGATGAAAATGATGTGCATGATATGTTAGGAAAATATAGAATTAGAGATGAAACTAAAACATAAGGAAATAAACATGAAACATCATATGGTAACATTTAAGTACATTCAATTTACACCAATGTAAAGAAAACTAATATGTTAATAATACATATTCCCCCAAATTTTGGTTGATTTTTGGTTAAAAACTCATCTATTAGTCACTTATTTATGTTTAAATTGAATATTGTAGTGCCTGGTGTAAACTTGGTGATTTTTGTGAAAAGAGCACAAGATTTGAAGAAGCTTATGAGGAAAACTTACTGTCACAATCGTGTTCAATTTGATTGAACATAATTGTGTTAGTCTAATGGGTCTGTATGATATCTGACACTCAACACAATCATGCTCAAAAGATAAAACGGTGTTCAGCCCAGTTATGAGTTTTTATACCCAATTACCCCCCCCCCCCTCCCCCATTTAGAACATATCCACTTTTTCACACAAAATTCTAGTTCTCTCAAGTCTCTTAGGTGATTTTAGGCAGATCTTTATATTGAAGACCAAGGTTGAAGATCGAACACTTTCAAGGAAGATTCATCATCACACAACCCACCTCTACGTGTATTCAATTGAAGACCAATGTTGAAGATCGAACACTTTCAATGATGTGTATATATTGATAGTTGTGACACACTTCACTTTCAGGTCCGTCAATTAACCCGAAACGTGTTACTATTCAATTAATGTGTTAAATATCTACGTGTATTTAATTTAATTATAATTGCATAATATGATCGTTACTTAGTCGCGTTAAATTCTTAAATTATAAACAATATTTTAGACTAATATTATATTCTTATATATGTGTCTATATATATATATATATATATATATATATATATATATATATATATATATATGTATGTGTGTATATATATACACACACATACATATAAATATATATATATATATATATATATATATATATATATATATATATATATATATAGGGTAGGGTTAAAATGAAAACTTTTTTTATGTGGGAACTCTAGAACCAATATGAGGCATAAGTTTTCAATAGCAAAAAGGTAAATACCGAAAGTAATAATAAAAAAATTTGTAAAACAAAAATAACATAAAAGTAATAAAAAAATGTTCACTCGTTTCCCTATTTCATTTATATATATATATATATATATATATATATATATATATATATATATATATATATATATATATATATATATATATATATATATATATATAGATATATATATATATATATATATATATATATATATATATATATATATATATATATATATATATATATATATATATATATATATATATATATATATATATAAACTTGTTTTTTACGAACTTTGTTTTATAAATGTGTAATACCTAATTTGCACGTGTAAAATCGTATTTACACATCTGTAAAACCGAATTTACACTAATCTACACATATGTAAATAATGGAATGATGATTTTTTTATTTTAAAACTATATCAATAAGGTACGTATTGAAAAGAAAAAAAAATACTGACTTTTATGGTGAAATTTTTTTAAAAATAATGTTGTGAAAAAGATAAAGAACGTTTTAATAAAAAAGATGGAAATTACATGTGACTTGCAAGTTCGTTTAGCTAAATGAATGAAATTTTCTTGTTCATAATCGTTTATTTATTAAATGAACGACCATAAATGAACTTCCTGTCGAATGGTTCATGAATTGTTCGCTGAATGTTCGATTCGTTTAATCACAACCATTGATCAAGTTAATCAATGGTTGTCATTAGTTCTTCCGGTTCTGAAAATAAAGCTAATCCTGAAAAAAACCTAACCATATATATATATATATATATATATATATATATATATATATATATATATATATATATGTGTGTGTGTGTGTGTGTGTGTTGAATCATGAAGGATTAATCTATCGAAAACTCAGGATTTCAGCACTGGCTGTCAACTGTCGAAGAGGAAGTTCATGTTAATCTAATCGTATCCGATTCAACAAGTGGTATAAGAGCTTTGGCTCTTGATTTTCTTACAAGAAAAAGGGTTATCAAGGACTAAATTATAAGAGACTGATTTATCAGTCTCGGATACACAGTATCAAAGACTAATATATTAGTTACTGATGATATTAGGAACTGATATCTTTGTGACTCATATTAATGACTAATAATCAGTTCCTAATACTTTGACTGCTTATTTAACACAAAATTCCAGTCATAAATAGGTTTCCATAGTAAGGAGATTTGGAGGGAAAGTTTTTTGTTACTGAATTTCAGTCCCAAATAAGTGCTCATATTAATGAAATTAAGGGTCGGTGTAAGAATAACTTATATTCAGTCTTTGATAAAGAGATATAATAATACAAACTGAAAATTAGTTTTTAATATTTCTATATTGGATTGAACTAGGGACTAATAATTAGTCTCGAATGATTTTTTCGTGCTTAAAAGATTAGTGACTGATTTTTAGTCTCTATTATTTGGCACAAATTATACCATTTTAAGAAAGCCATCAAAGACCGAAAATCAGATTTTAAAAGTTCTTATAAGTAACCTTATACGAAACTAATATTCAATCTCTGTAGAGTTTTACGGATGAATAAGCATGGAGTATTATCCAGTCTCCCAATATTAACCTAAATTCTACAATTTCAAGGGAACATATTCACAACTAAAAATTAATTATTAATAGTCATAGAGCACACTGCAATAAGGATTAATATTTAGTCTCGAATGTCTTTTGCCTAAAAAATAAATGATTAATTGTTAGTTTTGAATTAATTGGTGCATATTATATTACGTAAAGAAAGATATCAAAGACTGAAAATTAGTCTTAAAGATCCAATCGTATATATAACCTTATTCGAAATTGGTATTCAGTCGTTAATAATTTTTTATATTAGATAAGTAGAGACTGATATTTAGTCTCCAATAAATAACACATATTCTATCTTTTCGAGGGAACAGATTAAAGACTAACATTCAGTTTTGTATATTTAACACATAGAATTAGGGACTGATATTCATTCATGAATATATTCTATATAAGAAAGAACTAATGACTGATTCTTAACCTCTACTTATTGACGTAGGTTATACCATTTTAAGAAAGTTATCTAGTACTGAATATTAGTCTTAAATATTATGTAGATCTTACTCGAATCTAACATTCGTTCTACAATAATCAACAAATATTCTACTGTTTAATTTGAAGAAATATTTTAGCGACTAAAAATTAATCTCTAAATTAACTCGTATATGAAATACGTATCCTTGAGTTAGTTATGAGAAATGTCAATAAATTAGAGTAATTGATGTTAAAAAAAGGTCAATAGTGGTGAAGTGGTTCCAATTATGGTGAAATATGGTTGATTAGAGCTAATGATTATCAATTAGGATCGCTTATAGTTAATTACAATTTTTAGGGTCATTATCTGCCAGCAACGGTCATTTAGAGCTAATGCTGGCTAATTAGGATAAATTATGGTTAGATTAAACAACGATCCAATTAGAGCTTTAAAGATATTGTTATTCTTAATACCCATTATGGTTGATCATTATATGTATGACGACCTGTTATAAGTTATAATAATATATCTTGGTAAACCAATGTGAAATTGAACAATCAAAGTATCTTCAGATGTAACGTGTTAAAGACGCATTATGATATGATAACACACATTATACGTTATGTTGTGCGCTTTATATATAACACCTAAAAATGCTAGTTACTAAAAAAATAGTAATGTAGATAAATATAATTATGTCTGAATGGTAAATATGGAATTTAAGAAATAACTTAACTATGAAACTAAACATTAACAAACACAAATACTAGTTTTAAAGCAAATTATTAAAATCTATAATGAATATAAAACTAAGCACTAAGTATTACGTTGTAGTGAAAATTAACATCAAAGAAAACAGAAAGTGAGTTAAGGATATACCTTAACCATAATTATTACGTTGTAGTGAAAATTAACATCAAAGAAAACGGAAAGTGAGTTACGCAACCTGAACCGACGTGAAAAGTATAAACGTAACAATAAAGTCAAAAAAGAAATAGACGTACAAAAATCTAAAAAGAAATAGAAATAGAAAAGAAGACATATGCAACTCCTTCATAATAATAAGTTATAAACTAATAATTGTTTTAGTTATTAGAACAGAAACTTATAAAGTTGATTACAAAATTTTTTATATGGATGTCATAAACTTGGTTAAATGGGTTTGTTTAGCCCAAAATAACCTATTAAGAATGCATATTGAGAGTTCACACTTGATGGTCATAAATTATATTAGAGTTTACACTTGATGGTTATAAATTATATTAAGAGTTCACACCTGATAGTAAAGATGATTTCATGAGATCATTTTCAAATTATTTGAGCTTGAGGTTAATACAATATTAAGAATAAATAAGTGTTTTGCAGGTGTAAGTCAAGAAGCAGATGCAACTCAAACAAAAGTAAATCCACTAAAAAGGCATGGTCAAAATATTAATCGTAGTGCTATGAAGGCGTTGGAGAATTTCCCTGACGGTACAAAATTTCATTAACAATGGATAAAGATACAAAAGCATTTGTAGGAACTTCAGCTACACAGTTTGCAACTGAGTGTGGGATTGTAATCCGTAATGTTTGTCCGCTAAACTTTCATAAATGGGAATCTATACCCAAGGATGTAAAAGATCAGATGTATAAAAAATTACAAGTAAGTTAGATATATTTTGTATTTTAAGCATAAGTAGCTATTAATATTTACATTTTCATTTCTATTGTTAATGTGTATATTCAATGCAGGTGAGATTTAATTTATTGCGAACGGATAAACTTTTTATGGAATACATGAACACACGACTACGTAATCAATGGAAATGCACAAGATGTGATTTGAGTGTGCATTGGAAGTCGAAAGGAGGATTAACCAATCCGCAGTACGCAAGATCACAAATGAAATCCTATTGTCGCAGCCAAGAAGATTGGAACCACATGTGCGACTATTGGGAGTTGGAATCGACTCGGGTAATTATCTTATTTTAATTCAATTCGTTCGTTTTCGGTACAGGTACGATACTGGTACTTTTTAGACTAGTATTATCCCTTAAAAGACCATATATCTTGTATAATATAAATATTAGCACATTGTTTGTATCTATTTTGTGTTCTTCTAATATATATCTTTGTTTTCTATTCTATAGAAATATAGTAATCAAATGAAAATTAACCGACGAAAGCAGGTTGTTACAAGTAGAGGAGGCTTCCAGTCAATAGCTAATCATATATTTCAAATGGTAAGCTTTCAAGATTTATACTTAAATTTTTTTTACAATTGCTTGGTATGTTCTATCTGTATTTTTTTGGCTTGCTATGTTAAAAATAGAATTATTCTCCTTCATTAGGCTTTGACAACTTGTGTGCGCCTTGAGCCTTTAACGACCTAATCACCTACACAGAGCCTTTTTTTATAAACTTGATCTACTTCTATGTTGTTTAATTTTTTATTGAAAGAAATATGTTTTGGATTTGAGCTTGTTTACTAACATGTTAACTGCTATGAGTTACTTGAAAGGGAAAAGCTAAATGAGCTTATTAAGTAAATAATATACCTTTCTTTTGTTATGACATCCCATTAATTATGTTGATCATTACCATTATAAACACATATGATTATTATTTGTTTTCTATTATCATTTTATAGATCATCTGTCATATGCATGGCTATAGGTCCAATTGGGTTCGCGTCAATCATATCCTTTTAGCATGTTTAAAGCAGACTATAGTCTTTTGTTAAGTCGTTAGAAATTTTGTTACGTGGGGAGCACCGGTCTATGTAGGGGTAAAACGTTTATTGAGTGTATTTTGTATATGTTTATACTTTTGGTGATCAATTGTTCAAATCATAGGTTTAACTTTATTTACCATAATATTTGTTATCACAGGCAAATCACGAGACATAAGTGCCTCCTAGCCCACTTGAAGTATATCACAAGTTGCATTCAATGCTAAAAAACAAGGCTGACAAAATGATGATGCACGTATTGAATATGTAAGTTACATACTATCTTCGGTTAAAGCATATCTTGAAAAAAAATTAATTATCTTTTGATTTTAGGTTGTTATTGATTTTAAATATTAATTTATTACCTTAAAAAATTGTAGGTATTATTCGTTACAAAGAGGAGGCTAGGGCTAAGTTAATTTATGAAGGAACAAATCTAACTACTACCATGGAACATGAGATAGAGAGAGAGGCAATCAAGAGTGTGTGTGCCAAGGAGAAAACAATAATATCAGCATGGGAGGTAGTGTCAGGCCGGTTTTACAAAAAAAAGATTATTGGATGACGTTGGAAGTTGGATCGTCTCAACCACCAACAAGTGAGGCTGAAGCTCTAAGAAATCAAGTTGCTTCACTCGAAGAGGAACTAAAACAAAGCAAAGATAAGTATGATAAAATGTCAATGTTCATGAATTCAAAGTTCTCAGATTTTGATCGTTCAGTTTCCACACCTGCGAGTACCAAAACAACCGGGTTAGTTGAGCAAATTAATGATAGCGACAACGAAGGTTTTGGATGTTAGTGAAGACTTATGGTTTAGAAGTAATTAACTTATTATTCATCTAAATGTTTGATTGTTTGGTTTAAAATTTTTGAACTTATGTTTTAGATGTGATTGATTGAATTATCATTTGGTATGATAAGACATTGCAATACTTATTGTTATTAGTCGTAAAAATATATATATGATTGTGGACTAATACAAAGGACACTAATAAGTATTCTTTAGTCTCTAAAATGAACATTTAAAAAATGAGAAATAGCATTAGGGACTATTTATTAGTGTCTAATTGTATATATTAAGAACTGATTTTCACTCTCTGAATAAATATATTGAATACAAAAATAATCAAAAGATACTGATTTTTAGTCTGAAAAAATATATACGACTGAAGATGTCTTATATGATACTGATCTTTTGTCTATAAAACAAATAGAAGAGACTAAATAACATGATGTCTAAGATTATTTTTTAGTCCTAAAAAGAAATATAATAAAAACTAAAATGATATGTATCAGGGACTGATCTCAGTCTTCAAAACATCTTATTAGAGACTCAATATGGTTCTACTGAAATGTATTTGAGATTAAATAGACTCGATGTTAAGTACTAAGTTTCAGTCTCAAATAACATTATATTATAGACTGATTTTTAGTGCTTCATAACATGGTATCTAAGATTGATATTCAGTCTTTAACATCATGGTATTAATGTCTGAACTTCAGTCACAAATAAAGCGTATTCGGGACTAAAATGATTTGGTCTTGGGGATAAATTGAGGAGTGAATTTATGTGTTTCGAAGACTGAATTTTAGTCCTTAAAAACATAATATTAAAGACTGATTTCTAGTCACGAAAAAAGTGTATTCAGGACTGAAATGACTTGGTATGAAGGGATTGAATCAAGACTGAATTTGAATATTTTATAGACTGAAAGTTATTCGCTATTGATTCCATACAATCACGATTGATATTAAGTTACTGATAACACTATCTAGGACAAAGAATAGGTGGCTGACTCGTGACTAGCAAAATCAGTCTCAAATGACCATTAAGGACTGATTTCAAAGTATCAAGGACTATATTTTTAGTCCTTAATGATCATTTTTCTTTTAGTGCTTGAAGATATCTTTCAACAAATCACTAGTTTCTTCTTTTGATCACACTATCAAACACCACCTTTCTTCATGTCCATCTACTCTCTCAAAATGACTGTTGTAGCCATTTATATTAAGCATGATTTGAAGAATGGAACTTACACCAAACCTACCATGTTCACGTCACATGATTATGATGCCTAGAAAATCCGAATGGAGGATTTTATAAGGAATCAAGACATAAAACTCTAGTTCTCTCAAAATGTCCCCATGGTCCAAGCTGCTTGTGAAGGTGGAGTCATGATCCCCAAAGATCCTACAAAGTATTCAGATGAATACCTAGAGAAAATAGATGTGGATTTAAAGTCTCTATGGCTTATAAGAATGCGCATACCCAACATCATCATGCATGGCTTCAAGAAACTCACAATTGCTCAAAAGTTATGGAAAGCATTAAGGGCCGGATTTAAAGGAACAAAAGATATGAAAGAAAACAAAAGAGATGCCTTGAAATAGAAGTTAGAAAGATAAACCATGACTGCTACATATGTTAGATATGTTGAACTTATAGACTCTCTAAATGAAGCTGGAGTGAAGATGGAGAATAGTGATGTTCTTAGAAAGTTCTTGAGGTCTTTGCCAAAGACATGGATGGTTTATACTATGTCTATCAAAAGAACTAAAAATTTAAAGACAATGAATCTTGAGGAGTTATACGGCACCCTCAGTGCTTATCAAATGGAGATGGATGCAGATGAAGAATCACTGGGTAGATTTTCAAACCCTTCAAAGTCATGGCCCCCATTCATGAGCCAGTTCACTATCACTCCTACTCCCAAGATTATCAAACTCCTATGATGACTCATCAGGCACCAATGATCACCTACCCTGAATCTCTAATTTCTAAATCTCAATCATCATCATCTTTTAGCAGATGGAATCGGCCAGCCTCACCATCCTTTTCACAATCATATTCCTCAAACTCTGCCTTCATCAGTGATCAAGCCAACTTCTTTCTACTCTCTAAAGAAGATCTGGAGTGCATTATATCAACTACTAAATAGCCATGATATCCTTCACGGCCAAGCAGTTTAAACAGAGAAATGGAAGAAAATTCCAGAATCAGAGAAGATCAGGATTTGGGTTTGACAAAAGCAAGGTGAAATGTTTCAATTGCAACCAACTGGGACATTTTGCCAAGGAATGCAAAGCACCAAAGTCAAACCTATCTCCTCCAAGTTCATCAAACCATTAACAACACTCAACTTATCAAAGTTCTTCCTCTTCATTCAACTAACGAAATACGACAGCTGTAGCATCAGAAGAAGAGGTGATTGACTGTAGCTTCTAAGTGGAAGATGTTACACCCATCAATAATGCATTGATGGCTGGAAGCTCAACTGTCACACCCCAATCTTGACGGCGGAAACGTCGAGATGTGAGGGTTAAGATTGTTCACAGCCACATAACGCTATATTTAAATTGTAAATATTATTATCATAAGTCTTAAAATGAAATACAAGCATAGGTCTCAAACGTGAAATAAGTTCCAAACAAGACTAAACATTACATAAACATTTTATTTATTAACTAGGTCCAAGTCCTAGTTTTATTGCAAGCTTCAAAGACCACTTTAAACTTGAGGTTGACCTGAAACATGATAAAAATAAAAGGTCAACTAAAAATAGTTGGTGAGTTTCCAAGGTTTTCATACATAATATAACAAGGTTACAAGTAGCAATTCATGTCATAGGTCATAAGTTAATAAGGTTATAGAACACATATCGTTACAACCAAACCTCGACTTGATTACAAGTGTATAAGATTGGGTAAGTGTATTTGGTTCCCATGATGAACAAGCATACATCATCAGGAGTCGGCAATACATCGACTTTAGCACCAAATAGGCTTGTCAGGCCCAAAGATCTAAGACGTCGCCAGGCTAGCAATAGTTAATGATTGTAAACAAACTATGTATCTCATATAATCACTTACAAAACACAAATAACCATGACAAAATATAAAGATGAATTGCAAGTGATTTACAAGTCTCAAATGTGTATAAGTGTATCATGTATAAGCAATCATGTTTCACCCCAAAATAGTGTGAAAAATGTAAAAAGGGGCAAGGAAACTCACTTGACAATTAAGTATAAAATGAAGATCAATAAGAATAACAAGCAATATTCCAACGTAGTTCTTCACAAAGTCCCCTAGTATGAATATTTTTACAAGATTTAGGTTAATGGAATTAATGATTTAACATGATCTAGGGTTTCGATGGGAATTTGGGGGTCTTTATACATAAACAACATTAGTTAGTGAGATCCTTTATATATTTTAGTCCAAGAAAATATCATTAATGAAATGTTAAGGAACTAAATCCTTTATAACAATTTGTGAAATTTATTTATAAAATATATATAAACGTTTTAGTTCTATAATTATCATGATTAACCCATCACTATAAAATATATAGTGACTAAATAATAAATAAGTAATTTAAACTATTATTTAAAATTCTATTTTTATAAAAATAAAGTAAGCATAATATTTGTTTATATAAAAAAATTATTATAGTATTTAAAGTGATAAATCTGTAGAAAATAATGAGAAAATTTTATACATAAACAAAATTTACAAAACTACTTTTTACAATTTTTAGAAAATTTTCTATATTTTTTTAAGGCTGAAAAGCCTAAAAAAATAATGTTGAGGGAGCCCGAGTTCGAACCCGGGACCTCAAGGATGGGTGTGTATGTGTTTAACCAGTAGGCGCGGGCGCCTTAGCCTGTTAGAACACAGGTTTTAATTATTAAATACCAACTGAAACAAAAACCCCCAAATCACATATGAACCCTAGAACGATTTGCACCAAATTGAAGATCAAAACGACATTGTGAACCCGATTAAGTTTGGGGCTTTTCTTCCCCTCATCAAACCGAGTTCATTGATGTATTTGACTTACCCGATTGATTTCGAATTGACAATGAACACTCGAACAAAAATCGCGGCTAAACAAGAACCAATTCCAGTGGCAGACGTTGATGATAATTCAATTGATTTTGTGGATAGCTTCGCGTAATGCCCTCGATGCAAAGCCCTATGTTGATTTTGATTCAATACGTTCGGAGATTAGGTTTTGGTAGAGTTGAGGTCGCGGAAAAGAAAGGGATTGGAGGTGAAATTCTTGTGTGTTTTTGGTGAAATTGATGATTGTATTCGATTAAGGGTAGATAGAAGTTCGTTCATGTCGATTTAATTGAGTTATTATTGGTTTTTAAGGCTCGAACGGTTTGGACTTGATGGCCGACGGTTACTCGACCGATTACACTAAGAAACGGACACTTCATTGCTTTAATCGATGCTTTAACGGTTCGAATCATCATCTAAACAGACTTGGGATCGGTTTTAGGTTACAAAAACGAGTGGTTTTTGGTGTTCTAGGCCCGCCGGACTTCGGCCGGAGGGTGGCCGGAGTCCCGGCCGGAAATACGGGGTAAGGCGGGTGGTTTGGGGTTTTTTATTAAATTTACACAATTTACCCTCCAACTTTGATTTCTTAACATTTTATGCATAAAACTTCTATTTAAAGTTTATAAAATGACACTAAGACCCCCTAAACTTTAATCTAACTTGTTAATTGTTCAAGTATTATTATTATGGTTATTATTATTATTATTATTATTATTATTATTATTATTATTATTATTATTATTATTATTATTATTATTATTATTATTATTATTATTATTATATTTTATTTAATATTTAACATTGCAAATCTTCAAATTAAAGAATTAAAAGCAAATTAAGAAATAAACATAAATAATCCATGAATTTCATAATGGGCATAAGCAGTCCTTACAAGACCTTAACAAGACTAACTTTTAATTTAACGAAAACACGAGATGTTACATCAACCTCCTCACCTCAGGTAATATCTGAACCCTATTGTACTCCTGAATGCATAACTAAGGTTAACTTGTACATAAATCACTATTTGGATCTCATGAAGGATGTTGAAAATCAATCAATCTTCTTAAAATGATTTTAAGAAAAATGATCAAGCTCAAAAGAAAAAGATAATAGAGCTAGAAAAAATTATTTCACAATTAAAACATGAGCAAACCAACTTAGAGACCCAAATTAATGATCTATTGAGCATGTTGAAATCATCACAATGTGATTTAGCCATAGTTAAAGCATATGCTAATAAATACAATATTCAAGCTGAGAAGTTTGAAAAATTACATGCTTTTATTGAAAACTCCCAAAGGTTGTATCAAACCAAGACACGAACACTGTATAATTCTATGGAACCACCAACGATATACATTCCCACATATACCCCTAAGTGTAATCTTGAGGTAAAGAAGTAAATAACTACCAAACCCATTTGTACAAGGACATCTGCTGAAGAGATTGAGATAGCAGAGAAAAAGGAGAAAGATGGAACAATTGAGAAAATAGATGAAGAGAAGGAGAAGAAAGAAAAGAAGGATGAGGAGAAAAAAAGGAGGAAGAGGAAAGAACGAGAGAAGATCTAAAGGCAAAAACTAAGAAGGATGTGATTAGAAAGATAAAATTTGTAAAATAAAAATCTTCTTTCGAAACCAACCAGCTATCTGCCAAGTCAAATCCATCCACCAATACAGAGCTTCACTCAAAGCACATTTGCAACAAGAAGAACCACAATAGAAACTACTGTGCTGTAACCTCAGACCTATTCAAAAATTAGACCCCAACCACGGGATCAAGTATGGGTTGTCGATACGAACATCTATGGATAGAACCTATAAAGGGGGCTCGAAAAACAAGTAATTTCTGCTGGGCTATTATCCTTTTTTTAGGTTCATTGGGATTCTTGTTGGTTGGAACCTCGAGTTATCTTGGTAGAAATTTGATATGTTTATTTCCGTCTCAGGAAATCGTTTTTTTCCACAAGGAATTGTGATGTCTTTTCATGGGATTGCGGGTCTTTTTATTAGCTCCTATTTGTGGTGCACAATTTCGTTATGATCGATTTGATATAAAAGACGGAATAGTGTGTATCTTTCGTTGGGAATTTCCTGGAAAAAATCGTCCGGTCTTCTTCTGATTTCTTATAAAAGATATTCAATCCGTCAGAATAGAAGTTAAAGAGGGTATTTGCAGGATCGGTTTTGTCACTTAACACTTGGTTTTCTCTCAAACTCACTTATACTACACTCGGATCAGATGAAGTAGAATCTCTTCTAAGAGTTTATAATAATATACTAAGTAGCAAAGAACACGAAGAAATAATTTTCAAGGTACTTGTATATATTTCTTCTCAACTCAAAGTGTTACAAGACTCTTACAAGCATATTACATGAGTTACAATGAGAAACTATATATACTACTACCTACAGCCGGATATACTTTGATACCAGCTGGAAACCTACGACTAAAGCATATACTACAATACTAAAGTTAAGGTATCTTAGATAAAGTATTATCTAAGATATGGTAGTCATGACATGTCCATGACTTACCTTTTGTCACCAACTAAAGTTGGCAATTGTACTAACTGATAAAGGTAAATAGTGGAATAAAGTATGGTCAACTACATGGCTTTTGAGAAAACACCATGCAGTATCTCAGAGGTCTGCAACGGAGTGTCAGAGAGACCATACTTATATCCACTGGTTCATAGTAGTGTCTTCCGAAGCTTAGTTGGCTTCGAAAGAACAAGTTCTTCCGAAGCCACTTATACTTTGGAAGAAGCTACTATACTTCCGAGGCTTGAGGACTTCTTCATATCTTCATACTTCGAAAGTTGACTTCTTATCTTTTCTTCTAAGTCTTGAACTTCGGAAGTGAATACTTTGTCTTCAGAAGTTGGAGTTTTCCTTCGGAAGATGATCTTGCACTTTGTCTTCGAAAGAACTCCATTTCCTTCGGAAGTTCCACACTTAGCTTCGGAAGTCCTTTATTAGTTGTACCCAAAAATAATCTAAGTGATTTGGTTTTGGTTGCACTAGCCTTTCTAGATCCAACAAACTCCCCCTAGGCTGATGCTACCAAAACCTCACTTATTTCTACTTCTCAAGACCTTCAGCATCAGGGACAGAAGATGTTTGTTTGTTTCCTTGTTCTTCCCTAAAATGGTGCTGAGAAGTTTGTACAAGTCATTAGTGGATAGGAGATCCAGTCTATCACTCTGAATGACATGTACCCTTTGTTGTGCCCCCTGAAGAGAGTTAGTTGACGGGAGTAATAGTCATACTCCCATCTAACTATGGATTCAAGTTCGGGACCCTCAACCATTTGAAGAAAGGCTTTGCCTTTGGTTGCTGATCCTTTCCTTTTCTCCTCCTCTCTTAGTTTCAACTCTTCTTCAATCTTGGTCTTAGCAGTTAGCTCGGCCAGATGAAGACTGCTCAAGTGATTTTTGATGTGAGCAGCTACTTCAGAGTTGGAGGGGGTGGAGAGTGGCTTCTCTGCTAACTCAGCAATATCAAAGCTACTTAAGTGTAGCAGAGATAAGGCATTTAGCCTGTTTAGCTCTCCACACTCTCTCTCAACAACAAAGTTGTGAGAAGAGTCTTCGAACCTCCACTGGATAATCTTCTTCCTAGGCACAAGGGGTTGACTTGGTACCTTGTCTCCTTTCTTCATATCCAGCAGAGTCACCAGCCTTCTCCTTAGCTTCTTTTCTTTCTCATTCAGAGTATCTGAGTTGAGGCCAAGGAGCTTTGCAGCTTGGTCCAGTGTTCCTCTAGGCAGATCAAGAAATTGATCTCTAGTGAGGGAACATGAGGATCCATCAACATAAGTCAGTTTGATAGAATCCTCCTCACAAGAGATGTCACTCAGGGTTGTATAGTTGATGAGCTTTGTCTTGATTGCCTTGAACTTCTCTAAGGAGAGATGTTTGGAAGGCTGAGGGGATGGTTTGGGAGGTTGTTGGGTAAGTTGTGGTGTTTGGATTCTGGCAAGTGTTTTGGGTTGGAGGATGGGTAGTTTAGGTGGTTGAGGTGAGGAAGTTGGTAAGGTTGATGGTGTAGGTTCAGGGGTGTAAGGTTTAGAGGTTGGTTCAGTTTTGATGGGGAATGTAAAGGAGTTGGTTCAAGTTGTGGTTGGGTTTGAGGTTGGGGTTGAGAGGTTGGTTTGAAGATCATCCCCTGTCCTCTTCTATACATCTCCTTCCTCTTCCCCGAGCGAATGTCAGCCTTTATGTCACTGACATGTCGCTGGAGGGTCTTCTCAGACATAGGACCTACCTGCCTGCCAGAGAAGCCATGAGCCCGGAGATAGTCTTTCATCCAAGCCTTTTCACCTATCTTTCTGGTAGCAGCAAGTCCTGCTTCCTCTTTCTTCTTCTTCTTCAACCTCAGCTTTTCCTTAGCAGCTTTCTTTCTGTCCTTCTCCATTTGATCTTGCTCTTTGTTGAAGAGCCATAAGATCGTATCATTGTCATGTGAAGATAGTTCTTCTAGAGAGAAACCCCTGGAGGTTAGGAAAGTTATCCTTTCCCTCCTAAGCTACTAATCAGCTTCTCTTTTCTTCTTCTTCCTTTCTTCCTCTAAGGCCAACATTGCTGCTTCTTCTTTTTGCTGGATTTGTAGCAAAGTTGCCTTTTCTAACTCAACTAACTCCTCTAATGGTAGCAGGAGTACATCTTCATTCACAGCTCCTAATTTGACGAGTCTGTCAATGATTTCCACTCTTCTTCTGTTGTTGACAGCCTCCTGGTTGGCTGCAGCTGCTTTCCTGCTAGCAGCTAACAACTTCCCAGTTAGAAGTCTACCTTTTCTTTTGAACTTTTCTAACCTTGCTTCCTCCTGAAGCTCTTCCTCAGTCATCTTCCTCTTTCCTTTAACATCTTCGGAAGTGCTAGACTTTGGGGGTTCTTGGATGGAAGGTTCAGGCTGAGTGGTGGAACTGGGAGCTGGAGTTAATGATGATATTTGAGCTAGGGGTTGGGTGAGAAAATCCTCCCTATTAACCTCAGATGCAAGTTCTAGGATTGCGTTTGTGACTATTAGATCATCAGATAAAGAGAATAGTCCTTCCGCAGCTACAATCTCAGCTTCGAAAGATTAAAGTTGTTCTTCCGAGGCTTTGACTTGTGCTTCGGAAGTCTGTGAGAATGCACTCTCTGTCACAACTGTCTCAGTTGCTGGGCCATCAGTCCTTGTTTCCCCCTTCGAAATTAATCTTAGGTTCCACTTGGACCTTAGGTTGACCAACTCCCTTGATAGTAGTAGAAGGTGCATTCAGCCTCTGAAGCTCTTGAGCTCCAAAGTAAATCACAGACAAGTCAGGACTTGGCTGTTCAAGGAGAGATTCCATCAGGAACTTGTTGAAGAACCTGTTGAAATCTTGGAGCATCCTTTAATCCACTTGAATCACAACTGGAGGAGGCTCAGGAAAAATTGAAGCTTGTTGCATGGGGTATCTTGAACTTAAGGAAGTGAGAGCTTGACTCTATGGTTCCTCTTGTCTTTGGCTTTGTCTCTGAACACTCTCCCCCTTTTTGGTAGCATCATCATGAGAGCTTGATGAGCTAGAGGAAGAGGTCAATGAGACCTGAATTGGTACATGCCTAACAGACCTCTCAATCTGTTTATCAGCTAGTTTGGCCTTGAGATTTTCAATCTCAAGTTGCTGAGTGGCAGACCTATCCTCTAAAGTCCTAACCTTAGATTCAAGGTTTGAGACTTTAGAAAGTAGGTCTTCAATGGTGAGTTGCAGTCTTCCCTCATCTTCTTTTGAAGAATCATGGGGAGATGAACATACCTAGTATGTTCATCCTCACCACCATATGTGGTTTCTTGGCACACTTGTTTCCCTTGCTCAATGATGTCTCTTTCAGAGTCATCAAAGGGCATGGTTGCCGTAGATTCAGTCTCAGTGATGTTACACTGTCCTGGAGGTCCATCGAGGCTCCTTTAGTAGTGGCAGCTGAATCTACATGAGTCCCCTCCACATCAGTGGGACTCACCTCAGTAAAGGCTTGCTGATGGGGGCTAGAGATAAGAGGTCTCTTTAGGCTCTATTGATCCTTGAAAGGGTGTTGTGGATCAACTTCATTGCCCTGAAGAGACGTAATCTCTTCATCAGTTCCTATCAATTGGCCAGTAAAGGATATAGAGGTTAAGCCTAATAACCCGGGACCTTGGTCAATGTCGAATGGCATTGAGCTAATGGTGGGGTTGTCCCTTTTTGGCTGCTCAGGGGAGTATAAAGACTCACCCTGAGGGTTTTCAGCTTGGGTTTCGAGCTCATGGGTTTGAGACTGAGGAGACTCAATACCCATATTAAGGTTAATTGTGAAGTATGATGAGACCTCAGACTGAGTGGGAGCCCATTGTTCCACTCTAGTCTTTTTGGATTGAACAGGAGGAGCTTGTTCAATCAGAGAAGATTGAACAAGGGTTCGTTTGGGGCATCTTTGATATGTGATAGTGATGGGGTGAGAAGGTAAATTTGGCAATGTGAGGGTAGTTGCTGGTGTGGGTTCATCACCTGTGGGGTTAACAGGGATGTCACCAGGAGCCATTGGCTCAGTCATACCTGGAAGAAGTGCAGTATGTCTTCCGGTGAAATTGGTGGACACTCTCTTCAAAGTCTTGAAGATGGTCGGCCTCATTTGAGGGACAGTCAGAGCAGCTGCACAAACAAGCTGACTATGGTCCAGGTCACAGTTGATTATGTGCTGAAGAAACCTAGGATACATGAAGAATGTGTCCCGCTGGAGGTTTCCCATAAGATCAGTCAGCACAAACCTTGAGTAATTAAAGCGGAGGCTTCTCACCAATCCATGAACTAGGCACCCTAGTTCATATGGGATTTGATCCCATCCCCCAGATTTGTTGGACAAGCAATGTAGAACAACATGCAGCAGGAACTTCCAGTTGTAAGAGAAGTTAAACTTGTAGACGGTAGACCTGCTTACATCTCCACCATATCCCATTTGGATATAGGTGTTGTCCAAGTCTTTCTTGGGGAACTCTGTAGGAGCGTCCTCATCATGAAGCTCGAGATGCTCCCTGATGAGTTGTTCGGAAATGACCAACTCCTGGCCACAAATGCTCGATCTTATTACCCGAACCCCATTTAGGGTTTCAATCTGACTATTGGCCCAAAATTCTGCCATGTGATTTGAGTAAACGGTAGGGTTAACAGTTAGAGCGGTGTAATAAGATGATTGGGTAAGAAAGGAGATGATATCAGAGAAGTCGACATCCCTTGAACAATCAAGGAGTGCAACTAGGTTGTGCTGAGGGTTAAGTGCCATTTGAGAAAGTTGCAGGAAAATAAGTTCGAAATTGGGTGAATTGGGGACGAAGAAAGCTTTTAGGGCAATAAATTTGGTAAAAAGATGAAAGTGATTAGTCAGAATTATTTAAATGGGTGAAATGGCTGTTTAAGGGGTTTGGATAAGATGATGGAATGTTTTAGTGGAGGATGTGACATGGGCGGTAAGGTTTAGTCCATTTAAATAATCCGACATCATTAACAAAATCTTTATTTTTTACAGAGTGGGGCCCAAAAGATTTCCGTTACACAGTAAAGTCTTTCTTCCGAGTATAAAGTATTTCCGAAGGTAATGTTCTTCCGAAGGCAATTTTACTTCCGAAGGTAAAGTTCTTACTTCCGAGAGTAAAAATTGCTTTCCGAATGGAGAGTTTTATAAGCTTCGGAAGTAGATCTGATATGTAATCAATCGTTTCTTCCGAGACTAAAAACTCTTCCGAGAAGAAAGTTATCCCGGGAGGAATTTGCTTCGGAAGATATGTAAAGCATCTTTTGAGGGTTAATTCCTCTTCGGAAGAATTTATACTTAGTGAAAATTTCAGAGAAAGACCTCTTGTAACAGGGCTTAGATTGTTTTGACACAAGACTTTACACATTAAAAAGGTTTTCAAATGAGATAGACTAATCAATGTTTATCATCCCAATAGCTGTAATGAGATACTTGAATCTTTGTTCATCAAAAGCTTTGGTGAACAAGTCAGCATATTGTTCATTTGAGTCAACTTTGATTAGCTTAATTAGATTTTTCTCATGAATATCTCTAATGAAATGGTACCTGATATCAATGTGCTTTGTCTTGGAGTGCTTCACTAGATTTTCAGTAATGGAGATAACACGATTGTTGTCAATGTGGATAGGAGTGCTCATGAAGTTGAATCCGTAGTCTATCATCTGGTTCTGAATCCACAACAGCTGAGCATAACAATTAGCAGCAGCAATGTATTCAGCTTCAGTAGTTGATGCTGAGACACAGGATTGCTTCTTGCATTGCCATGAGATGATCCTTCCACCAAGAAAGTGACATCCACCTGATGTTGATTTCTTGTTGATGTTGCAGCCACCATAGTCACTGTCAGAGTAGCCATAGAGATTGAAATTGCTGTTACTTGGATACCAGAGACCTAATTTAGGTGCTCCTTTGAGGTATCTGAGGATTCTCTTGGCAGCAACTAGATGAGACACATTTGGAGCATCCTGATATCTTGCACAAATGCAAGTTGCAAACATGATATCAGGTCTACTTGCTGTGAGATACATCAGAGAACCAATAATTGATCTATATTGATGTTGATCAGTATCCTCCCCCTCAGAGTCAGGGCAAAGATTATGGTTTCTGGGTATAGGTGTTTTGGCTGCCTTAAAATCTTTCATGTCAAATCTTTCTAAGATGTCATTGACATACTTAGATTGATTGATGAAAAACCCTTCCTTCATTTGCTTCACCTGAATTCCACGGAAAAAAGTCCATTTTTCCCATGGAACTCATCTCAAACTTCTTCTTCATAATGCTCTCAAAGTTTTTACACATTTGGTCATTTGAGAAACCAAATATGATGTCATAAACATAGACTTGAACGAGCAAGATGTCCTTTCCAAACTTCCTTATGAAAAGAGTCTTATCAATGGTACCTCTAGTGTAACCATTCTTCAGGAGAAACTGAGACAATGTCTCATACCACAGCCTAGGTGCTTGGTGCAACCCATATAGAGCTTTATCCAATTTGCACACATAGTTGGGATGTTGTGGGTCTTCAAATCCTAGAGGCTAGCACACATAGACTTCCCTATCTAATATCCCCATATAGAAAGGCACACTTGACATCAAGCTCGTAGACAGTGAAATTCTTGGATGCAGCATAGGCAAGGAAGATCCTAATTGCCTCAAGAATTGTAACAGGTGCAAAGACATCAGTATAATCGATTCCCTCCTCTTGAGTGTATCCTTGAACCACCAGTCTTGCCTTGTTCTTGATGATCAAGCCTCTATCGTCTCTCTTGTTTCTGAAAACCCATTTTATGCCTATAGGTACTTGACCAGATGGTAGCAGACATAGGTTCCAAACCTTTTGTCTCTTGAATTGAAGCAACTCCTCTTGCATTGATTCAACCCAGCTACTATCTTTCAAGGCATCTTCTACCTTCTTGGGGGATAAAAAGCATGAGTACAAGCAGACATTCCCATTATGAGTTTGTCCTCTTGTTTTCACACCTTCAGAGACTTCCCCTATGATGTTCTCAGCTGGATGAGTGTTGTGAATCCTAAGTCTAGGAATTACCTCCAATTGCAAAGATAGATCCAGATTGGACATATTTTGCTCAGGAGCTTGAACACTTGGTCCAGCTGTTGTTTCAAACTCATTCAATGAGGACTGATTGAATGACTGAGAAACATCATCATCATTTGTTGGCTGTGAAGCAGCATTAATAGTTGCATGTTCCTTCAAGATGCTGCTTCCATCAGCTTGGTGTTGTGCAGTGTCACCTGATGAAGTTTGAGGGTCAACAGGTGAATCACTGGTTGAAGCTCCACTATCCCTTGAGATAGTCATACTATTAGATCTACCAATAGTGAGAGCTTGATTTGTTGTAGCTGTTGGAGAACTTGGAATACGCCTGGGTAGCTCAAACAGTTAGTCTTCATTAGAATCACTTTGAGCACCTGTTCTAGCTGAAACATTCTCACAAGATGGTTTAGAATAGTTTGGAAACAATTCTAAATCAAGGATATGATCAGGGCCATTCCCCCTAACACAAGGAGTGTGCTCATTGACTACAATGTCGAAAGATTCCTCAAGTTGTTGATTTTTGATGTTATAAACTCTATAAGCTTTAGAGTTCGAGGAATATCCAACAAAGATAGCATCATCCGACTTTTCAGCAAATTTTGCCAAATTGTCTTTTGTGTTGAGTATGGTACACCTGCTGCCAAAGGACCTTTGAAAGCCAATGAACGGTGGCCTCTTGTTCCATAGCTCATAAGGGGTTTTTCCATGTGGCTTTACTACAAGAACCCTATTCTGCACATAGCATGCAGTGCTGACTGCATCTGCCCAGAATGTTAGAGGCAACTTTGAATCAGCTAACATGGTCCGAGTAGCCTCAATAAGTGTCATGTTCTTCCTCTCAGCAACACCATTTTGTTGAGGAGTTCTAGGAGCACTATATTGTCTGGAAATCCCTTTTGAGTTACAGAATGAGTCAAAAACATGGTTCTTAAACTCAGTCCCTTGATCACTTCTAGTTATTCTAACCTTGTGATCAATTTGATTTTCTATTTTAAGAATAATGATTTTAAAGTTTCAGCAGTTTTATCTTTAGTTCTTAAAAAGAATACCCATGTAAATCTTGTAAATCATCAACAATCACAAGGCAATATGATTTCTTTCCAATGCTCATTATACTTGTAGGACCAAATAGATCCATGTGCAATAAGTGTAATGGACTGGTGATGGAGTTAACAACTTTGGATTTATGAGATGCCCTATGTTGCTTCCCTTTCAGGCATGCAACACAGTTATCCTTACAGAAAAATTCCTATTTAGGCAAACCATGTACCAAGTTATTTTTAGCCAATTTATTCATTGTCTTAAAATTTACATGAGACATTTCGTTTATACCATAGTGTTGACTCATCACCATCAGCTTTGGAAAGAAAGCATGACACTTCACCCATTGGGGAAGCATTGTCCATATCAAGCTTGTACATATCCTCTTTCCTGGGAGATCTAAGAAGCACTAATTCCTGAGGAATTGTCATCCCGGGTTTGAGGATAATGCACTCATGTTCTGTGAAGAGCATTTGATGCTTTTGATCACAAAATTGAGAAACACTTAACAGGTTGTGTTCAAGCTGTTTGACAAAACTTTGTCAACTTTTAATTTTCCATTGGATATACTTCCTCTGCCAGAAATATATCCTCCGACCTCACCTCCAAACTGGACAGGACCTCCATCAAAATGTTGGAATTGTTGAAGGAGAGACCTGTTCCCTGTCATGTGCTTGGAGCATCCACTATCCACAATCCAAATATTGTTATTCTTGTCATATGGATGTCCCTGCACATAAGATGAGATTATTAGTATTTATTGGAAACCCAAGCCTTGTTGGTCTTGGGTTCTTCCAATGATAGTGACATAATTGAACCAAAATTTATGCATGGGGGTTCAATGGATGTCGTTGAAGAAGAGGTTTGGGTTACAACATCTTCCTTGATCTTCCATTCCATCCCTTGGTTGATCATAAAGGATGAGCTTGTTGAAGCTTTTGCAGCATGGCTTTCTTCCGAAGCTTCTTTCTTTTCGGAAGAAGCCTTCACCACCTTTTCTTTCGAAGTTGTCTTCTTCTGGGATGGTTTCAAGGGGACTCTTTTGTTCTTTTGAGTCTTGACAGCTTTAGCTTCCAAAGTCATTTTCCCTTCGGAAGAAGGACTTTCCTCCGAAAGCAACCTTGCTTCGGAAACAAGCTTTCCCTTTTTCATCACTTGAACCATTTGATAAGGTCCATATGAGAAACCTTCTCTGACTCCTTCTCTTTTAACATTATTTGCATAATGTGTGCTAGCAGGATTGTAGTAACAATCTTTGGCCATGTGGTAGGACAGGAGTGCTGGTACTACACTCCTTTCCTGAATCAGAGTTTCGTACCACCTGGAATCCAGCTGAGTTGAATACACCCTTTTGCATTGGGTCTATCTTCAGCTTAGACTCAGCCACTTTCTTGGCACTTTTTCTAGCTTCCTTAGCTCTGCTTCTTCTGGCTTTGATGGTCAGGGGTTGATCATCATTGGTAGGAGTGGGTAAAATTACCTGGTTCTTTCCTGTGATGGTCTCCATGGTTGCATCACTCTTTGACTCATGAGACGGTGGGTCAGCAGATGAAACCTCTTGCTCTTCAGTACCATACCTTGGTTGTCTTATAGACTCATAAGAATGTGGTGGAGCAATTTCATTGGTTCCAAACCCACCTTTGTTTTGGTAACAAAGTTTTGAGTGAGAGGATAATGCAAGAATGGCTTGGAAGTTTTGCTCAGAAATAGCATACTTCCTGGCTTGAGCCTCAGCTGTGACAAGCTGGGCTTGAGCCTTAGACAATTTGGATATTAAATCCTTTATTTGAGTCTTATAGTTTGTGTGTTCATGTTTAATAAGGACACAGTTTTCTCCAACTCCTCATTTTTTCTTTGATAGTCAGATTCAGCCCTTTTAAAATCAGATTTTAACACATTTAGAGACTCAATATCGGATTTAATCTCCATATTATAGTCCTGATACAATTTAACTTTAGCAATACATGCAGGAGTACAGAGATGTTCATATACCTTATTGTCATCTGTTCCAGCCATGAGTGCTTGAACAGGAGTCACATCCTGTACCATAAAGCTCCAGTCAACTTCTTGAGCCATAGCAGCTGTCTCTGTTGACTTTCCAGTGGGCTTTGGTGTAGAAGGATGTGTGGAGGCCTGTGGGGTTCCAAGATTTGACTTGGGAGCCTTGCATTCCCTTGCAAAATGACCAAGTTGGTTACAGTTGTAACATTTGGCCTTAGTTTTGTCAAACTCAAATTTGTTGTTGGTTGGGTTCTGGGGAAATTGCCTTCCAGTTCTCTTGAAGAACTTCTTTGATCTATAGGTTAAGAGACCCTTTTGTTGGACTATGTCCACATATTCCACATCATCTGGGCTGAAGCACTCTAGATCATCAAAGCAATACTGATAATCACTAGAGTGTCCACTTCCTGAGACAAAGGCACAGCTGTCCTGAAAGGAACTTTGCTGAGCCTGTTGAGACCTTGGAGTCTCAGGAAATGTAATATATGGCCCAGAAGAACAGGATGGTTGCTGGGTGTATGTCAGGTACTGTTGAGGTTGGGTGGGTCCTGAGCCTTCCGCAACCATTAAAGCGTTGCTAGCAGGAAGACTCAAGGGTCTGCTAGTCTGATGACCTCTCTTGTTCTCCATCTCCAAACGGTATCCATCAAGGATGCCATAAAGTTCAGTCATGGTGAGGGTGTTCATATTTCCTGTCCTCTTGATAGAGACACAGTAGAATGTCCACTCATTAGGGAGTGCACTGATGAACTTTCTTGTGAGGTCTCTAAGTTCAAGGGCAATTCCCACAGACTGAAGGGAAGAAATGAGGTCCATGTACCTGAAGTATTGCTGGCTGAGGGTCTCTCCAGCAATGTAGGTGAAGTTCTCGAACTGTTGCTTCAGTGAGTCCTTCTTGGAATCATTGGAGCTGGAGTACATATGAGCAAGTGCATCAAACACTTCTTTGGCTGACTTGCAATGCTCAAACCCCACCATGATGGAGTTGGGTATTGCAGTCATGAGAATAGTCATAGCATTGCTGTCAATTTCCAGCTTCTTCCGGTCCTCATCAGAGTAGTCTTCAACGGCATTCTCTATCATGAAACCGTTTCCACCTGGTGCTGCCACCTTTAGTTTATACGGGCCATTGACAATAGATTGCCACATCTTGCTGTCTTGATACCTGATGAAGCCTTCCATGCGTCTGCTCCATGACCTGAAGTTTTCAGGGGTGATGATGGGTGCTTTAGTCATCGTCCCCATCTATACTTCAGACTTGTTGAGGGCCATTTTGAGTGTGGTGTAAGGAGGAGTGAAAAACAGGTTGATTAGGATGGTAAGATCTCACAATCAAGAGCCTAAGAAGCTTTGATACCAATTGCAGGATCGGTTTTGTCACTTAACACTTGGTTTTCTCTCAAACTCACTTATACTACACTCGGATCAGATGAAGTAGAATCTCTTCTAAGAGTTGATAATAATATACTAAGTAGCAAAGAACACGAAGAAATAATTTTCAAGGTACTTGTATATATTACTTCTCAACTCAAAGTGTTACAAGACTCTTACAAGCATATTAAATAACTACCAAACCCATCTGTACAAGGACATCTGCTGAAGAGATTGAGATAGCAGAGAAAAAGGAGAAAGATGGAACAGTTGAGAAAATAGAGGAACAGAAGGAGAAGAAAGAAAAGAAGGATGAGGAGAAAAGAAAGGAGGAAGAGGAAAGAACGAGAGAAGATCTCAAGGCAAAAACTAAGAAGGATATGATTAGAAAGATAAAATTTGTAAAATAAAAATCTTCTTTCGAAACCAACCAGCTATCTGCCAAGTCAAATCCATCCACCAATACAGAGCTTCACTCAAAACAAATTTGCAACAAGAAGAACCACAATAGAAACTGTTGTGTTGTAACCTCAGACCTATTCAAAAATTAGACCCCAACCACGGGATCAGTATGAGTTGTCGATCAGAACATCTATGGATAGAACCTATAAAGGGGGCTCAAAAAACAAGTAATTTCTACTGGGCTATTATCCTTTTTTTAGGTTCATAGGGATTCTTGTTGATTTGGAACCTCGAGTTATCTTGGTAGAAATTTGGTATCTTTATTTCCGTCTCAGGAAATCGTTTTTTTCCACAAGGAATTGTGATGTCTTTTTATGGGATCGCGGGTCTTTTTATAGCTCCTATTTGTGGTGCACAATTTCGTGGAATGTAGGTAGTGGTTATGATCAATTTGATATAAAATATGGAATAGTGTGTATCTTTCGTTAGGGATTTCTTGGAAAAAATCTTCGGGTCTTCCTCCTATTTCTTATAAAAGATATTCAATCCGTCAGAATAGAAGTTAAAGAGGGTATTTGTAGGATCGGTTTTGTCACTTAACAATTGGTTTTCTCTCAAACTCACTTATACTACACTCGGATCAGATGAAGTAGAATCTCTTCTAAGAGTTGATAATAATATACTAAGTAGCAAAGAACACGAAGAAATAATTTTCAATGTACTTGTATATATTACTTCTCAACTCAAAGTGTTACAAGACTCTTACAAGCATATTACATGAGTTACAATGAGAAACTATATATACTACTACCTACAGCCGGATATACTTTGATACCAGCTGGAAAGCTACGACTAAAGCATATACTATAATGATAAAGTTAAGGTATCTTAGATAAAGTATTATCTAAGATATGGTAGTCATGACATGTCCATGACTTACCTTTTGTCACCAACTAAAGTTGGCAACTTTACTAACTGATAAAGGTAAACAATGGAATAAAGTATGGTCAACTACATGGCTTTTGAGAAAACACCATGCAATATCTCAGAGGTCTGCAACGGAGTGTCAGAGAGACCATACTTATGTTCACTGGTTCATAGTAGTGTCTTCCGAAGGTTAGTTGGCTTCGGAAGAACAAGTTCTTCCGAAGTCACTTATACTTCAGAAGAAGCTACTATACTTCCGAGGCTTGAGGACTTCTTCATATCTTCATACTTCGGAAGTTGACTTCTTATCTTTTCTTTTAAGTCTTGAACTTCGGAAGTGAGTACTTTGTCTTCGGAAGTTGGAGTTTTCCTTCGGAAGATGAGCTTGCACTTTGTCTTCGGAAGAACTCCATTTCCTTTGGAAGGTCCACACTTAGCTTCGGAAGTCCTTTATTAGTTGTACCCAAAAATAATCTAAGTGATTTGGTTTTGGTTGCACCAGCCTTTCTAGATCCAATAGTATTTATGCTCGGTAATTCAAAAGTTCATATCTGAAGCAGTTGAAATTCACAACAAGAGGTTCCCAAAGAAAAAGATCGAGCTGACCACCCATGCTGATCATAAGATAAACAAGAAGATGGGTGGAGCTGGGGGAGGCAAGTATAAGAAGATGAAGAAGAAGTTACAAGAGATCAGGAAGGTTATGAAGTCAAAAAAGAAACAGAAGAAAATTATATGCCTAATGTGTGAGGAAGACAATAACTTTGCAAAAGACTATCGATACAAACCCCTAGCCCACTCCATCAAACATCCCAACAAGCCTAAACCCTCAAAAAGGGCTACAGCTGCCAAACAACCATCAAAATAAAAAGAAGGTGGTAAAATAACTATTTGGCAATCAAATCGATCAAGTGCTGATTTTAAGACAAATTCAGCACCTTTGAAACATCTGCAGAATAAGTCAGCAGCTGTAAACCAAAAGAAGAAGAATACTTTTGAGAAACCTTCACCATCTCCAAAAAGTTCAAAGGGTCCTAACAGGTCAGCAGACATACAAGTCCCAAGTACTGAATATCACGGGGTAGATCTACCATAAAGGACAAGTCATAACAGATCATCTACTGACTCAATTCAGCCATCTTTAGCAAGTAGATGCTAGAACCACAAACAACGTGGGTCATTCATCACTTGCTCATTATGACTCATCAGATAAAGAGTCTCATGATCATTGTGGCACTAGACAATATCTTGCCAATAAACCAAATATGACAAATGCTGGAGAAAGAGTAAATTTGACAGTTGAACCAGTCAATCCATCTGCTGAACTTCCTATAACAAATTTCTCCAATTTGGATCTATCTAATAACTTCAAGTGATTCCGTGACTAAGAATTGATAAAGAGCATCCAATTGAGAATGTTATTAGCAATATAGATATTGGTGTCAAGATAAGAACCAGGGTAAATAAAGAAAACATTTGTTTGTTTTCATGCTTTCTTTCTCAATTGGAAGAAAAGAAAATTGATGAGTCCTTAAGAGATAACAACTGGGGTAGAATCCATGCAAGATCTTCTTCAATTCGCTCGACAAAAAGTTTGGAAACTATGTGCACTTCCAAGGGGGGAAGACTGCAATAGGGATCTTATGGATTTTTAGAACTTAGAAAGATGACAGGGGTATTGTGTTGGACCAAAAGAACCAATGAGCCAGATCAGAAAAACCTTTAAGTCCCACAGACATCATAACAACTGAAGTGATCTACATCTGCTGAAGACAAAGTCTGAAGATAAAGTCTGAAGACATCTGCTAAAGACAAAGTCTGAAGACCAAGTTCTCAGAAGTTGTCACAATAGCTGAAGTAGTTCTTTTCAGTAGTTGTGATGATTTACTTTTCAGTAGTTTTATTTTATGTAAAACATCTGAAATTCTTACACTTCAGATGTTAAAACTTCAGTAGTTGTAATTGTAGCTTGTACTTAGCTTTTTGTGAAAGTGTCCTCAGTCGTTGTGGACATCTTCAGTAGTTTAGTTTACTTTCAGTTGTTTGTATAAATCAGTTAGATGTCACTATCAAGTGACATCAGCTGACGTCACATTCCTTTATAAAAGGAATGTTGACCTAATTGTTTTGTAACCGAAGCTTTTACGTGAATGAAAATATTCCTTTTGCAGAAAACTCTCTCTCTATAATCGTCACTGTTTGATTGAATATTCATACTATTCTTGCCTAAATTTCGTCTAATTCTTGTTATATTCCGCTGCAAATATTAATCTAATTGATCAAACTAGATCCGATTCTATCAAATGGTATCAGAGCAGGTTAATCATTGATCGATTTAACAATTGATCATTGAAACTGTTCTTTTGATATCTAAGTTTGATCGAATTAGCAAATTTGCAAGAATTGGTTATAGAGTTTGATTTTCTGTTGCTTCCGGTCAATTAATTTGAGATTCGTCTTGTTTCAAACTGTGTTGTTGAGTTTTTGAGCTAGATTTATTAAAATTTCATTGAACCTGTTTGAATTGGTGAAGATGACTACATCAATCAATAATCCTCACAATACTGGCTCCTCAACAAAGCCTCCGATGCTTGTTAGGAGTGAGTATAACATATGGTAACGCCGAATGCTCCATCACCTGTCTGTTAACAGTTCAGGTTGTTGGAAGTCTGTGGTTCATGGACCATATAAGCCTATGGTGAGTAATCCGGAAACCAATGAGATGGTTCCAAAGAAGAAAGAGCAATACTCAGATGAAGATCTGAAACTGTTTGAAATTGATGCTAAAGCCCATGGAATTCTGGCCATGGCACTGCCTAATGAAATCTATTCTGGACTTATGCATCATGAGACTGCTCATGATCTCTAGGTTGCTCTGAAAGAACAATTTGGAGGAACTGATGAGGTCTTAGCAAACAATAGAGAGATCCTTGCCCAACAATATGAGACATTCTCTCATAGAAAGGGTGAGTCACTGACTCAACAGTTTGAGCGATTTTCCTGTTTGATATCTGAGCTGAAAATGGTTCAACATGAATATACAAACTGTCAGATGAACAATAGATTCCTCAGATCCCTGCCTGAGAGATGGGACACATATACTATTGTCCTACGCTGCAATGCAAATCTGGACACTCTATCTCTTACCCAACTTCATGGGAAACTATTAACATTTGAAAGAGAGATAGAACAGAAAAGGAAACTGGCTTCATCTGGGAAGCTCACTGATGATTTTGTACCAGGAGATACTGCTCTGGTTGGTCATGAGTCAGAATATGCTGCATCAGAAAGTTCTTATGATGAGCATATAGATTTCTCTTCAAACAGTGGAGATCATGCTTTTGTTGGTGTTGATGGTAATTCAGGGTGTAGTATTGATAATTTGTGCTTTTTGATGGATGATTTGAAAGGAATTGCTGATGATGATCTAGAAGAGATGGACATTTTGAGCCAAATGGCATTAATTAATATCAGATCTCAAAATTTTTACAAAAGGACAGGTAGAAAATTCTCTGGTCTCTCTGAAAAAACCAAAGTTGGTTTTGATAAGAGCAAGTTGAGGTGTCACAAGTGCCATAGACTTGGACATTTTGCAAGAGAGTGTAGATCATCTGGATCTAACTCATCTGCACCCTTTGTGACCTTTCCAAGCAATAGCTCACAAACCAAAGGGCAACATTCTACCAGTTCTGATCATCATTCACAAATTCAATCATCTCCTGCATTTTTTGTCCCTCAAGGTCCAATGCCATATCCTTATCCATGTTTTTACATGCCTCAATCTAGTCAGGTTCCTGTACCCATAGCTCAACAACCACATGCCCTACCTGATCCTCAACCATCTCAATCAAATCAACAATCTTAATCTCAATCACATCAAAGCTTTTTCACACCTGAGGTTGTTGACTGGAGCAGCTTACCAGATGATATTTCCGGTTATTCTGAACAATTGTTTTCTGGTGCTGGTCAACATGGTGGTGAAAATCCTTTTCGAAATCTTGCTCTTATGGCCCTGGAGTTTACTGATGGAAATGCTTCATCATCACAAGTACCACAGGTATCTTCTGAGGCTAAGGCCAAGTTGTGTTCTGAGTCATGCATAGCTGCTTTTGTCTCAATTAGGGAAGCAAATGTAGCCTTAATTAATTAAAATCTTGACCTAAAGAAAGTGATTTCCCAAAGAAAAGCTGAGTTTGAGTCTGTCTTAAAAGAAAAAGATGAGGAGATTTACAAACTAAAATGCCAAATTACTGATGAAAAGGCAAAGGTAGAGGTCATTTTAGAGAATCATAAGAATCTCAAAGAAACACTTGCAGCTACTCAAGTAAATTGTGAATGTTGGGTAACATCCTGCAAGGGGTTTGAAATGCTTCTCAGCAAGCAAACAGCTTCAAATGTGAAGTTTGGGATTGGGTATAATCACACTATACCTCCAACAGATTTTACTCGCAAGCTAGAGGTAAAATCTGAAGGTGAAAGCAATTCCCAAACCACATCATCATGTGTCTCATCCTCAAGTGATAATTCAAAATCAGAGGATGAAGTCAGTATTATTACCTCAGCTAATCAATCTGCTGATGGTCTCACTGCTGCTAAACACATGATCAAAGAGAAACTGAGCAATTCAGGTGTTGTCCCACAAAGTATTCAAAGTACTGAAGGGCAAGTCACAACACCTGAAGAGCATTTCAAACCAAATGAAAACAAAAATGGTTTGACAACTACTGAAAAGTCTATCAGGAAATCCAAAAGTACTGATAGAAAACTTCTGAAGAAAAAATCTTCAGTTGTTACAAATCCTTCAGTACTTACCATAAGTACTGAGAGGAATAAAGTACTGAAGAACACATCTTCAGTAGTTTCATCGTCTTCAGCAGTTGATCAACAAAAGATGAAGAAAAAGCCATGTGAAATATGTAGTCTATTTAATCATCTCACTGATGAATGTTGGTATAACAAGGGTTCAAAATTCAACAAAGATAAAATCATTAAAAAGAAAATGAATAAAATGAAAGATGAATTTCAAACCAAGTTTGTACCACAAACATCTCAATCTGATAACCCAAAGTTTTTCCAAAAATCTAAAAAGAAGGAAGGGGTTTATCATAAAACAGCTGAAAATATTCCTCATGGAATATCAAAACACCAGACTAAGCCTGTGTCTTTCAAAAAGGAGGATATGGTGAGTCACAAGAACAAATAAAAAACAAGTACTGATGTGTCAGCTGAGCTGAAGGCCTTGACAACCAATCAGACACAACTTGTTATGATGGTTCAACATCTGTTGGGGAGAATTAACCAATTAGATGTATCTGTGATTAAACCACTAAAAAGGAAAACTAAGCCAAAATCAAAGGAATCCTTTTCAGCACCATCTCCACCTTCAAAGGCTGTCAATCATGACAAATCAGTTAGTCTAAAATCTGTTGATGAGAACAGACCCAAAACCAAAATGGTTTGGGTCTCAAAAGCTAACTAATTTCTTATGACAAATGCAGGGTTCTTCAGCATGCCAAAGAAGCATCTGGTATGTGGACAGTGGAGGATCTATGCTTATGACAGGGAGCAGTTCTCTTCTTCATGACTACTCTCAAGGAAAGAAGGGATTTGTTTCTTTTGGTAATGATGCTAAAGGTTACATCATCGGCAAAGGCTTTGTGTCAAATGGTGAGATAAGGTTTGATGATGTTAACCATGTGGAGAACCTCAAGTACAACTTGTTGAGTGTCAGTCAAATGTGTGATAAAGAGCATGTTGCACTTTTCACCAGCCAGAACTGTTGGATTCTGTCTTCCAATGTTCTGAGGATGATTGACAAGATATTGTATGAATATACTCTACTGAAGGCCAACAGGATTGGAAGAGTATATGCCTTAGATTTATCAAAGAAAATTGATCTAAAAGGACATCCATGTCTATTCTCCAAGGCCTCTCCTCAGGAATCTGAACTATGGCATAGAAGGCTTGGTCATGTGAATCTTAAAAACATGAACCAGCTTATTCATCATGGTTTAGTAAGAGGTCTGCCATTAAAGGAGTTCAAATGTGATGACAACTGCTCTGCTTGTTTAAAAGGAAAGCAACATAAAGTATCATTCCCTCCAATAGAAGAACCAAAGTCCACTGCCTGCTTGCAATTACTATATATGGATCTTTTTGGTCCAGTAAGAGTGATGAGCATGGGCAAAGAAAAAATACTGTCTGGTAATTATGGATGATTATTCCAGATTTGTATGGACTTTCTTCTTACATTCAAAAGATGAGGCTGTTCAAATCATCATCTACTTTGTGTTGTATGTGGAAAAGCAATACTCCCTTCTAGTCAAGTGTGTGAGGAGTGATAATGGCATAGAATTTAGAAACCACACTCTTGATGAATTCTTTTTATCTAAGGGAATTAAGAGGCAATATAGAATTCAAAGAACTCCTGAACAAAATGGAGTGGTGGAGAGAAAGAACATGACCCTTATTGAAGCCGCAAGGACAATGTTGACTGATTCTGGTTTGCCACTAACCTTTTGAGCTGAAGCTGTCAACACAGCGTGCTATGTACAAAATAGGGTGTTAGTAAATTAGAGGTTGATGAAGACTCCTTATGAGTTATTACATCATTTGGCCCCTCTGATTTCATTTTTTAGAGCATTTGGGTGTCCCTGTTACATTCTTAACATAAAGAATCCACTTCAGAAGTTTGAATCAAAGGTGGATGCAGGGTACTTTGTTGGGTATTCATCTACTTGCAAGGCATACAGAGTTTTTTATTGCAGAACAAAGATAGTTGAAGAAACTTTGCATGTAAAGTTTAATGAATCTCCAAAAGACAAAATTCCACAAAACCCTATGGAGTTATTTGATTTGGACATACTGCAATATGTTCCATATCAGTCTCCATCTGTTGCAGTTTCTGAGGATCCATCATCTCTATCTGGTGGTATAAATGCAAGTTGTAGTGATCACCTGCCTGTGTCTACTACACTTGATGTTCCTGTAGCTTCAGCAGTTCCATCCACAACAAATGCTGTTGAAATCTCTGAATCCTCTACTTCATTTGAACTGCCATCTCATTCTAGGTTTTAAGAGTCTGAATCAACATCTGTTGCTGCTGAATCTCCTACAAACACTTGCACAGATATTATTGAATACCAAGAACTGAAGAATCATCCCATGTCTCAGATCATTAGTGACATCAATGCTGGTGTTTCAACTAGAAGTCAATTGTCCAATTTCTGCCTTTATGCTCTCTTCATCAGTCAGCAAGAGCCAAAGAACTATCATATTGCATTAAGAGACAATGTTGAAGCCATGCAACTTGAGCTACTTCAGTTTCAAAAGCAGCAAGTGTGGGAACTGGTTCCTCTACCCCAAGGTAAGTGTGCAATAGGCACTAAATGGGTGTTTAGGAATAAAACTGATGAAAAAGGTCAAATTTTCAAGAACAAGGCCAGACTGGTTGTACAGGGGTTTTCACAAGAAGAAGGTATTGATTATGATGAAACCTTTGCCCCTGTAGCCAGACTGGAAGCAATCAGATTGTTCTTAGCTTATGCTGCTTTCCGTAATCTTTAAGTTTTTCAAATGGATGTCAAAAGTGCATTTTTTATATGGTAAAATAAAAGAAGTTTATGTATGTCAACCACCAGGTTTTGAAGATCATAAACATCCAGATTGGGTGTATAAGCTTGATAAGGCTCTTTATGGGTTAAAACAAGCTCCCAGAGCCTGGTATGAAACACTATCTAACTTTCTTTTTCAAAATAATTTCACTAGAGGCTCCATAGATAAAACTTTGTTCATTAAGAAAGTAGGCATGCATAAGCTCCTTGTTCAAATTTATGTAGATGATATTATTTTTTGCATCTTCTGATCTACAGTTGTGTGATGCCTTTACTAAGTTGATGCAACAAAAGTTTGAAATGAGTGCCATGGGAGAATTACAGTTCTTTCTGGGTTTGCAAATCAAACAAATGGCTGATGGAACTTTCATTCATCAGTCAAAATATACAAAGGATTTGTTGAAAAAGTTTGATTTACAAAATTGTAAGCCCTGTTCTACTCCCATGTGCAGCACCACACAACTGGATGCTAATAAAAAAAGTAAAGCAGTTGATGAAACTCTTTACAGATGTATGATTGGTTCCTTGATGTACCTTACAGCTTCTAGACCAGACATTATGTTTGCAACTTGTGTCTGTGCTAGATTTCAGGCTGCACCTAAAGAATCCCATATGATTGCAGTCAAAAGGATCTTTAGATACTTGCAAGGAACTCAATCTCTAGGACTTTGGTATTCCACTGGGCACTCTTGCAAATTAGTTGCTTTCTCTGATATCGACTATGCAGGGTGTAAATTAACCAGAAAATCAACCTCTGGTGGATGCCAATTTCTAGGCAATTGTTTAGTTTCTTGGCAAAGTAAGAAACAAACTTCAGTTGCTACATCCACTGCTGAAGCAGAGTACATTGTTGCTGCAAGTTGTACATCTCAGGTACTCTGGCTTCAAAATCAATTATTGGATTATGACATTACAGAGACTCCTTTACTGATGGACAGTGCTTTAGCTCTTTGTATTGTTAAGAATCCTGTCCAGCATTCTAGGACCAAACATATTGAGATCAGACATCATTTTATCAGGGATTGTTATGAAAAAGGTCTGATTGATCCAAAGTTTGTGCCTAGTGCTGATGAGCTTGCAAATATATTTACTAAGCCTTTGGACAGTACAACTTTCCAAAATCTTGTGCTCAGGCTTGGTATGCTGCAGCTAGAATGATTTGACAACTACTGATGCTCTTAGTTAACAAGTACTGATGAGCATTAGTATACAGCTGTCAAAAATAAGTACTGATAAGTTATTTTATCTTCAGCAGTTTTCCTAACTACTGAAGACTAAATTACTTAAAAGTACTGAAGTACTTTATTTGTTGAAAAGTACTGATGTAGTTACAACTACTGATGTCTGTTCTAATAGATAAGTACTGATGACCAATGAAACATCTGAAAATCAGATAATCTGTTGAGTAAGTGTTAAGGTCAATGAAACAACTGAGATCTGTGAATTGACGACAACAACTGATGAGAAACTTTACTCTTCAATTGTTTCAAACAACTGCTGTCTCATTTCAAAACAACTGAAGCCAAAACCAAGTCTTCAGTAGTTTCAAACTACTGATGACTAACACCAAGTCTTCAGTTGTTTACAACATCTAAAAGTTAAAACCATGTCTTCAGTTGTTTTCTAACAACTGATGACTCACACCAAAACCTTCAGTTGTTCTTTCAGCCGCTTCATAACCTATAAATACCTAACCCTAACTTCAACCTTTTCATAAGTCGTTTTCCAAACATTCATCTTCCATTAATGGCGACCATGCAAATCAAACCTCGACACAACTGTGTTGCCTACCTCACAAAATCAGCCTTTTGGACTAAGTTTGATGCTGGCATTGATCTGATGGTTGAATCCCAGTATCAAACCGCTTTTCTTCTGAATCCAACCATCTATCCCGATACCCTTTGCCAATTCTGGACAAATGTCACTGTCCATACTGGTGAGAATGATGACTCGATCACTCTCCAGTCGTTTGTCAACCAGAAGAAGGTGGTCATCACTCCTGATATCATTCGCCAAACCCTAGATCTGAATGATGCCACCTTTGTCACAAAATACCCCAAAGGCACCATTGATTTGTCATTCATTAACCATGGATATGAGGGCGACCTAAGAGCTACCACCATTATGAAGAAGCACTTCCATGATGCTGAACGCCTAATCTTTCATATGATCAATGTCTGCCTTGCCCCCAAAACATCTTCATGGGATCAAATGTCATCCAGGTGGCAACAGGTATTGTATTCTACCCTTGAACGCCAAAGCTTAAATTTTTCTGAAATTATATTTTTGGAATTAAAAGATCTGGCAATGAAACCTATGGCTAACGGATGATATTATATCTAAGGTTTCTTATGGCCATAATTATTAACCAATTAAAATCTGATGGCCTTGTTGGCCTTGGAGTCCCTGCTATGGTTGTTTTGCCTGAGGTATACTCCAGGCACAACTCTAACCCACAACTCAAAGAGGCTGCCAAACTGCTAAAACCCAAGCAGAGGGAACCCACAGCCTCCACCTCCAGATTCAAAGTCCCCTCCAAACCAAAATCCAAACAAACCAAAAAGGCTACTCAGGGAGTTGAATCCCCTGATGATGCCCCTGCAACGCAGAGGCAGGATGAAACTACGGGTAGTAATCCCCTTGTAGTTTCCAAGACTCTACCAGCTGAAACCGCTCAGGTATCCTCTCAACAGGATCCTGATGCAACCAAAAATGGGGAAACCACATTACTGGAATCTCTCTCAATTGAGAAGATTGCCATTGAAGAGCACCATTCACCCCAGGTGCAATCTTTTTCACCCTTATCTCCCACTGAAACCACCCCTACAAGCCCAACTGCGGTTATTGCACAAGTGCTGACTCAACTACATTCCTCTACCCCTCCCTAGAAACCTATTATCACTGGGGACACCTCAACAGTTGAGGGAGAGGATTATAATGTGGTTGACAACCCACAGCACAGGGATTACAAAGTTCAATCTCCCGGTGTAGAGGAGGGGATTCGAACATCTGGTGAGGCTACCTCTTCTCCTGTTTCAGCACATGAACAGGATGAAGGTGGTATCATCTCTAAGTCCTCACCAGAGGCAACTGCCAATGAAGGACATACTCCTGAGGCAGGAAGTCCCCAGTTCCAAAAAATAGGGGCACATGTGAATACTGATCTACACTCAGCACATGTTCATCTTGATTTACTCAGGAGGTCAGCTGATTCAGCAAAGACTGATGATGACCTGGGCTTTTTCTTTGATGTTCTAGCCCAAAACACCATTCTTGAGGCTGAGGTATGCAGACTACAAGAGCTGCTTGCCAAGTTGTCTCAAAAATCAAGTCCATCTGCCCCAATTCACCCACAGATGGCAGTTTCTTTTGAAGCTCTCCCAAACACTAAGCCACTCTCAACAACTATGCCACCAGCCTCTGTTTCAGGCACCATTTCTCAGTGACACAACCCCTCTGAGCAAATGTTGGCTGCCTTTCAATCCTCCTTACCTCTCATCACTAACATTGTGCATCAAGCCATTGATGAGAGGCTTTCCTCAAATCTTCAAAACCTAGTTGATGATGCTGTTTCTAAGAGACTTTCTGACATTCAAACCCCTGAACCCAATGCAACCAAAAAGGGGGAGTCTAAGTCAGTGAAAGAAGACAAAAGAAAGAGAGTTGAAGAGGAAGAAGCAAAAGAGAAGAAAGAAAAGGAGATGATCACTTACAAGAGAAAGAAAAGTGCTGAAAAGACTGAAGATGAGAAAAAGTTAGAAGAACTGATCAAAGAAGCTGATAAGCAATATAGCAGATCTATGGATAAGATCATTGATCAACTCTTCAGACAAGGTTTTGACACAGCCAAACTTGACTCTGAGATCAGACGGCTAGAGATTCAAGAGATTGAGAATAGATGGGCCAGTTGCAATGAGAAAGAAAGGGAAAGGCTGGAAGCTATGATAAGATTCTTGTCAAAACATTTAGAAAGACCAATCATTGAAGTGAAGTCATGGTCCAGAGATAGTATTTTGGAGATAACCACCAAAATCTGTTCTTCTAAAGCATTCAACAAAGGATTGATCATAGAAGCTCTTGATGAAGCCGGTGCTGGGAAAAGGTCTGATATGGCAAAGTTATCCAAAGCCTCCCTCACAACCAAGATGATAGAGCAGCCTTTACAATCTCCCTCACCAAAACAACCAACTTCACAACCCTCAAAACCAACTCCTTTACCCAAGAAACCTACTCAATCAACCACCAATGATGCACCCCAGAGGAAGAGAAGGGTGTTGAGGATGGAAGAAGAAGAAGAAGATGATGATGAGGATGATAGTCTGCCAATTCTGCTGTTCTTAAAATGAAGATGCTTGAGCCCGGAGTCAACCAACAACAATCACACCTGACATCCAAAGGCAAATGGTAAAAGTGAAAATTGAAGAAGAACAACAACAAAACAACATGATGAGCAGCTGTTAAGGATGGTTGATAAAGAATTTCATAAGTCTTCATCCATACAAGCTATAAAGAAACATGCTCAGAGGTTGTATGCTCTCAGATTCACATTTCAATATCAGAAAGAGAGAGTGAGAATTTGGTCTGACCCCAGAGTAAGTGACAAAATTCATAGAAAGAATATTCCAAGTCGATACAATAGCCAAATAAAGAAGACTGTAGATGCTGTGATAATGCTGGCCATTGTAGTGTCACCCTGGGAAATCCTTGATGACTTCAAGAGAGCTTACAAGACTAAGATGACTCCACAAACTTTACTAGAAAACAAAATAGTGAAGAAGGGGTTGATCTACAAGAAGCTTGAAGAAATAAGAAAAAATGAGCTCCAGTTGTTACTTGAAGGTACTAATCCTGATGAGTTTGCATATAGAGAAATAACTACTGTGGAGCTAAAGAATGGAAAGAATGTTAGATACCTATCAGAGTATTATGGGCCTGAGTTCTTCTTTGAAAGTGAAGCTGAAGAACTCACAATGGAAGAAAAAGTTGTTCTACTTGAGGCCTATGTTAGAGAGTCTTACAGACTCATCATTGGGAAGTAGGTTTCATGAATGGGGAAACAGCTCTGTGTCCAATTCCCCAATACAGAGTTCCCATTCATCCTTTGCCAATCAAATTTTTTGAAACCTCTTCTTTGGCCTAAGCTTATTTTGGTAATTTCTGAGCTGATCCAGAAAATATTTCTGCCAATAAGTGGGACTTCAATAATCTTAAAGGTTTGGCTGCATTGGTTCAGGGGGAGTTTGTTGGACCAAAAGAACCAATGAGCCAGATCAGAAAAACCTTTAAGTCCCACAGACATCATAACAACTGAAGTGATCTACATCTGCTGAAGACAAAGTCTGAAGATAAAGTCTGAAGACATCTGCTGAAGACAAAGTCTGAAGACCAAGTTCTCAGAAGTTGTCACAACAGCTGAAGTAGTTCTTTTCAGTAGTTGTGATGATTTACTTTTCAGTAGTTTTATTTTATGTAAAACATCTGAAGTTCTTACACTTCAGATGTTAAAACTTCAGTAGTTGTAATTGTAGCTTGTACTTAGCTTTTTGTGAAAGTGTCCTCAGTTGTTGTGGACATCTTTAGTAGTTTAGTTTACTTTCAGTTGCTTGTATAAATCAGTTAGATGTCACTATCAAGTGACATCAGCTGACGTCACATTCCTTTATAAAAGGAATGTTGACCTAATTGTTTTGTAACCGAAGCTTTTACGTGAATGAAAATATTCCTTTTGCAGAAAAGTCTCTCTCTATAATCGTCACTGTTTGATTGAATATTCATACTATTCTTGCCTAAATTTCGTCTAATTCTTGTTATATTCCGCTGCAAATATTAATCTAATTGATCAAACTAGATCCGATCCTATCATATTGTTATCAAGAACAAGGCTAGACTTGTGGTACAAGGGTACACACAAGAAGAAAGTATTGATTATGATTAAGTCTTTGCTCCTATGGACATGCTTGAAGCAATCAAAATTTTTCTAGCATTTGCTGCCTCTAAAGATTTCAAGTTGTTTCAAATGGATGTGAAGAGTGCATTCCTTTATAGTGAGATTGATGAATAAGTTTATGTCTGCCAATCTTCAGGCTTTGAAGACCCTAAGTATCTAGATCATCTATGCAAACTTGATAAAGCCCTTTATGGTCTTCATTAAGCACTAAAGAAATAGTATGAGACACTCTCTAACTTTCTCCTAAAGAATGGATACACCAGAAGATCCATAGATAAAACTCTCTTCATCAAGAGGGTTGATTTGGATATCATTTTGGTACAAGTGTATATGGATGATATCATATTTAGGTCTACAAATGAGAAGTTATACAAAGCTTTTGAAAGTCTCATGAAGTCAAAATTTGAGATGAGTTTAATGGGAGAGCTCACCTTCTTTCTAGGGCTGCAAGTAAAACAAACCTCTGATGGTATTTTCATAAATCAATCTGAGTATGTTAAGGACATCTTAGTGAGATTTCAAGCTACTACTAAAACCCCAATGTCGAAGACATGTTCATTAACTCCTGATCTTGAGGTTGAAGCAGTTGATCAGCAGTAGTACAAAGCAATCATTAGATATCTTATGTATCTTACAGCCAGCAGACCAGATACCATGTTTGCCACATGCTTGTGTTCAAGATTTCAATTTGCTCCAAAGGTGTCACATATAATGGCTTCTAAGAGAATTCTGAAGTATCTCGAAGTAGAACCTAAGTTGAGATTATGGTATCCTAAGAGTGCTGACTTCAATATCTACGGACATACAGATAGTGATTATGGAGGATGCAACATCAACAAACAGTCCATCTCAGGAGGATGTCAATTTCTAGGAGGAAGACTGGTTTCATGGCAATGCAAAAAGCAAACATGCGTGTCCACATCAGCTGATGAAGTAAAGTACAATGCTACATCAAGTTGTTGTGCTTAGGTGTTATGGATCTAAACTCAACTTAGAGATTATGAAGTAACTTTCATGAACACTCCAATTCACATTGACAACAACAGTTCCATCTCAATCACCAACAATCCTATTCAGCATTCAATGATAAAACTCATTGATATCATGTATCATTTCACTAGATATTATGTAGAAAAGAAAATCATTAAATTAATTAAGGTCCATACAAATGACCAATATGTAGATTTATTTACAAAGGCTTTTGATGAATCAAAATTTAAATATCTTGTATCTGTTATTGGGATGATTAACTTTGAATAATTAAGTGATTTAAGTTAATGATATTTGAAAACTTTGTAAAGAAATGCTTTTCTTGATAATGGGTAAAAATGTGTATCTGCCAAAAAATGCAAATCAGCAAATAAATAGGTATCTGCTGAAATTTAGTAGATATCTAGGTATTTGCTTAATTATGAAAGTCAGCGGATAACTAAGCAAAGCGGGTATATGCCGAATGAGAAGATTCGACAGACAGGATGATTTCAGCACACGTTTTTGAAAAAGATCCTGTAGGTCCCACTTTCATCTTCTGATATGTAGTGGCACCAGAGAAGTTACCTGAAAATACTTTTTCATCATCTCACGCCATCGATTTTACAGTTACGATGGTAAAACATTTTAAAATTCATATTTTAATATATTATCCATAACTGTTAAAATCAAAGGTTTTCCCACCATTGTTATCTTCAATATTTTTCACAAAGCAAACCCTTAAGCCTTCAATCTCTCAATTCCTACCAAAATCAATCAACTTTCAATTGCTTCTCAACCCCAAACCCTATAATTTCGTCCAAATCACAACATCACCACATCACTTTAACCCATAGGTGATGAGGTCTATGATCCCGTTCTTTAATTTCTAAAGAATGACAATTATGCTTTTGCCATCACAATAGACCTTGTAATCTATGAGGCTCACATCAGGGAATTCAGGACCACATGCTCCATACAAAGGGAACGTGGAGCTAAGGTCCTCACTGCAACAGTACAAGGGATGAAGGTCACCATTTCATGTGCTAAAATTCATCAACATCTTAAGTTGAACGACGCCAATGGTGAATTTTCTTCCTCCAAAGAAGTGGTTAGTGCCACCTTCAAGGAGATGGGATATGAAGGACCCCTTCTGACATCTACTTTGTCCAAATCACTGGTATATCATAATTGGAGAATCTTCCTTTATATCTTTTTACTCTGTCTTTCCAACAAGTCGGGAGGATGAGATCAAGTACCATTGGATTTAGGAGGGGCTATCCATGGTCTGGTCAAACAATAGAGTTATGATTTTTCAAAATTCATTTTTCAACATCTTTGTAAAAATGTAACTGCTACTGCAAAATTTAAGTTTTTAATGACTGCTGATCCGCATATGTAGATCAACTACCAATCAGCAGTGAACTTCATGAGCTGCTGATCGACTGCTAGTCAAAATAAGATTGTTTGTACCGACGGCTTCTGTGTTTCACCTTTTGGAAACAACATAGTACTGAAGCTACGAACTCCGATACATAGATTATCTATTTTATGTAGTCTCTAAACATAGAATAGTTTATTCTTATTGTTTAGATTTCTTAGTATAAAAGTCCTCACACTTTTATAGTAAAAGCAAGCTTTAAAAGCCATTTGATTGTATCTGTTGAACTATATTATTTGTACAAAATAGATTAATCAAGTGAATACTTTAAAAGAACAACTTGTGTATTTATATTTCCTAGGTATTTGTATTTTGATAGTAAGTATCTAACTTAGATTCTGCATTCTTTAGTTACTAATCAAAGAGGAAGTTCTTGTTAGTCTAATCCTTCCCGATCCAACAATATATATATAGACACACACACACGCGTATATATACACATTACCATTCATGGAAAACATCATCATACGGGTCTCCTTACTCCCCAAGTTTTAGACGAGTTGATGTCTAATCATGTCGTGCCACACTTCGTATATTAAATAGCAAGAGGTCGGTTCGTTAATGTCCACGTTAAAAGATCCGGGTTAAATGAAAATAGAATTAATAGTTTGGGGTTTATTATAAATATTTAATAAACTTAAGAGAATTATTCATAAATAATTCAGTGCTAAACTGAAATTTTTATAAATTATATATATTCATACTCATGCAACCTACTCGTAACCCACCCCCACCCTTTTCGATTACAGCCACCACTGGAACCACCGCCCCCAACAAGTCGGGATCCCATCTCTGGTCACTCTGACACTACCTAGATCACGCTTAAGATCACCTCCTTGTTGTTAAACCGCAGGTCAACGTCCCGCTTTTCATTTCGTTTCGTCTTGTTTTGCCTCACTTCATTTTTTGTTGTTATTGGGGTCGTCGATTCGTGAAGGCGGTGCACGTATGAACACTAGGAAGGACCAGCAATGGTGTGTGGTGTCACACCCCAACCTTGACGGCGGAAACGTCGAGGTGTGAGGGTTAGGATCGTTCACAGCCACATAACGCTATTAATAATCCCAAATATATTATTCATAAGTTCCAAATGTAATATTACAATTAAAAGTCTCAAACAAAGAAAACATCATGCATAAAAGTTAAATGTAACAAGTCCATCCATTTATTTTTATCTAGGTCCAATCCTAGATGTGATAAGCTTCAAAGAGTAGTAATCAAACTTGAGCATTTCCTGAAACATGTTAAAAGTAAAAGGTCAACAATAATGTTGGTGAGATTTTCATAGTTTTCAATACATAAGTATATAAAAGATAGCAATTCATGTTATAGGTTAGAGAACAAAGTAACTATGGATCTAAGATAGAATGCAAAATCAAACCTTGACAGATATTTACAAGTCTCAAACGTTTACAAGTATATACGATTAGCTAAGTGTACTTAGGTTAACCAAGCAGGCTTGTCAGGCCCATAGATCTATGACGTCGCCAGGCTAGCAATAGTTAATGATTGTACATATAATCGAAATTACATGGTAGCTATAAAGATCAACTAACCACAACATACAAGTGAATTGCCATAAGTTTACAAGAATCAAACGTTTTACAAGTGCAACGATTATAAGGTAACATGTTTCACCCCAAAGTGTGAAAATATGAAAAAGGGGTATAGAAATACTCACATGTGAAAGAAATATATAGTTGGTGATTAATAAGAAATAATAAGCGTCGTTCCAACGTAATCCGTCACAAGAATACATATGCATATACATTTACAAGATTTAAAGTTTACTTATAATAAGTTTAACGAATTAACGAGATTTAGGGTTTTGAGTAGAATTTTGGGGATTTTTATTTTTAAGTACATTAAATAAAGGAATTTATCCCTTATATATTTTATTTAGAAAAACGAACTTAAGCCAATTGTAACAACTAATGAATTTATAACTTAAAATTAAAATATACACTTTAAAATGATCATGAAAAATACACTCGGACCTATACTAATTTAGTATTTATTATTTGAAATCCATAGGATTAAACCAAGAATAACCTTTGTTAGAAAGGTTTATTTAAAAGTTATTTAGTTATTTAAATTTAATAAAAAAAATTCAGAAATTCATTTGTTGGCCATAAAAATATTTAAAGTTTATAAGAACATTTTTTATATTTATTAAAAATTTTCCATAATTTATTTGAGGCTAAAAGCCTTTAAAAAAATGCATGAGGGTCCCCGGGTTCGAACCCGGTACCTCATGTTCAGAGTATGTGCACCTTAACCAGTGAGCCAAAGGCCTCAGCCGCGAGATAAGTTGGTTTTATATCCTTATAAACATAGTCCAATCAAATCCCCAAATCCAAGAACCCTAGAATTGATCTTAGATCAAATTGAGCATCAAATCGTTGTTTTGAATCAAAGTAACCATGGGGCTTTTGCTCCCCACATGATTTCGAGTATGTGTGTGTATTTAATTACCTGGTACTTTGTTTGATTTCGAAGTCACGACACGAAGAACAGCCGCGACCAACGTGGTGTTCAATGGTTGTTCAAATGCACGAGATAATCAAATTAACTTCATGGGAAGCTTCCTCAAGTATTAATGACGATTTCCCCCCACCCAATTCGGACTAAACGAGCTCAGAAGATCGATTTCACTAAGGTTGCAGGTCGTGATGAAGTTGCTAATCGAATGGCTTGGTTTGTGTGTTTTCAGGTGCAATTGAAAGTTGTATTCGATTAAAGGTTGATAGATGACCGTTTATGCCAAGTTAATTCGATTATTATTGAGGTTTAATGATCGAACGGCTCTACGATTAAAGGTTTCGGTTTCTCCTTCAATTAAACTCATAACCGACGATTAAAGATGGTTAATTGATGCATTAAAGTTCGAAGTAGACAAAGGAAACGATTTGGAACGGTTTTGGGTTGGAATTCAAAGGGAAAAAGGTGATTCGAAGCCGCCGGAGCTCGGCCGGAGAGTGGCCGAAGCTCTCGCCGGATTTGCGGGGTTAGAAGTGGGCGGGGGGTTGGGATGTAACTTTTAAAGTTACACATTTGGCCCTTGTAGTTTAATTTGTTATTATTTTATGCCCAAACCTTTATATTAAAGTTTATAATTTGACAATAAACCCCCTGGACTTTAATTATCCTTAAGTTTTAATCATCTTGAGTTAAATAACTTCTATAGATTATTGTTATTATTTTTAGTATTATATTAGTATTATTACTATTATTTTAGTTATTATTACTAGTATAATATTATTATTATAACTTGTTATTATTATTACTATTATTATTAATATTATCATCTTTATTATTATTATTATTATTATTATTATTATTATTATTATTATTATTATTATTATTATTATTATTATTATTATTATTATTATTATTATTATTATTATGATCATTATTTATTTATTAAGTAATAATTAACATTATTAACTTTCAAACTAAAGGATTAAAAATAATAAGAAAATAAGCATAAATGGCCCATAAGTTTCACATATGGCAACAATGGTCCTTACAAGAATTTAACGATGCAAACTTTTAATTAACTCAAAAATACAAGATGTTACATGTGGGTTTGGTTTTATGTGTCAATGTGTGTGTATGTTTGGGCAGCCGTATGTGTGTGTTGGTGTGTATACAATGGGAGTTGTGTGTGTGAAATCTCATGTGTATGGTGTGTGTGTGTAATTTATGTATATAGTGTGTATGAATGAAGTTATGTGTGTGTTGTAATATGTGTGTATGTGATTTCACATGTGTGTGTTAGTATATGTATATGTATATGTATGTATGTACGTACGTACACACACACACACACACACACACACAGACACACACACACACACAGACACACACACACACACAGACACACACACACACACAGACACACACACACACACAGACACACACACACACACACACACACAGACACACACACACACAGACACACACACACAGACACACACACACACACACACACACACACACACACACACACACACACACACACACACACACACACACACGCGCGCGCGCACGCGCACGCACGCACGCACGCACACACACACACGCACGCACACGCACGCACACACACACACATACTGTTGATACATAGATGTACCTAGATCATGATATGAATGTAATAGATCTTGTTTGTCTTACATTGATGTAATGTTTGGAATATTAATGAAATGAAAATGGTTGTTTGTGATTTATAATGTTTAATATTTCGTTAAAGAGTCGATGTTGGATTGGTTAAATAGGTTTGTGATTGTTCGAATTGATACACTTAGTGTTATATTAATGAATACATTCAAACTTAACAAAATGAAGTTCTCATGCGAATGGCCCATACGAATGGACCATACGCATGAATAACTCCATACGAATGACTCAGTCGCACGACTGAACCAGGAGACTGGATCAGTCGTATGATTGTAACATAAGATTGGCTCAGTCGCACGACTGAACACTCAGTCGTGCGGATGGATCAACCGCATGGTTCAATCGCACGACTGAACCATACTAATGGTTCAGTCGCCCGAATGAACAACACTAACCTATAAATACAACCCAATTCGTGGAAAAACGTAAGCATTCATTCTAGTTCGACTCCAGACGTACCCTAGCCGTCCAGAAGCCTCCAAGTTCATACTCCAAGTTCATAGAACGCTGTAGATCGATTCCTAATCAATTCTTAACGTTTGATTCAATACTTTATTGATTCTACGTGCGTTCTCACTGATTGGATCGCCAATCAAAGAGGATTCCACACTATTTGGTTTTGTTTACACGTTAATCAGTTGGTATTTCGTTCAAATACCAGGTCCTAACAAGTGGTATTAGAGCTTTGGCTCTTGATTACGTGTGATTCAATCAATTTTGATACAAAGTTTGTGTTTTTACACTAAAAACGCAATCTTTTTGTGACAAAAGTTGTCTTGGACGTCCCCTGCTCATCAAGTTTCGGTTTCTACGGCATTAGGCGATTAGGGTTGGCGAAAATTTGAATTTTTACGGCTAAAACACGTTTAACCTAGAAATTTTCGCAAAACAGCAGCTTCAGTCGCACGAGTGAGCCAATCGCACGACTGGACTTCATTCGCATCTTCCAGACGCACGAGTGGACCTAGTCGCATCTTCATTCGTACGACTGAACCATCCGTTCGCAGTGTTCATACGCATTAGTTTCATTCGCACGACTGGACCAATCGCTCAGTTCAGCCGCACGATTGAACCAGTCGCATAGTTCATTCGCACGGATAGCCCATTCGCATTACCTTAGTCGCACCAGTTGACAGATTGTTTATAGACTTAAAGTTAATCGAGATGGAAGATCAGATGTCTTTCGTTTACTGCCGGGAAGGACTCAAGAATCTAGAACCTACTGCTACTTGAGAGTGAGGTGGGGAATCATAATAAACCACCAAAGCTTTTAACGTTAGATGAGTTTCCCCACTGGAAACAACGTTTTGAGATCTACCTCAATGGAATGGATCCAAATTTGTGGGAAGCTATTGAGATAGGCTACAGTATGCCGGTGGGAGCAGATGGGGTAAAGCTTACTTTAGGAGGAATGAATGATGCTCAAAAAGTTAAGTATAATGCAGAAAAGAGAGTGTATGCATTGATCACACAGTCTATTCCTAAAGATATTTTCCACCAGTACTCGGAGAATAAGCAAGCCAAGAAATTGTGGGATGAGCTGGAAAAGAGATATGACGGGAATGCTTCGGTGAAGGCAATTAAGGCTAAGGAGTTAAAGAAAGAATTTGACAACTTCTCATCGATGGGAAACGAGAGTTTAGACGATGTTATTGATAGATTTTACCATCTGATGAGCGAACTGCATACACATGGGGTTGCTACTACCATGGAAGAAAAAGTGTCAAATTTTGCAGACGGATTGCCAGAAAAATGGGCTTCATTTGTGTCAAATCTGAGATAGAATGAAATGTTGGCAAAGTTGGATATCAATGACTTCATTCTAAAGCTGCGAGAAGAAGCACTTAGGATGAAGTACCGAGCTCAGAAGTCTTCATACACTCAGAATCCAGCTTTGTACAATGCCACTCCTCAAGCTAAGACATCTGGAGCACCTCTTCATACTGCCTTTGTGTCTAGCTCATCTCGTCCCTCACAAGCTTCTCCTTCAGGATCAGAAACGTCAGGGTCTTCTTGTACCCATTACATTGGATCTGAAGCAAATGCTACTAGACTGAAGACCGAGAATCTCGGAAACGTGACTGTGGAAGTAGCTCGAGAGCACATGGATCTCTTGGCAGCAGTGGTTCATTCTTATGATGGACTTATTGCTGGGAAAATTGGAAACTTCCATCTTGCAGATGAGGACTACGAGCAGGTGGATGAAATGGAACTGGAGAGGATGGACATAATGTGGGCCCTAGCTAGTGCTGTCCGAAGGGCGAAGAAGTTTGTGAAAAAGACCGGACAGAACTTGGTTGCTACTAAGGATACCACATTTGGCTTTGACAAGAGTAAGGTGACCTGCTTCAACTGTGAAGAAAAGGGGCACTTCAAAAGAGAATGTGTGAAGCCTAAGAAGACTGGGAATGGGAATCCATTCTTGTCCTTCACTCGTCAAGACAAGCAAGCTAGCAGTACTACTTCATCAAGCAAGGATCCAAAAGCCTTGACTGCCCATGATGATGAAGGACAGGACTGGAGCTTTCGTTTTGTCTCTCCAGGGGAATCTAATATTGCAAGCGTAGAAGACTTAGATGATGATTCCGCGAGTGATGGAGATATTGCAGTTGAGATAACGATGTCAAATAGTGAAGAGACAACTGCAACTGAGGTCAGTTACAAGCCTGAAGAAGGGACGTCCACAGCAAAGACAAAATCACCAGAACCAGAGACATCTGATGCTGCGTTGATGGCAAATTCTTCTGAATCTCCTCAGGTAAGTACCACTGACCAACTGTTTCAAAATCATGCTTGTTCTGATTGTAATACATTTAGAGATAGCATAGATCAGAAATTTGCTAGGTTATTAGATCATAATGATAACTTAGTAAAGGATTTGCAACTGTGCACTGAGGCTAATAGAGTTTTAAAACAAAATGAGTATAGTTACAAAGAAAAGATAGACCTTTTGACTAAACAGCTTAGGGAAACTGAAGTAGTAGCATTTAACCAAGCTAATGACATTAGGTACTATCTTAACTCCCTAGAAGACACTAAGAAGCAAAAGGCAGTTTTAGAAGTAGAAGTTAACTCTTTAAAGCAAAAACTGCATAGTTGGACAAGTTCATCACATATTGTCCAACACTTAGTGAGAGAACGTAACAACGGGGAGGGTTTGGGTTATAAAGTGGTTCCGCCACCACCTGAGACCTTGATGAACACTAAGAGTAGACCAATAAATAACAATCCCATCAAGGATCATGTGGTGTCTACTCCTCTTGTAAGTGATCCAGATTCCTCATGTTCTTTAATTGAATCTGGAACAAAACAAAAGGAGGCCACTTAAAAGGCAAAGGGTAAAATGCCTTGTGTTAATCTGGAAAAAGAATTTGAAAATGTTAATATAAAGTCAGGATCAAACAAAGTCAAATCTGAATCTAAAAGGACTGCTAATGTTAATCTTTCACAAGTTTCATGTCAAAAACCAGTTAACCAAAAAGAAAAAGATGTTAAAAATGTTAAAACAATTAATTTTGTTAAACAAGAGAAAACATCAAAAGAAACAGAGTCAAAACCCAAACTAAGTGAGGTCACTAGGGTGTCACACACATCTCCACAACGTAAGTTTAATCATAAAGTTGATAGCAGGTCCTGCTACAACTGTGGAGAGTGTGGACACATTGCTTCCTTTTGTCCTTACTATCAGACACCTAGAAAGAAGATTGAACTTCAGGATTCAAAATCTAGGTCTTCTAAGAGGAGTTCTTTAACTCCACCTAGAAGAACTAGTGAACCCAAAGTTCAACCCATTAGCCAGTCGACTGTTTATCACAAACAGGCCTTACACAAATCTGGCTTATGGAAAGAAAAGTCATCCTCTGTGTCTGATAATGAAGACAAGAAGGCAACTGAGCTACCCTCACCCTCTATGGGTCAATGGGTTGAATTCATGATGTGTGATGCCTCTGGGAAACCCAAGCCAGTAAAGGCTTGGGTTCCTAACCTAAACTAATGTTTTACATTGTATGTGCAGGGTGTTCGCTACAGTGCTGAAACCAACACGTGGATTGTAGACAGCGGAGCATCCAGGCACATGACAGGAAGCAGGGCTCTTTTATCAAACGTCAAATAAATAAAAGGAGGGCACGTTTCGTTTGCTGGTAACAAAGGAGGTTATATCACAGCTCAGGGAGAGGTTGGAAATCAGAAATTTAAGTTTGATAAAGTGAACTACGTTCAACAACTTCAAAACAACTTACTTTCTGTTTCCCAAATATGTGACAAAGGATTTAAAGTCATATTCGACAACAAGAAGTGTTACGTCCTAAAGAAAGACTACGTGATTCCGGAGGACCAAGTTCTGATGACAGCTTCAAGATATAAAGTCCTTTATGTTTTGGATCTCTCAACGGCTTCTACAACGGATCATGAAGTTCAGTGCTTTCTATCAAAAGCTACTGAGAAGGACTCCATCTCCTGGCATAGGAGAATGGGACACATCAATCAACGGAAGATGAATCACTTGATCCAGAAGGATCTCGTGAGAGGAGTTAACGTCAAGAATTTCCAACTTCCGGATTTTTGTGTAGCTTGAAAGAAAGGCAAACAGACGAAGAAGTCTCATAAGGAAAAGAAAGTTCATTCTATCGAACTTCCTCTTGAACTTTTTCACATGGATATGTTTGGTCCAGTCAGTACTAAGAGCATTGCAGGTGACTTGTACTGTTTTGTGGTTACTGATGACTACTCAAGATTCTCTTGGGTAATGTTTCTGAAGTCCAAATCAGAAATATTTGAGTCATTCAAGGAGTTAGTAACCACACTGGAATCTCTCTACAAGCTGAAGGTGAGACAAGTACGCTCAGACAACGGGACTGAATTCAAGAATCAGTGGATGGAGGCTTACTACAAGGAAAAGGGAATTGTGCACCAATTCACTTCTGCCTACACGCCTCAGATGAATGGTGTTGCTGAGAGAAAGAATAGAAGCTTGATAGAGACAGCACGGACAATGCTGGCAGACTTGAAACTGCCTATCCAATTCTGGAATGAGGCAGTGGCTAATGCATGTTATACACTGAATCGAGTTCTGATAGTCAAGCGCCACGGAAAGACATGTTACGAGCTACTACAAAGACGTAAACCTAATCTGGAGTACCTCGAACCATTTGGCGCGCCGTGCACACTTCTGAAGAAGACTCAAGAAGGTAAATTCAGCGAGAAGGCTGATGAAGGGATCTTCCTAGGATACAACATACCGAACAAGCGAGTTTACAACAACTCAACGGGTTTAGTAGAAGTATGGTGTAATGTTGATGTTCAGAGATATACCACACCACCTACTGGCAAAGGACCTGCTTACTTTTTCGACTATGATGGATTCATCAAGTCCTTCAACATCCCGATCTCTCGTTCTGATGACGAGTTAGCTACACCGATGATGTATGACATCTTGAATACACCATCTCTTGATTTAACATCATCGAGCTCACAGGGAGAATCATCTAATCAGTCAGGGGGAGTAGTCAACGACAGTGACTCCTCCTCAAAGATGAAGCTGAAGAAGATGACCAGAACAGTCAGGAGGAACAGGTTCCAATTCCTGCAAGTCCACAAGCATCTAACAGTGATGCCCCTTCGACTTCGGAACCTCAAACTCCATCTACCTCAGATGCAGAACCAAATGTTCATAATCTTGGCTCTGAGGTAGCTGTTACTACTACTCCAGGATCACGTCTAACTGTCTATCATCCCTTAGACAATGTCATTGGGGATGTCAGATCAGGAGTACAAACCAGAAATCAACTGTACTCAGCTGATTATGCCTCGGTTATGGAAAAAGGATACATTCATGATGGTGCTTATCGATGTTTTGTCTCGCAGTTTGAGCCAAAATATGTCAGTGAAGCACTAAACGATGAGGCGTGGGTGAGTGCCATGCAAGAAGAACTTCTTCAGTTCAAGAAGTTAGGTGTATGGACTCTGGTAGATAGACCTAAAGGTGCTAAGGTCATTGGCACCAAATGGGTCTTGAAATGCAAGAAGGATGACCAAGGGGTCATTATTAGGAACAAGGCTCGACTGGTGGTTCAGGGATTTCGCCAAGTCGAGGGGATTGACTACAATGAAGTGTTTGCACCCGTGGCAAGGATGGAAGCCATCCGTATCTTCCTTGCCTATGCATCGTATATGAAGATTAAAGTCTATCAATTAGATGTGAAGAGTGCATTTCTTTATGGGGAAATTCGAGAGATAGTTTATGTCAGTCAACCCGAGGGATTTGAAGATCCTTATCATTGGGATAGAGTTTACAAACTCGAAAAGGCTTTATACGGGCTTCATCAAGCTCCAAGGGCCTGGTATGAGAAACTCTCGACTCATCTTGTGAAACACGGCTTTCGCAGAGGAGTCATTGACTACATGCTGTTCATCAAAGAAAAAGATGGAGACCTACTGCTAGTACAGATCTATGTGATGACATAATCTTTGGTTCAAAGAACGAAGAATTATGCAAAGAGTTTGAAGCAGTTATGAAGAAAGAGTTTGAGATGAGTGCTATGGGGAGATGAAATTCTTTCTCGGGTTACAGGTGGATCAACACCAAAAGGGATCTTTCTACATCAGACCAAGTATGTGGGAGACATTCTCAGTCGGTTTGACATGGAGAATGCTTCTGCAGCTGGGACTTCCCTTGCTACAAATCATGATATAGCACCTGATGAAAATGGAGATCTGGTAGATGCCACAATGTACCGAGGAATGATTGGATCCCTCATGTACCTCATTGCCTCAAGACCTGATATCATGTATGCTACATGTCTATGCTCTAGATATCAGGCTAAGCCTAAGGTTAACCATCTGATCAGGGTCAAGAGGATATTTGTTATCTGAAGGGTACACCCACACTTGGGTTGTGGTATCCTCATGATGATGACTTTGAGCTCACGGCGTATAGTGACTCGGATTACGGGGGCTGCAAGATGAACTACAAGTCTACATCAGCAGGGTGTCAATTTTTTGGGAGGAGATTAGTTACCTGGCAGTGTAAGAAGCAGACCTCGGTTGCATTGTCAACCTGTGAAGCCGAATACGTTGCTGCTGCAAGTTGCTGTTCACAAATCATCTGGATTCAACAGCAAATGCGGGATTACGGTTTAAATTTCTCTTCTACTCCTATCTTTGTTGATAACTCTGCTGCAATTGCAGTAACTAAAAATCCAGTACAACATCCAAAGACCAAACACATCGGTATTAAATACCATTTTATAAGAGACTGTTTTGAAAAGAACTTAATTGATGTGGTAAAAATTAATACTGATTTTCAACGCGCTGACCTCTATACAAAAGCCTTTGATAAACCACGTTTTCTATATCTGTTAGAGGTCAACGGCGTTAAAAAGAAAAGTGATGTTATTCCTGATGATGATCATGTGTAGTCCGATGCAGTATAGTTAATTTTTTTTTTCTTTTTCATTTTCTTTATTTATTCTATTTTCTGTTTAAATTAAATTCATGTTATTTAGCTGTCTATTAAAATCCTAAAATAATTAAATCTGTTATGATTTTAGAATTTTAGGGGGAGAATAAGTCAGCCAGTAACATTAAAAAAAAAAAGAGGGAGAAGGAGTGGATAGCTGATATAAGGTAGATCGTATCTGTGATACCGATTCAAACCCTTTGGAAAATGATAGTACACAGGAACAAATCAAGAGGGACTTTAAAATTTAATTTAGAAAAGATGCAAAATTCAAAGTATAAGTCTGTGTAGTCTGAGCAATATAAAAGGAAAGATGATAGAAAAACTGGTAACTACTAAGGGAACACAACGAAAGTAGACCTAGAGGTTGCTAGACCACAAATGATATGTCGGTAGATTCAACACAATAGATGATTAGACCTGACTGGTGATCTCAAGATCAAACTAAGTTGTTCAACTGACTGTGGGCTCCCATCTTATCACTGGTTAACACAATCAACAATATTCCAATAAGGGGTAATGAGCATGTAAACACCACAAATGTGTGCGGTTGACCATAAATAGAGCAAAGCACGAAAAAAATGAAAGACAAATGCTATCAAGCTAATAACTTATGTTGTTGGTGCATTCTGTGCAAAAGAAAATTAAGCTGCTCTAACAAGAAGATAGGTTGTGTGCCTCTCTGCTGTGCGATGGCACTGACCTGAGGATAAGCATAACCTAGATATTCTAGAATTCATTATTGTTTGCCGCCTCTCTGTTGTGCGATGGCACTGACCTGAGGATTGGCTTCTCTTTGAAAGCTCTAAGAATAGTCTCTTCTTGCAAAAATACCTATAGACTGCTCAAAAGCTCCTGAGGAATGTTGATTACCATATAAGTGTGGGATCCACAAATGTTAGTTGAAATAATTAAACCTTAAACTATCACCAATCTGTGTCAAAAGTCTGTGTATGGATTTAAGAGGACAAATATACTGACAATCATCGTGGCTGCAAATTCTTGAAAGTTCAAATCAATGTGGGAATCTAATAGTACCAGTATGATTTCCTAAATTTGCTAACGACTCTGGATGAAAACCAAGAATTGAGCATCAAAAGGTTTTGATAACAAGTCCCAAATGATTTGACTTGCCTGTATGATTCCAAAATTGAATTGGTCCAGGTGTGGTCAAACTAAATTGAAGCTGCCTATTCCGGAACCAAATCCAGTAGATTTCTATCTTAGGATTTATCTCTCACAAAAAGTCAAAAACAAGTTTAATTTTTGTACTTTAGTTTAAATCTTCTAGTTATTTAGTCATTTCAGTTTGTTTATTTGTCGGACTACATCATGAAATTCAGTATGGGATTAACTCACCAAAAAGGGTCATGTCTGAGATGACCACATGTGTTTTCAAAAGATAAATGAGTCACGTCTGAGGTGACAAAGTGTTTAAAAGGATCACGTCTGAGGTGATCAAAAGTTTTCAAGTTAAAATGATCATGTCTGAGATGATCAAATGCTCATAATGTTAATTTCAACAGTTAAAAAGGGTTTAAATGTTAAATGTTCAAAATGGCAGAAAATTTCATAAGTATGACCCATCCGCACCAATGGACCATTAGTATGGACTTATCATACGAATGGGAGCCATTCGTACGAATGGACCATGAGTATGGAACATTCAACTGAATGGCCCATACGATTGGCCCAGTCGGATGCTTAAGAGCGAACGAATGAGTTAGTCGCACGACTGAGCTCCAGTCGGACGACTGAAGGGGGGCGACTGAACCAATCGCACGACTGAGGCCCACTCGCACAACTGAAAGGTGCGTATGAGTCCAGTCGCACGATTGAATTTAGGGTTAGTATAAATAGAGGGAAAGTCAGTCGCAGAGACTCACCTCTCTCAAAATTACCCTAAATCGCACGACTAAAGTCACTCTGCCCAAATTTCGTTTGATCACTATAAACCCTTGTTTCTCGCATACTGACCATTGGCATTGATTCTACAGGTAATTTGCGATGAAGAAACCTTACCAAATCGGTCAATTTGACACTAAATCTGGATAATCGGACCCGTTAGAAAAACCATGACAAATGTGGCAAAATAACCTAACTAAACGATTCAAACAAATGAAATTATAGATGTTAGGTGTTAAACGAATGAATTGCGAGTCTAATGAACCAGCACACGAAGTCTAAAACTCAAAATTGGTGAAAAATTGAATTTGAATTGAACAGACAGTACAACATGCGAATGGACAGGTTGATGAACTTCAGTCGCACGACTGAAGGGTGCGAATAGCTTAACCGCACGATTGAACCATGCGTATGAGTTCAGTCGCACGACTGGTGTAACCGCATGAGGTTACATACGCATGAGTTCAGTCGCACACTCAGTCGTACGCATGGGGTCATTCGCACGACTGAATCCCAGTCGCACTGCTCAGTCGCACGACTGATCTCAGTCGCACAACCTCATTCGCATGACAGAAAGAGTTTTTCTTCAAGTCCAAGTGTTTCATGACACTCTTAGCCAATTGGTACTAATGTTTACTTTGTTTGTGTAACAGATGGCGAGTCGATGGACTATGAGTACGAAGCACAATATTTGTGCTCATCTGGATCTGACATCCAGAAATGCTGCAGATTTCTCTGGCATTATCATCTTCCTAAAGAGATCGAGGATTGCACACGCCATATCTGCTCCCTGTACTCCCTATCGTTCTATTCAGCAGGCCTTCTGGGAAGGTGCGACAGTTGATCGATCCTCTGAGCCTCATTGCATTAGAAGTACCATCTTTGGAGAGGCTATAGCTATCACAGAGGAGGATCTTAGGATAGTGTTACAGTTGGGGGACGATGCTGACTGTTCGACTAGACTACACCCCCTCACTGTCAGAGGATGCTTTCTTCGAGCCAAGTAATCTGGGGATATCAATGCTGGGGTGCTCAACAAGAGCAACCTCTATCCCCAGTTCAAGTATCTTGCGCACGTGCTGCTAAAGTGCATAGCTTCCAGGAAGGGAGGTTTTGATGAGTTATCCGACCAGATCCAAAACGCCTATGTTGCATTGGTGCTGAACCACCCGTTCAGCTTCTCCAGGATGATCTTCACCTACTTGGTGGAGAACATTGAGGGGAAAGGGAAGGAGGGCTTCTGTATGTACCCCAGATTTATGCAGATGATCATAGACCAGAAGCTCCCCTCCCTGCCAAAGGAGAAGGATGATGCTGTTGTGCTTGAGGTGATGGATGATACCACCTTGGGCAAGATGAAGGTATACAGGGGGAAGCAGGTGAAACCCCCTGTCAGGAGATTGTTTGGGCATCTGGCCCGGGAGGACTATGTGGTGCCAGCTAGGAGGAAGTGGCGCCACGACGACAGTGATTCTGATGTTGAGCAGATTGCTCTACCCACACATGATTCAGATGATGATGACAGTGGGGATGCTGGAGATGACATGCCTATTCCACCGAGGGGCACAGCTACAGACGTTATACCTCCAGTATCTGCCCCCACAGGCGACATAGCTGAGTCGGCCGGGTTCCACCAGGATTTTATGCCTGGTGAGGAGGAAGACGAGTCTGATGAGGAGCCACTGACCAGGACTGTGGGAAGCAAAGTTGTTCCCACAGAACATGGACTCCTGGCAGTTGGTGAACGCCCCAGGGATTCGGGAGAGACAGCTACGGACCCTAACTATGCTCCTGAGCCATCTAGCCGTGTTCTAGGGGGAGCATCCTCCTCGACTAGATCGAGGAAGAAAAGGATGGCTCAGCCCCACGGCCAGAAGAAGAAGAAGAGAAGACTCACCTACATCACCACCACAGCCACCACAGCTACCACTACCACTACCACCTCTACAGCCACACCATCCACTACCACAGCCACCACAGCTACCACTACCACCACCACACCTCCCACCACTATACATATGCCATCCACCACCATATCATTCACACCTACATCACCTCCACTATCATCCAGACCCAACCCCATCTTCACCACAGCCACCACCACCACCACTAGCCACCAAGCTGGACCCTCATCACTTCCCTCACATATATACGGATCACTTCTACCTCCAATTGGGGTAGAGGAACAACTTTCACCGCTGAACCGGATGGTGATGCGTTTGTTAGCTGCTGATGAGGAGAAGACAGCACAGATCCGTCACCCGGCAGATCTTACTGCTGCGCAGTCCCACCAGATCTCGGAGCAGGCTCGGCTGATCGAGGAGCAGGCCCAGCAAATGGCTGCTCAGAGCCACGAGATCTCCCAACTCCAAGAGCATAGAGTCACATCTGCTAAGAAGATTGAGGAGTTGGAGGATGCTAAGAAGACCATCATGCTCAAGCTTAAGGGATCTAAAGATGAGCCTCTGAAGATTAAAGAGGGAGATGGTGATGATGGTGATGATGATGATGTGGATGATGATGAGGACGACAATGATGAGACTGATGATGATGAAGGGATTGAGAAAGAGAGGACAGAGGATAGGAATGAGGATGATGATGAAGAAGGAGGAGATACAGCTGCATCTGCCTCTGCTCAAGGTCAAGAAAGGAGATCAAAGAAGAATCAAGACCAACGAGCTTCCTCCTCTGCCCCACCAAGCGATGATCCAGCGATCCAAGACAAAAGTAATGATTAGATGTCTATGTATTTGATTACTTTTGTATTTGAATTATGTATTTAAACTTATGTATTCGATGTTTATATTAAGATTAATGCATTTCTGTCTTGATTATTAACTAATGGTTGATGTGTTACATGTCAAAATCAAACAGATCCAAACTATCAAAGGGATGAATTTGATGTTGCTCCCCTTCAGCAGGTCAAGACTCAATTAACTATGATTCTTGATCTGCAAGGGATCGTCAGGAGGTCTGTGAGTTATACCCCTGAAGAAGGGGAAATAATTCACGATCTATCAAATGAGCAACTAGCTGAGATCTTCAAGCTAAATCCCGATGATATTGTTAAGGATGCTCCAACGTGTGACTCTACTAGTGACGAAGAGCTAAATGACATCGATGAGATAGAGATAGAAGACGTCACTGCAGAGCACTACCCTCAGTATGCTGACAACAAGGGAAATGTGGTCCCCAATCTGGGTGAATCCCTTGTCAGTGATACATTTGAGGTGCTAGATAAGATGGAGCAGGAGTCTGAGAAGACAGCAGGAAAGGCCCAAGCCTCAAACAATGATGTGGATATCAGAAAGGCTGAGTGGGCTGCTTGTTTTGAGGAAGTTCGAGCCCAACGCGCTGCACCTAAACAGAACGTCTACACCAAACTCTACAAAGTAAAGAAACATCATAAGGTGTCGGGCAGGATTATAGCGTGGGCATATTTTGAGGATCTAAATGTCTATGCAGTTAAGAGGGAGAAGGGCATAGAGTACTTTAGATTTCCACATGATCTAAAGACTCTACCAGGTTTTGAGCTCAACCAGCTGGCCAAACTGAAGCTGTTGTATGCTGACCCAAGAAAGATGTCAGGCTGGTTTGAGGCTGCCCTGAGGAAAGAGTACCACACCAGGTGGGTTAACTTCAGACCCCAACAACCTACAAGGTACATCAGAAGGTCTGAAGTTGATGCCTTTACTGGAAAGCCAAAGATAGTGCTGAAGTGGAGTCCTCCGCGCACGATGTCAAGAATCCCTCTCAGGGAAATGCCACAGGACTTCACTCCACATTTTAAGTGGTGGTACTATGACTGGAGAACAGGAGAAGCGGTCATAGTGCTAAATAAAGAGGGCAAAATGGATACCATCAGTGTATTTGACCCAATGTGGCTCACCAACTTGTCAGCTAATGATGTCTACACTCTATACAAGTGGCCACTATTCTATGACACGCAGGATATAGTACAAGCCCTCCAATTCCAGAACGTCATAAGACTCTGCTTTGCGTTTGAGATTCACGCAGGAGTCACAAGAGAGGATAAGTACAAGAAGTATGAGGAGGTGATGCAGAAAACAAGACATTAGAGAGATCTAGGTCCAAGGGGGAGTTTGTTGATACATAGATGTACCTAGATCATGATATGAATGTAATAGATTTTGTTTGTATTACATTGATGTAATGTATGGAATATTAATGAAATGAAAATGGTTGTTTGTGATTTATAATGTTTAATATTTCGTTAATGAGTCGATGTTGAATTGGTTAAATAGGTTTGTGATTGTTCGAATTGATACACTTAGTGTTATATTAATGAATACATTCAAACTTAACAAAATGAAGTTCTCATGCGAATGGCCCATACGAATGGACCATACGCATGAATAACTCCATACGAATGACTCAGTCGCACGACTGAACCAGGAGACTGGATCAGTCGTATGCTTGTAACATAAGATTGGCTCAGTCGCACGACTGAACACTCAGTCGTGCGGATGGATCAACCGCATGGTTCAATCGCATGACTGAACCATACTAATGGTTCAGTCGCCCCAATGAACAACACTAACCTATAAATACAACCCAATTCGTGGAAAAACGTAAGCATTCATTCTAGTTCGACTCTAGACGTACCCTAGCCGTCCAGAAGCCTCCAAGTTCATACTCCAAGTTTGTAGAACGCTGTAGATCGATTCCTAATCGATTCTTAACGTTTGATTCAATACTTTATTGATTCTACGTGCGTTCTCACTGATTGGATCACCAATCAAATAGGATTCCGCACTATTTGGTTTGGTTTACACGTTAATCAGTTGGTATTTCGTTCAAATACCCTAGCCATCTAGAAGCCTCCAAGTTCATACTCCAAGTTCATAGAAGGCTGTAGATCTATTCCTAATCGATTCTTAACGTTTGATTCAATACTTTATTGATTCTACGTGCGTTCTCACTGATTGGATTGCCAATCAAATAGGATTCCGCACTATTTGGTTTGGTTTACACGTTAATCAGTTGGTATTTCGTTCAAATACCAGGTCCTAACACATACATACATACATACATGCATACATGCATACATGCATACATGCATACATGCATATATACATACATACATACATACATACATACATACATACATACATACATACATACATACATACATACATACATACATACATACATACATACATACATACATACATGAATAAATACATGCATACATGCATATATACATGCATACATGCATACATACATGTATGCATACATGCATACATACATACATGCATACATACATACATACATACATACATGCATACATACATACATGCATACATACATACATACATACATACATACATACATACATACATACATACATACATACATACATACATACATGCATACATACATACATACATACATACATACATACATACATACATACATACATGCATGCATGCATGCATGCATGCATACATACATACATACATACATACATACATACATACATACATACATACATACATACATACATACATACATACATACATACATACATACATACATACATACATACCTACATACATACATACCTACATACATACATACATACATACATACATACATACATACATACATACATACATACATACATACATACATACATACATACATACATAAATACACACATGCATACATACATACATACATGCATAAATACACACATGCATACATACATACATACATGCATACATACATACATACATGCATACATACATGCATACATGCATACATACATGCATACATACATGCATACATGCATACATACATGCATACATGCATACATGCATACATACATGCATACATACATGCATACATACATGCATACATACATGCATACATACATGCATACATACATACATACATAACATAACATACATACATACATACATACATACATACATACATACATACATATATATATATACATATATATATATAGATAGATATATATATATATATATATATATATATAGATATAGGATACATATATATACATATATATATATGTATACATATATATACATATATATATATATGTATATATATATATATATATATATATATATATATATATATATATATATATATATATATATATGTATGTATATATATATATATATATATATATATATATATGTGTGTGTGTGTGTGTGTGTGTGTGTGTGTATGTGTGTACGCGCTTCTGTGTGTGTGTGATTACGTCAAATGGAACATAAAATAAGCGTCAGTTTGATTCTTAGGTAATCTATGGTCAAGAATTGTTTGGTCATTTTGTACAGGTGATAACTTGGTCATACTAAGTCCAAATAGATGAATTTGAAGTCTAAAACTAATTCAAAGAGTCTATTTTTCAATCCACTTGGTATCGTAAAAAACCTTGAAGTTTTGAGCTCCCAAATAGTTGATACTAAAATATTGATTAAAACTATATTTTCTGTCAAAATGTTTGGTCCAACTTTAGAAACACATATATTTCTCAATTTTAATCAATATTATGTGATTGTCTCCATAAACTTAATTCCATGTGCTATCTTTGAAATCCAATTGGTCAAGCACCATTTGTTATCGTTTAACCTTCAAACTGATTTTACAAAATTTGTGCACAAATAGTTAGCTATGCTAAATATTTTCAAAAAATTACTAATTTAAGGGTAGTAATTTAAACAACTACAATGAGGTAATATTGGAAATGAAGATTAATAATATTAATTTTTGTGATATTAAATTCATGAATGGGTAACATTTGTAAATAAAATATAACCAAATATAAATGTAACACAAAAATCATAAACAAGCATATGTCATGACAACGTTGATTTTTATGTTATTTGACAAAAGTTTGGATGCTAATGAACAAAACCCAACATCTTAGTTATCTAAGTAGCATGTCTGGTCACGAGGGTAATAACAAGACCGATTACCAAAGAAAGTTAGTTACTTTTGAATAAATAGTAATTCTCGTATGTATTATTGTTTGTTGCTAAGTTTGTGGTTAAAGTACAATCTCTTGCATACTAATCAAGGTGAGTTTTGCGGCCATGTTTTTATTTTCAAATGTTTATAAATTATGGGGAAAATATGCTCAAAACCCTTTTCTTGCTATGAAATCAATTTTTCTCTTGTATGTGCATGAGTATCTATGTGTTTCTTATTTTACAACTATTTAACTCTGATGTTGGAGCCGATAGATAGGTGCTAATAGTACTATTCGGTTGACACCCCTACCATTATTTGTTAGTATACTAGTTGGGACTAACAGTGGTCACGAACAGACCCTAGGCTGGATATAATCTGACAAGTTCTATATGTACGTTGGTAGGCTTAATTATGAAGCTCTTGTATGTTTGTGATTTTACTTATAATTGTTTACACATATGTCCTACAACTACAACAACATCATTTATTTATATCTAAACCTACGAACTCGGTAACCATGTGTTGACCTTTCGAGCATTACTTTTTTAGGTAACACCAATCATTGAGAAATAGAATGAGCTTGCGCCTTAGTGGTGACAATTAAGGATTAGAGATAGATAGTTATTGAATTGGTTTAAACAATATTTAGTTTGATAATTTTATGCATTTTGTTTACTTGCAGGCGTGTTTGTCCTTATCTTGTCCCGGGATGTGGAATCTAACTTATTATAGTATTCTGGCTAAGTTTGTCGTGGAATTAACTAACCACGATACAAGTCTCCATTTGTTTCGGGTGAAGTCATGACACATTGACTTATATAATTTATTGCATCTCTATTAACAAATAACATGTTATGACAATCCCATCCATTAAATCATTGGGTTTCTGTTATAAGCGGGGCTGTGATAATATCTGAGGGGTTATTATTGTAAATGGTTTGACTGTGGTTGTCGTATACTAGAGATTTATCATCCTAGAATAGCACATCCAACAAAACGATTCCCAGGAAAGAGCTTATGGATTTTCATCAATTAAGTATCATGTATTTCCTTAGTCAGAACCTTTTGCTTGTCATATAACTATATACCGGGTGAAACGATTCTAGATGTATACTAGTCCAAGTCAAAAAAATGTATTTGGCATATTCAAAAAGTATAAGGACTACTGTGTAAATATAAGTCTAACAAGGATGGAAATAAACAAGTTAAATAGTAGCGGGTTTACAATTTAAATATAAAAAATTCTACTATAAACATGATCCAATGTTGATAGATAATCTTGAGAATCGTTACCGCGTTGATTATTTTTGTTTAAAACATGCTTATATTGCTTGTTTATAATAAAAATGGTTGATTTACCTTTTATTCATGAAAATAATGAAAAGTTGCAAAACTTAAGGTTTTAACAACTTTAGATAGATTTGTGCACTGAACTTGCGCAAGATGTTGGAGAACTCAACTCAAAGTGTTGGAAGACGTTCTTTATATGGTTGGAAAACTAAGACTTCAAATTAAATTTAAAAACAAGAATCATCAAGAGGTTTTGTTATGAGGGAGATATGTCATCCAAAGTTGATCTTATGAATATGTCAAGATTCGAAAATTCAATTTAATATGTTTAAGCAAAGTTTTGATGATTTCATATTTATTAAATGTTTCAATCTATCTTACACTTATGATTGCTATAAAACATGTTATGAAATCATACATTCAAGCTTGTTATGATTAAATTTTGATAAAACAAAAATGGAAATATGTGAACACGAAAAAGACAAAAAATATTAAAAAAACAAAGAACATTAAATTCATGAATCTTTAAAGGAGGGTGATAGGAGTTGAGATTTGTTGCTATAAGATCTCTATATATAAAGTTTAATGTGAAGAAAATAATAAGAATAAGACCTCGTATTTGTAGTTGAACAGGTAAGGTTTTAGGTCTCAACTTGGATTATTTTTTATTAATATTTTATTAAAAATTCATGAATTTTATGAGATATAAAGGGGTATACGAAATTTGTAAGATATTTTTGAGTTAGGATTAGTTTAATTTGGTAGTTCTAAATTTAGGATAATTAGTAGTTAATTATTTAATATGTTATAAGAAATATATCACTTAAATGACTAATAGTATAATAATAAACTAGATTTAAGGTCGCGCGTTGCCGCGGTTTTTTCTGAGGTTTGACTTTTTTACAGACTTGTGATCCATCTGTTGCTACGGGTAAAAAAGATTTTGTTAAAAACTTATCACAATTAGTACTTATAAACTCAAATAGATAGAATTAAACAAAAAATAAATAAATAAACTTATGCATTACATGGTAATGCCTAGGGACTTGTATGCATTGATGGTTAATGACTACCGTAGCCATTGACATACATCTTTGGTATACATAAATTTTTTATTTATTTATACATAATTTGACAGTCGAATGAAAGATCTAATGAATTAAAAATGTTACAACCAGCGGCGTACCTTCACTTTGATGAAGGGGTGTAGCCGGCCACCACTAAATTTTTTTCAATGTTACGTCTATGTGAAAATCTCGACTGCCCTCACAAAATTATGTAATCAACCCCTTAAATTTCTAATAATAAAAAAAAACAATAATGTCGTAAACACATTGTTGGTAGTGAAACTACAATATAAGGTTGTCCAGCAAACTATATTGTCTCGCTAACCGGGGTTAGTAACCTAGTAAATTTTAGTACTTTTACCCTCAAATAATCAAATAGGTAGCAGAAAGAAAAGAATTCATATCGAGACAAATGTTTTTTTACTATCAAACAAACTAAATTTATATTGGTATCAAAATAAGAGATTAAATTTTATATTTACGGGCATTAAAGAATTTGGAAACCATTTTATAAGTATAATTACTTTAATATGTTTTTGATATATATATATATATATATATATATATATATATATATATATATATATATATATATATATATATATATATATATATATATATGTGTGTGTGTGTGTGTGTGTGTGTGTGTGTGTGTGTGTGTGTGTGTGTGTGTGTGTGTGTGTGTGTGTGTGTGTGTGTGTGTGTGTAAATACAAGATTTTAAGGACCATTTTAATGATGTTTTTTGGTAATAACTGGATCCGACCCGAACTGGATCGAAAAACTATATTATATTATGATGGTCCATGACCCCTAAAAATTTTCACAGCTCATGATAAAATTTTTAAATCCGCCACTGATTATAACACCAGTCTGCATTTGTATGCTAAAACATTGGATTTTAAGATGTCTAAGTTGAAGTTTTTAAACTTTAAACTTAATAAAATCTTTGTATTTCATATTTGTACAAATTGATTAAATTATTTCAAGTAAATAATCATCAATAGGAGAGTAAAATTTTTATTTATTATTTATCAGTTATTGAAAAAAACAAAAATTAAAGATATAGGCATATAGCTGTAAAAACATCTTTCTCTCTTAAGTCTTACCTTGATAAACACCCACCATGAAGCACCCTCTTCCTCTCCGGTCGTCCTTTCCTCTGAACGTAGAGCGTTCTCCTCTCCGGTGGTCATCACTATTAATTTTCATCCCCGTCAATCGTAATCGTCATCGATCATCAATCGCAACCGCAAAAACGTCAATTATTCATCTCCGGGATCTAGGTGATTTTGACTGGTAGCAGTGGTGCGGTTATAGATCACGGTGCTGATTTCAACAGGTAGTACGTGGTTGTGCGGATGTAAATCTCGGCTGCGGTTGTACAAAATTTCCGGCCATACAAGCGGTGGTGGTGATGAACTTGTTTGTAAATCACACAACTTTAGTGGTAAAATTGTAAAACTGTATTACTTTCATGTAGTAACCGACATTTAGGATTAATATATATTATAATATATATTTAGTTTTGCATTTATCCATGTATATATATATGGGGTAAAGTTCCTTTGTTAACTTTTGTTTATAGTGATAACCTGTTAACCCTAATATAACAAACATTTACACCATAATTATGTAGTGTAAATATTTTTTTGCACCGTGCTACACCACTGATGTAATGATTTTCTCACCCTTTTTTAAAATTTTCCTTCATTTTAAAAACACTTATTTTTTTTAATCTTTTTTAACATTTTTGTATGATGTTTAAATTACACCATCATTTTTATTATCTTTAATCCAAGTATAATTTTGCTATTTTTTGAAACAAAATTTAAAGTTCGTTGTGTATCACTACTTTTACCATTACAACTCTAACTTACAGGGGCGACGTGGACTGTTGTGTACCACTAGTTGGGTTAATGGGTTATCGCAATAAACAAATGTTAACATTTGATCCCTATTATACACGGACGCGCGTGCATGCACACACACACATGGATAATGGATAAAAAATTAATTAATTAAATTATACCTTATAATTATCAAAACATTATATATATATATATATATATATATATATATATATATATATATATATATATATATATATATATATATAATGTTTTGATAATTATAAGGTATAATTTAATTAATTTTTTTATCCTTTTGATGAAATACATACGTAAACCCTAAATTACATATATATAAATTTTCACCCTTGTAATTATATGTATTTCATTTATGTAATAAGTTAACATTATTTTAAACGTTGATTAATGCGAAGGCATTTCCAAGTTACTGTTTATTGCAAGATTTAGTATTTGCATATATGTTATCATAGAATCATACTATCAAGTGATAGTTTCACAATAAACCACAATGTACAAAACATTATATAGTTTACATAGGTAGTTTTTTGAATTCAATCAATGGTTACATAAAAAAGTTCTAGAACCATCAAACAGTTAAGTAAGTTAAGCCTGAAAAATCAAGAATGTTACAAAAATACATTCTTTGAAGTCTATTATAGTTAGGTACGGTGCTACAAACTAAGGAGGAATAAGTGAACTCAAAGACATATCATGTATATGAATGAAACTCATATTTTTAGAATAAATAACATGAATAATACGTTACAATTGGTGTTGCTCGAACCTGGTGGCTACTGTGAACCCCATAAATGAAATAAACGGTGGATTGTTGTTGATAATTAAGTGAGAAAATAGTGTGAGGAAGGTAGGCTACCTAGAAAAACCCCTGATTTGCAGATTTGAACCGACCACCGAGCGTGATTAGGCTAGGATTTGTGACCGAAAAGACAAAGCTAGAAACGACATGGGTTAGGTGAGTTTGGGTTTGATAGGTCCCATAATTTCTGTGTGGTAATATATTATTTTGTTGATCTATTTTTGTAAATAAATTTCACAATTCTTAAAAGATATTTTATATATTGTTTTTAAAGATAAGGGTATTTTCAATTGTGTTAAAGTTAATAGAAGTTTAATGTCCATTCACTTAAAAAAACAAAACAATTACAAAAAACTAAATGTGTTACATCCCTTCAAAATATCAAAATAAACATGCAACTTCTTAAAGCGAAGATAAAAATCGAACATTTATGGAACATAATGTAATTAACTGTAAAGGTGGAAACATTTGGGCATTAACTTAGGAACATAAAGTGGGATTATTGGTCAAATCTAATTATTCTTCATCATGACAATATAGAAGATTGGAATAAAGTGGGTTGATATAATAAAATTTATTCAAAAACTTTTTTTTTCAAAAAATCACGTAGTGGATGCCCTCCTATCGCCACTTAGGTATATTATATTTTATTATATATTCCATGATTCTATTATTTCCTTTATCTCAATATTTTTTTAACAACTTAATCTCAGGCTCATAAAAGTTTAATATTCCTTTTTCATGGCCCTTATTTATTCAAAGTTTCTAATTTTGCGCAAATGACAAAATTACAAGATTTAATAGATATATAATTTTAAACAAGTTAAAGAAAAATGTGTGCATATTAAAAATGATAAAAAACAAAAAAAAGTAGAACTTTGATCATACTATAGACTTAATAAATCCAACGGTGAAGTGGATCCTGTAAAAAATCCATCGTTAAGTTGCCCTCGGAAAACACAAGGAATTTTCATTTTCAAGGGGATTACCGATCCTGAGGGTTCACTTACTAAAATCTTGTTTATAGAAGGTTATGGGTTTGATTGTCATTTGGTGTAATATGTTTCAAATAGGTCAGAGGTTTTACCAAAGTTGATAATTGGTGGTGGGTTTCCTTTAGAAGGATTAACGTGCCAAACCAATAATGTCTGTGTTCGCTGGCGTAAGTGGTCTTTCGCCATTGGGTTACCCGGGTGACCGGGCTTATAGTATTCGATGGCCATTAAAAAAGAATTTGTTTACCATATCATCGATGCATGTATTAAAGGACTACTACATAACCAAACTCAAAGATATAGATTCCTGAGTTGAAATAATACGTTGTGGAACGTATGTGAATAAACTAGAAAACACTACTAAATTGTAATTAAAGTATGAAGCAAAGCTTGGGTTCAAACCTTCTATGAATCAACATCTTAGATGATTATGGTTTATCCGTGGCCTTATAATTTACTTGAACTCTTGGAAGGTTTATCCGTGGCCTTATAATTTACTAGAAATGTGGTATTAATCATCAATCCCCAACTGAGTTTCTCCTAGGGTTGTTCAAATAGCTCGGCGTTCGAAACTCGCTCGAACTCATTCGGAAAAAGCTCGGATTTTTGCTCGTTTGAATTTTGGCTCGATTGTAAACGAACTGAGCAGCTCGGTTCGGTTTGAAAATGAACCGAGCGGCGAGCAAAGGTACGCTCGCTCGTTGCTCGCTCGGTTTCGCTCGAGTTATTTTTTAATTTAGTTTTTATATATTATATATTATATATTTGTTAATCTATTTAGTTATTTACCACTTATCACTATTTTAATTATTTAGTCAAAAAATCAACTACCCTAAATGTAAAACTTTAATTCTTTAATCAAATCATCACTTCATATTTCAAAATTCTTTCACCATTCCACCCATCACCACTTTCCAGCCGTCCCCCGTATCCCCCACCTCCCTACTGACTGCCAAGGCGCTGACCTCTAGCTCTCAAACATGTAACCCCTGACTTCCAGCACTCTGACATGCGACCCCGACTTTTGGCAATCCGACCTGCGATAGTCTGATCGTGTATCCCACCTTCGACAATCCACCTCCGAAGTCCAAAGTCCGACCTTGTTCGAAGCCCGACATTGTTTAGTTGTTCCTAATCGCGATATCTTGAGGTTAGATTTTCTTTTATAATTTGGTTCTTAAAGAATATTTGTACAAGCATTGGTGAAGATACTACGGTTGGAACTTGAAAGTTGAAACTTTTGAATAAATAGTTTTGCTTTAAATTATAGCACGAAACCAAACAAAACCGAGCAAAACCGAGCGAAACCGAGCGCTCGGTTTAAAACCGAACCGAGTTCGAGCATGAAGTTTGCGTTCGAATTTGTAAATTCGAACCGAACCGAGCCGCTCGGTTTGAAACCGAACCGAGTTCGAGCGGAGCTACGTTCGGTTCGGTTCGGTTCGTGAACAGCCCTAGTTTCTCCGTTAGGATTGACCTAAGGCTATGAGGTGTGGTTTAATACTTGTTTAGTCTATATATACGTCACTTGATTCACTTTTCTATATTTCCCTCCACCTCATTTCAAAGGAAATGATTTAACTCTTTTTAGCTCAACTTCACCTACTTTTATTTAATTTTAATATTAAACATTTTTACTAAATACAAAAATAATAATAGCAATAGTAGTAGTACTAATAATGATGATGATGATATTTTATTAATTTCATAAAACATTACAAATTAAAATGAAATTAGAAAATAAAATGATGATGATATTTCATTAATTTCATAAAACATTACATATTTAAAATAATATTAGAAAATTAAAAACTAAGACAATCCGAGCCCGTATTTCTCCCTATTCCTTTGTTTTTCTCCTTAACGCATGTAAGGAGTGGTGTGTAGGGCATTAATCTTACAATTATTCAATGCGCTTAAATAATTGCTTTTCCCCAGCACTGTAGTCTAATTTTGACACGAGCTCTTTACCGCAATTTCATTTCGCATGGATATGTGGTTAGCCATCACTTAGTTATGTACTTTAACATATTGATCTCCCTAATCACATAATGTTACACGCATGTGAACTTAATAGTCTAATTGTATTTTTTTGATAGGTATGTAGACTTATCTAGTCACTTGTTTCGGAGATCTTCTATATATTTTCCTTTAAATGCGTCATTTATTCATGATTTGTTCCTTCTTCATTGTAGCGGAAAAAAAGATCAAAAACTTAGGTAAGCACTTAGGCATTATGTTTCACAATTACTTATTTGAAAATCTCATATTTTGTAAATTAAATAACATGTTATTAGAAAACATCACAAAATTTTCAAAGTCCATAGATTCTTTCCAATTAAGCTCACATGAAGCCAAAAGCAATTGTCAGGTTTGACATTTGAGAGCACCTATCTTGAACCAATAGCTCATAGGGTGACTAGATGCAAGAACCATAAAAAGGCTAAAGTTGATGAAACCTCGACCGAGGATGACACACCTAAACCAGGAGTCGGGGTCATAGCCTAACCATGAGCCAAGGCTAGAGAAAATGAGTATTAAGAAATCGAGCTAAACAATGTAGGCGAATAATGATGACACCAATAGTCAGTTTGCCGAGTATGAACTAGTGGCAGGTGAAATTAGAATCAATTGTAGAGTGAGTAGAGGTGAAAAGGGGAAAAATCACAACTATGAGAAATAGATCATAGTCAAACTATGGTGGCGGTGGAACATGAAACGATGAATAAAGAAAATTATCTTTATTATAGATCACATGTCGAGAGATAATAACTAAACGAGTAACTAGATAAAGACAACTATACTCTTTTTATCATTCTGAATGTGGTGCAAGTTAAAAAAGTATAAATTTCAATAACAACTAAAGAGAATACATGGGAATAGGACCATATAGTAACTACAAATGTGCATAATAAGAATTGTCATGGTAGAAAACAAGTTACGGGTATGAACAATGATGCACTTCTGCCTGACATTTAGAAAAGCAAATTGTTAATGTTGTTATTAACCATCAATATCATGCATTCAACCTTCCCTTTTATTTATTAGTGAACCAACAGAACTGGATTTCGATGCCATTTGATTAAAAATGTTTTGAGGAAACCACATTATATCCTTCTTTAACCCTATCATACTCTACTACGAGTGAGATGATAATGTATGTCTTTGTGTGTTTGTCTATTGTTAAAACTCGCCAATGTCATATTAAAAAATTGAATGTCGAATTCAAAGAGACTTTTATCAAAACAAACGGTTGATCAAGTGAAAAGGCCAAACTAAATATTTACTAGATGACTTAAATTTACTTTCTACCAATAGAAACACATCACATAACCCCTATCGGCTAAAATCAACTAGTCCTTAGCCGACCAATGATTGGTTAATTTGGACCCACAACGTAAATGAACATGATTTCGACATGTGTTCAGGCTAGTCCTTAGCCGCCTTGTGGGCCACTCGGCTAATCTAGAGCCGACTTCTTACTGCCACGTCTCATTAAAGTTAATACAAAACAAAAACTAAATATTGGCTAAAGCATGCTAACCGGCCACATAAGCCAATAAAACCCTAATACGTGTCCAATATTCAGTTGACACCAAGCCAATAAATCAAAGAGTTTGGCATTGGGATTCTAAACAACTCGGTTTTGATGTAACCGACTGTCGAAGCCAATAAAACGAGCAAAGTTGTATTTCGTCGGCTGTCACGTTGCCGAGTAGTCTATTGGTTTTTTCTCGTCTCTTGAGCCGAGTTCTTCGTATCCAACTTTAATACGTGATGTGTTAATTTCTACAGACGGAAAGTAGATCTAAGTTAGGTAAAAATAAAAAAGGTTGTATTTTCTACTTGATCAATTGTTCATTATGATTAATTTGGGGATTCAAATTGGTTGTGAAAAAAACAAAAAATGGTACCCAGTACACACTATATATTTGCAGGCAACAATGAGATTATTAAGCATATGAGGTGACACATGTGGCCCATATGATGCCGATTTAAAAGCTTGATAAAAAGGGATTCATATGCTGATATGAAAACAAAATACACTATATGTCAATTTACATGTTATCAAACTAAACCTATAATATATAATAGCAACTTAAATCTAAATTATATAACTAAAATCATAATAAAGTTTATGGTTAATGATAGTTTTTTCTGTCATTTTACTTATATAATTATTCATATATTTATTATGTGCAGTTATATTTAGTAATAGGATTTTAAGCGAGTGAAGAGTACGTACCACTTATATATCCTTAGCTAGAAATGGGCTTTTGTAAGAAGTCAAAGATACTACTGCACATGCGACCATGCATTAAAAGACGAGATAGAAAAAATGATATACGCAGTAAGAAAAGGAATCCAAAGCCAATTCAACGGACATTATATCATTAAATAACTTTTTTTACAGTTATTTAGATGATTTAAAGATCACTTGTTTATTCGATCATTTTAGTTATATGGGTACGTAACATTGAGCCACTAGTCTCACACATCTTCAAAGAAAACATTGTATGTCAGTCGTAAATTTGAGACCTATCTTCAGGAGGCAACTATGTCAGTCGTAAATTTAAGATCTACCTTTAGGGCAACTCACTTTTGGTGATAAAATCACATGTCTCAACTTAAATCATTTTCTATATAATATGTGAGACTTGAACTTCTTATTTAAAAAAAGTTTTGGGTACCAAGTATTTCATTTAACTATTTTGGTTAAGGATCATGAACACTATTTTCATTAGATAACTTTTTTTATCTTAACTCATATGTTCATCTTATCAATTTCTAATTATACACAACAATTAATTTTTACCCCATACGTTATAAAATGAGTTCGAACCCTTGATTTTAAAGGAGCCGTAGAGAGTTCAGGAAATCAACCATACCATTATGGATGGGTTGAGAGTGTATATGTACTAAACTAGGATGATATCTCGTGTATTACATATTTAAATAAATAATATTAAATAATTAGTAAAAAAATTATTAATTAAAAATGATATTTTGAGATAAATGTGATTAAAATTACGTACGAGTAATTGCTAAAAATAATAAAATAATGATATCATTTTTTCAAAATTTTAGTTTTTAAACTGTTTTTTGTTTTTTTATTCAAATAAGAAGTTAAACATTTCTTGTTCAGAAAAAATCATATTAAAAAAATCAATTTTAAAAATGACCTTATCATAACTCAGAAATTTTAGTATTTTGGTTTATAAATTTTTTTTACAAGCACTGATTTTTAAATATTTGTTTTTTAAAAAGTTTGATGTTTTAAACAAATTCTTATTTTATAAAATTATGTTTTTTTAGAAATTACATTTATAAGAAGACCCATTTATTAGTTTATTAAAATCCCTATTTTAATATCAAATTGATTTAAATAAAATTAGTAATAGTTAATATAATTAATAATAGGAGAGAGAGCAGGAAAAATTAAAATTAGGATGTCTAGAATTGTAACAAGTGTCAACTCAAAACATTGCTTTATTATAATAGATATATAAGAGCTACAATGATATTTTTCTATAAACATTGAGAATAACAAACATAAAGATATAGATAACTAAGTTCCTACCCCTCAGGAAATGGGTGGAGGACTAAGGCGAAGCGCTGCTCGAAAGCATTCAATCTGAACACACGGACGACTGTTGGTGAAGATGTTTGCACTTGAAGCTTGGTTGTAATAATTTTAGTATATAGTTTGCGAGATGCAACAAGTTCCGTAATGAAATGATAATCAAGATCCATATGCTTAGCTTCTTTATGCAATGCCAGATTCTGAGCCATAAACAAAGCACATTGATTATCACATAGAAGTGTTAATTGGTCAGGTAAGGTATGAAGTTCCCAAAAAAGATGGGTTATCCAAACAATCTCTGTAGTAATGTATGTGATGGCTTGATATCCAGATTACAAGTTGATGTAGATGCGGGACCGGTGAAGGGGTCAATACAACAGTTTCACAAGGAGGAAAGACTTAGAACACTTAACAGATCAAATAAGGAACCATTTGATGACAATTAAATCAAGTAACAAGACGATAAACAAGAACACTCTAATATGGTTTTCAGAATGATGTATTCTTACAAGTGTTACAAAGCTTATATTTAGAATACAAGTACTTGAGATACTTTATACTACATTCTACAGCCGACCTTACTTTGAAGGCCAGCTGAAAATATTAATTCTAGACAACAAGATCAATGTAGAATCAAAAGACAGATTGTCTTGTGACTAGTGACTATGACATACCATAGATCACATACTTATCTATTACAAAAAGGATAAAAGTACATAGTTGAAAAGTTACAGACTTAACACCTTATTTTACAGTTAACAAAATCATGGACTTTTCACCAACTCATGCTAGTTAGTGAGTCTTCAGAGATGACAGCGGAAAGATGATTAAGCTTTTGTCAAAAGTATGTCAGAGAAGACATGCCTTCTTTATATTCGAAAGAAATCAGTCTTTGGCTTCAGAAGACTTAGTCTTTGAAGCTTCGGAAGACTTCATCTTTGGCTTCGGAAGAATTGGTCTTTTGGCTTCGGAAGATTTGATACTTAGCATAATTCACTGAGTTATATCAAATCTTTTGTAGTACTTTCCTAGTACTTCACATGTACATGTTAAGAGCTCTTTGAGTTGTACTTTGGTGGCATCAGCCTCTAAGTGTAATCCTTACAAAATCTCCCTAGGTTAATGCTACCAAAACTGAAAAACCTTTTGTTAGGTCTAGAAACATTAGATCTAGTCATTATGTATAGGCTTAGTACTTGAATTAATATCTGTAATGAACTTTTGTACTTCATTATTGTGTATGCATTAAATATATAGGTTAACCCATTTATATATGTGTTGATTTATGCTTGGCTGCAGGTACAAACATAATACTTGGTCAATTACTGAAATTGACCAAGTGTAAGGAACATCTACGGATGAACATTTCGTTCTTCCGTAGATATATATTTTACAAGTAACAAAACATCTGCGGAAGAACAAAACATCTGCGGAAGAACAAAACATCTGCGGAAGAACAAAACATCTACGGAAGACAATATTTCTGCGGAGTCCAAACACTTGCATAATACAAGTGTTACAAGTCAACAAGTCAACAAGTCAACAAGGCGGTTATACAAATCCCGAGAAATCCGATGATTCCTTATCAGAAACAAATCAAATCCCAAGAGATCCGGTGTTTCCTATAACTGAAACATCTTTGTCTATAAATATGGATCCTAGGTTTCGATTCAAGGACGATTGAGTCAGACGATTGATTGATTGAGAACAGCAATAGCAATACAACAATCATCAAAAGTCTTTCGATCATCAAAAACATATACAACATCATAGCATTCATTAATATCGTACATTCATTCTTTTGTAATCACCAACACAGTATAATAAAATATTGATTAATCATTAATTGTGTTTTGTTTCGTGTGTTCTTGATATTTCATTGATATTGAAAGTTGCTTAAATACAATTAAACCAAATCAACGTTAATTCCGCTAACGTTGACTTGACATCGATTCACACTGATAATTCCTGTTGACGATCCTTGGATTCACAGGTGGTATCAGAGCCAAGTGCTCATTGATTTAGATCAATTGATCTATCAGTGTTAGTTGTGTTTTAATTGTGTTTGATTTCGCTTAACAGCAATCGTTTTTAATTAACTTGTTTCTATATTCAAATCAATTGAATATAGATCTTGTTAACATCATGAGCAATTTCAGTGGTTCATCTTACCAACCCCCGAAGTTGGAAACAAAAGCAGATTTCAAGTCATGGAAAATCAAGTTCAGGAATCATGTAAACTATACTGATTCTGACTTGTGGATTTCCATCACTGAAGGTCCTTATATTCCACCCACTCTTGGGCCGGATTATAATGACAAAAATCAACCAATCAGTACAAAAGATCTATCACCTGATGATGTCAAAAAGGTTAAAGTCGATATAAAAGCATACAGTCTGCTTAGTATGGCTTTACCTGAAGAGATATTAATCAGGTGTGAGAACTATAAAACAGCTCACTCCTTATGGAAGATTCTTCACACTCTCTGCGAAGGGAGTGATGAGATAAGAAGTATAAGGAGAGACACCCTCAGATCACAATATGAAACCTTTCATCATATTGAGGGTGAATCAATTCCTCAGCAACTTCATAGATTCATGCAGTTAGTCACTGAGATGAATATTCTAGAGTTGAAGTATACTAGTGAGGAATTAAACAAGAAAATGCTCCACACTTTGCCAGAAAGTTGGAAGCATACTGTGTCCATGTTCAAGAACACTATAGATCTGAAAGCTACTGGATTAGATACTCTGGTTGCAAAAGTGGAAGCTCTTGAAATGGACGAAAAATCAAGAAACAAGAGTGTGAGAACTCATGTCTCACCCTATCACTTCAAAGAAACAAATAATGTAGGAAGTGCTTTTATTTCAAACAATGAAAGTGATAACTCTTGTGCTAGGAGTGATGATGAGGAGGAAGTTAGCTTCTATGCTTCAAAACCCTCAAAGAAATCATCTCAAGACAAGCAGCAGAAGAATAAAGGAAGAACTACTGATAGACAAGATACAACTGCAGCAACAACTAAGTCTTCCTTTTCAGCAAATCAGTCAGAACCAATAACTGTGATATTGGACTCTGAAGAACAAAGAGCAGCCTTTGCAGCTTTTAGCTCAAGTTTTCAAGCATATCTGGGAAGCTCTCTAACATCAGCCAATATCTGTCAACAAGACTTAGAAGAACTACCTCCAGATGTAGTGGAAGAGATGGATCTACAATGGCAGATGGCCATGATTGCTTATAGAGCTAAGCAATATCTCAGGAGAAATAAGAACTTGGCTTCAGCAAGCAAAACATCAAAGATTGGTGTTGACAAATCAAAAGTGAGATGCTACAAATGCAATCTCTATGGACATTTCTCAAGAGAATGCAATCAACAGTCTTATCCAGAGATGAGACAACATCAGCAGCATCAACAACATCAGATTCAAGCAAATCAACAATCTTCTCAAAGACCTCTGCACAAGCAATCTCAACTGATCAATGCTTCCCCACCAGCCACCAAAGAATCAGCAGGACCAAGTAACTCAAAGGAGTCAGGGCTGATCATACTTCAAGATGGAACGTGTGACTGGAGTTTGTATGAGAAGGAAGTTTTGGAAGAAAATCAAGCATTGATGGCCCATATGGATCAAACAGTTCCACCAATGGCAAAAGAGGTAAAAGAAAGATTGTGTTCATCAACTTGTGTTGAGGAAGTTGAACGATATAGAGTCCATGCTCAACAGTTGGCTGATAAAGTAAAAGAAACAATGATTTTGAATGAATCTCATGTTAGAGAACATAAATTATATCAAATAAAAATTAATTCTTTGCAAAAGGATTTAGAAAAATTTGTTTCTGAAAATTATAGCCTAAAAGCCCAAGTTGAGCATTTGACCACTTCCTTAACAAAATCCATGGCTGATCATGCATCAACTGAAGTGAAACTTCAGAAGTTTCAATTATCATCTCAGCAATATGAGAAATTACTAACTTCTCATATTGAATCAAAGAAAAGGTCTGGGTTGGGTTATAATGCGGTTGCACCACCTATAAATGATAATTACACATCCTTACCTACAACAATGACAAACACTCTGTCAAATCATTTTGTGCCTAGCACTAAATTTGAAAAAGATTCAACTAAAACTAAAATTAATGATAAAGCTGAGGTGAGTGAAACTGAATCATCTGAATCAGAATCATTAGATCAAAATGATTCAGAATTTGATTATGATAAGTGTGATGACTTGGATGATTCTGATGAACATGATGTTGATCAAACAAGCACTGGTAAAAATTTTCAACTGAAAGCCCATATTCCAAAAGTGCTTGAAGAAACAAAGTTGCCATACCCTCCTAAACAAAGAAACATGTTGAAGACCATCTGCAAGAGGATAGCTCAATTGAATGAAGGTCTTCAAGAACTAAGTATGCAAGAATCCTCCAAGAAATTGACTGATGAATCTGTCATCACTGAGGAAAGAGGAAAATTCAAAGGAAAGAAAGAAAGCATCAGCAGATCATCAACTGAACAAGAAAACTTCAGCTGCTGATCTACGGAAGAGAAATTCAGCCCCAAACGATCAAAATGTGCACAAAATTGAAAAAGGTGAAGCACATTCAAAGCTAAAGAAGAAAGAGCCACAACAAAGATCAGCAAACAAAAGGAATGATTCTGAGAAAGAATCAGAAGAAAAGTATTGCAAATGGTGTGACATGAAAAATCACAACACTGAAGATTGTTACTTCAGCAGCTACTGTTCTATTTGCAATATGAACAATCATATGACTGCTGATTGTTACTTCAACAAACATTGTTCTATTTGCAACAAAAATAATCATTCCACACAGGAATGTTATTTCAACAAAAAGAACAAGACAAAAGGCTCAAAGAAGAAAGAATCAGACAAATCTGAATCAGATTCCCAATCTACGGATTCTGCAAAGGGTTCAAAACTGAAGAAGCATGAACAAAAATCAAAGGCAAAACCAAAGGACAAATCATCATCAAGTGTTAATATACTGAGGAAAAGACCATCTTTCCAGCAGTCAAAAACACCACACAAAAGAGTGGATTTGTCAGACAAGGAATCAAAGGATGATGATTCATTCTTTGATAAATTTGAAAAAGGCATTCATATACCTCTTTCAAAAACAAAAGATAGTGAGACATTTAAAGGTTCATTATCAAAACAAAAGACTCAAGCAAATGAAGTTGATCTAAGTAAAGCAGAAAATATGAATCATGAATCTACTTCATCAACATCCCATTCAGCAGAATCATCCTCATCCAAATCAAATCAGAATGAATCAATCAAATCTGAAACTGAAACTTCAAAAAATATTCATGAAAGAGTAACTGTTTTAGATCCTGTTGACAAACCCAAGATCACTAAGACTTGGGTTGTCACTTCTAACTGATTTTCTTTTCTGATTGCAGAACAATATTGGAGAGCTGACAACATGTGGTATGTTGACAGTGGTTGTTCCAGGCATATGACAGGAAACTGTTCTCTTCTCCATGATTTCAAACATAAAAATGCTTCTTATGTGGCATTTGGTGGGGATAAAAAGGGAGGTAAAATTGTTGGTGAAGGAATGATAACCAATGGTGTACTTAAATTTGATAAAGTAAATTACTGTAAAAACTTACAGTATAATTTACTTAGTGTATCTCAAATCTGTGATCAAAACTACACTACATTGTTTGATGACACTAACTGTTACATTCTTAAGCCAGGATTTATTGTCCCAGAAGATTGGATTCTCCTCAAAGCAGCAAGAAAAGGAAACACTTATGTCTTGGATATGAACAACACTTCTCTCACAAAACATGAAACTTGTCTTATATCTAAACTTTCAGAAGATTTGTCACAATTATGGCATAGAAGACTTGTTCATTCTAACATGAAAAATATGAATAAATTGGTGAAACATGACCTGGTCATTGGATTACCAAATAAAGAGTTCCATTGCTCAACTCATTGCTCTTCTTGTTACAAAGGAAAACAACACAGAGTGTCACATAAACCAAAAACAATCAATACTAATACTACACCACTCAAATTGCTTCACATGGATCTTTTTGGTCCAACCAATGTCATGAGCATTGGAAAAAGGCAATATTGTTTGGTGATAGTTGATGATTTCACTAGATTTACATGGGTCTTTTTCTTAAAACAAAAGAGTGAAACATCAGAAACATTAATGGACTTTGTCATCAAGATTGAGAATCAACTTGATACAAAAGTCAAAATTTTCAGGAGTGATAATGGTACTGAATTTGTTAACTTTGAACTAGATTCTTTTTGCAGGAGCAAAGGAATTGCAAGACAATTCAGTGCACCAAGGACTCCACAACAAAATGGAGTTGCTGAACGAAGAAACAGAACTCTCATTGAAGCAGCAAGAACAATGCTAGCTGATTCACAACTACCTATTACCTTTTGGGCTGAGGCTGTGAATACTGCATGCAATGTTCAAAATAGAACATTAATTGTCAAAGAACATAACAAAACTCCTTATGAGCTCCTATTTAAAAGAAAACCTTACATAGGATATCTAAGAGTATTTGGATGTCAAGTAACTGTTTTGAACATAAAAGAGTCATTAGGAAAATTTTCAGAAAAAGCATATGATGGTTTCTTTGTTGGATATTCTTCAACATCAAAATCATATAGAGTGTATATTCCACAGCATAACATTGTGGAAGAGACCCCTAATGTATCTTTTGATGAAAATGTGTTCACTAAGTCAGTTAAAGGTTCATCATGGTTATTTGACATAGATGCTTTGTCTAAATCTTTTAACTATGATCATTTGACAAATGCAGGTTCTGATGAAGTATGCTATCCATTTGTTCCACCTGTTATGACTGAAGTAACTTTATCTGCTGATCCCCCAAGGATACATCCATCTTCAAGTGACAATACTTCAGCAGAAGCAGATATTACATGTGGAACTGACCAAAATATATCCGGAGAAATTCCTTCGGAAGAACAAAATGCATCAGAAATTCCTTCGGAAGAACAAAATGCGTCAGGAGTTCCTTCGGAAGAACAGCATGCATCAGGAGAAATTCCTTCGGAAGAACAGCATGCATCAGGAGAAATTCCTTCGGAAGAACAAAATGCATCAGGAGTTCCTTCGGAAGAACAGCATGCATCAGGAGAACTTCCTTCGGAAGACCAAAATGTATCCGGAGCAGGTCCTACGGAAGAACAAACTACTTCCGCAGAAGTTACTGCGGAAGAGCAAAATACAACTGCAGATACTACTGTAGCTCAATTTGATTATTTCTTGAATTCTCAAATTGAGATGAATCAGTCAGAGGCAATGGAAATGACTAATCTGGAATCATCCATTCCAGTTGAGTCAACTCCATCTATGAGAATTCATAAGACTCATCCACTTAACAATATCATTGGAAATCCTGACAAGAGAACTACAAGGAGCCAAAGTGGTACAGCCAACCTTTGTCTTTTCAACTGTTTTCTTTCTCAAGTGGTGCCTCCAAACATTACAGCTGCTTTAAAAGACAATAGCTGGATTGAAGCTATGCAAGAAGAGCTTCAACAGTTCAGAAAGCAAAAAGTATGGTGTCTTGTTGATTTACCTGAAGGTCAACATCCTATTGGAACTAGATGGCTATACAAAAACAAACTGGATGATAGAGGGATTATTGTCCGAAACAAAGCAAGGTTAATAGCACAAGGATACACTCAAGAAGAAGGCATAGATTATGATGAAGTTTTTGCACCAGTTGCAAGAATTGAGGCAATAAGAGTGTTCTTGGCATATGCATCATACAAGAAATTCACTGTGTATCAAATGGATGTCAAGTGTGCATTCTTATATGGAAAAATTGATGAGGAAGTTTATGTGTCTCAACCCCCCGGATTTGAAGATCCTCATTATCCTCACAGGGTATACAAACTAGATAAAGCCTTATATGGTCTTCATCAAGCACCAAGAAAATGGTATGAAACACTATCATCTTTCTTACTCAAGCATGGCTACAAAAGAGGAACTATTGATCAGACACTCTTTCTCAAACAAGAACATCAAGATCTCTTAGTAGTTCAAGTATATGTTGATGACATTATATTTGGATCAACAAATAAGAGATTGTGTGTGAATTTTGAAGAACTGATGAAATCTGAATTTCAGATGAGCTCAATGGGTGAATTAACATTCTTCCTTGGCCTTCAAGTTCATCAAAAAGCAGATGGAATATTCATCAATCAAGAAAAATACATACATCAAATACTGAAGAAATACAATCTTGCTGAAGTATCCTCATGCAAAACACCAGCATCAACAATTGATAAGATTGCTCCTGATCCCACTGGAAAATCTATTGATCAAAAATTATTTAGATCCATGATAGGTTCACTTATGTACTTAACTGCCAGTAGACCTGATATTATGTTTGCTGTGTGTGTATGTGCTAGGTACCAATCTGATCCAAAGGAGTCACATCTCAATGCTGTCAAAAGAATTTTCAGATACCTCAAGGGAAAACCAGGACTTGGTCTATGGTATCCCAAGGATGGAGACTTTACACTCTACTCATACTCAGACAGTGACTATGGTGGATGTAACAGCAATAGAAAATCAACAACCGGTGGATGTCAATTCATTGGACCCAGGCTAGTGTCATGGCAGTGCAAGAAACAAACAAATGTTTCTGTATCCACAGCTGAGGCTGAGTACATTGCTGCTTCAGCCGGGTGTTCTCAAGTACTTTGGTTACAAAACCAATTGCTTGACTATGGTTACAACTTTCTTCAAACTTCAATCTATATAGACAATTCTGCTGCTATGTTTATAACTGCTAATCCTGTGCAACATAGTAAAACAAAACATATAGAGATTAGGTATCATTTTCTGAGAGATTGCTCAGAAAAGGGATTGATTAAGTTAGTCAAAGTGGATACATCAAATCAGCTTGCTGATTTATTCACTAAAGCCTTTGATTCAGTCAGATTTAATTTTCTGATTGAGTCTCTAGGTATGATTAACTTAGATTAAATCAAGTCCAAACAAACAACATGCTGTGTGCAATAATGCATCAGTATGCCTTATGCATGGGAAATGATAGTAAACTATAGCTTTGCCTATTTCTGCATAAACAAATAACAATATATCTCAACAAGTTTCTTGATATGTGAGTAGGTTCAACTTGAGTGGAAACAAATCTTAGTGCTTGCAAAACATAATATTGTCATAATTGTCTGTGGGAAACTTCATTTTGAGAAAACAAAGTGAGTCTTATCCTAATGTGATCAAATCATTCATCTGAACACACTATGTAAAACACTTTATACTATCTATCTTTGCAAATCATACTCCCTCTGTTTTGTGTGAACAAAGACCTGGGTGTATGATCACCATACTGAATATCAGTATCAAAGGTGAAAAGATCATGCTCATCATCATCCCTCTGTTTTGTGTGAACAAAGACCTGGGTTAAAGGCACCTCTGTTTTACGTGAGTAAAGACCTGGTGACCTGATGATGATCATATCTAAAGCTCTCAAAAGAATCCTAAGTGATCAACTGTATATTATCCTGAGCTTTATCAACATCGCATCAATGAGATGCCAAATACATCTCAAGATAGCTATTATAATTTAAAGTACATAGTCTTAAGTGTGAAAAAATGATGATTTGACTTACAAAGGGAGGACAACACCTTTGTGAATCAAATGTGAAGTCCATGACAGTTATTTCTAAAACAATAAAACATGATAAACAGCAAGCCTAGTTGATACATGAGCTCTTGTATGGATTTATAAGGACAATATACTTGCAATCAGAACTTGTTCTAGCATCAACTATACAACATAACTAATCAGGAAGAGGCTTAGCATTATAGTATGATCCCATCTTAAGTGCATCTGATCATTATCATATATTTAGAGTTTATGTTATTCCTCTTAAAGAAATTTATGATAAATGCTTAAGTTCATCATTAATCACAAATTTAGGGGGAGTAGCATTCATGAAAAAGCATCTATATCAGCAGCAGCAATGTCTATATCTTTATCAATTTGAAGAAATTGAAACCTGAGCATCACCTTAGCCGTTGGTTACATGGAATTAATTTTAAATTTTCTTGTACTAAATTGTCATGTATACAAAGCCAACGAGGTCCTATAGCAATAATTGGTTCAACCAATGGAGTTGGGCCATACATACAACTGTGTGTAAATCAATATTAGTATATTAATGTTTATCCGTAGATTGGTAAACTACGGATAAATAAAGATCAATAACAGTAGAAGTTGTTGATCCGTAGATGTACTACGGAAGAGTAAATTGTGGATCACAATTAATGTGAAATTACTTCTACGGAAGAGTACAATGTGGGACCCACTGAATAAATCCGAGAAAATTAATATGTCTGAGGGTATAAATAAAGAGATTTGACTTGTCAAATGCATTATTCACTTTTTCAGCTCACTTTTTCAGACCTAGAAAATCTCACTCAACAAATTTTTCCCACTTTCTCAACATTCAAAATTTACCAAATCAAACCTTAAGCAAACATATATCTGTGTTCTTAATCAGCGTTTATTAAGGTAAAACATGTCGTAATCATCAAGAATGAACAAGTTGATTCTTGTTTTATCTCACAACTGTTCGTATTCTTATATCAATAATGTGATTCTAACGAAGTCTTTTCTTATGAACAGATGGATCAACGATTTGCAAAAGAGCATAATGTGTGTGCTTTCTTGAACCCTGACGATCCTGTGTCAGAAGGATGTCAAGAAATTATGAGATATTTGAGAAGATCAAGGGTTTTCTATGCACTATCTGCAGAGCCAACGATTTATCGCTCGCATATCAGTGATTTCTGGAATTCTGCACATATAGAAGAAGATGATGAAGGAATTATTGCAGAAGTAAAGAATCGAAGGCTGAGAATAGACGAACAAACAATAAGAAGGGTACTAGAACTGGGAGATGTTGAAGCTGGACACCCTGATGTATTTGATAATGAATACATAGAAAAGGTTTTTCTTCTAATGGGGTATGATGGAGACTTTGAAAAGGGAGAAATCAAGAAGGGAAGACTCTGTAAGCCATACAGATTTTTGTGTCACACTTATCTGAAGTGTATGTCAAACAGAAAATCTGGGCTTGACAGATTTTCAAGACATATATCATCTGGTATCATTGGCATCTTTGAGGGAAGGACCTACAACTACTCAAAGTACATCTTTAATTGTTTGTGTGATCACATTCGAGTACAGAAGGCTGATAAGATGTATATGTTTCCAAGATTCATTCAGCTCATCATTAATGCAGACCTGCCTGGAACATCTGTGGAGGGTGGTGTGTTTATCCAAGCACACCTTGGCAGATCTGTGCTGAACAAAATCTCAGGGAGATATGAAGGAGGAGACATAGACATGTTTGCTCATGTGATTGATGCTAATGCAGACATACCTCAAGAGCTTGTTTGGGAAATTGATGAAGAGAGCTCTGCTACCAGCTCTGCTCAAGACACTCCATCACCAGAAGCATCACCTCAACAACAAACACCCCAAACACAATCACCAGCCAGCCAAAATACAGAACCTATCTCTCCAATCCTCCATCTATCACCACTACAACAACAAACACCCCAAGCTCAATCTCCAGCCAGCCAAAATACAGAACCTATCTCTCCAATCCTCCACCTATCACCACAACAACAACAAACACCCCAAACACAATCACCTGCCAGTCAAAATACTGAACCAATATCTCCCATTCAACCCCAATCACCAATTCAGCCTCAGATGCAACTCTACCAACAACTTCCAAATTCAGATACTGAGAGCATCTACACTGGAGAGACAGAATTAGTCTCAGAAGCAAGTACAGTCAAACTGTCATTATCCAAGACTGAATCCCCTGTGCATTCAAATGAAACTGAACAAGTTTCTCCAGTGACTGATCAGCAACAACAACAAACTCTTCAAGAGCATGAAGATCAAGCCACTGAACCAAAGTCAAGCTCAGCAAGTGTTGATCATGAGGAAGTAAAAGAAGATGAGATTGAGTCTCAGCATCAAGAAAGAGATACAGAAGCAGATCAGGTTGATGTGATTGCCTATAATAAAGATGATCTGAGTGATGATGACATTCCTGTGAGCAAAAGTTATCTGGTGGCTGAGTACAACAAGCTGGTGCTCAAATCAAATAAAAGAAAGGCAAGAATACAAGAGCTGAAGGGCATAATAAAAGAAAAGGATGAAGAATTGATAAGACAGCAAGCAAGAATAAAGAGACTGAGAGAAGATGCTCAAAGTGATAAAGAAGTCATTGATGCTCTGCTAGACAAGGAAGCTGAGCTTATAGAGTCAGCAGAGACTGAGAAGAAAGATAAAGAAAAGATCATGAAGAGACTTGAACAAGCATCTGGCACTATGACTGCTCAGTCAAACATAATAAAGAGAAAAGAAGAAGAAATTGAGCAACTTAACTGAAGATCAGTTCATTGGAATCTCATGCTAAGACTTCAACTGCTCAAACAAAACAAAGTCCTGAGGCATCAAAAGAAATGATCTTGTACTCAAGGAAAAGAAAGTACCTTGGTACTACTGAAAAGAAGCCAACTAATGAAAGTATTTCAAAGAAACAAAAGCTGACTTCTCCTGAACACACCCCCTCAATAGACCTATCTACTGAGAAGCCTATCTCTGAAAAGAATGATGAAAGTGATAAAGAGTGGGAAGAATTAATCAAAGAAGACTCTCCTCCAAAACAAGAAGTCTCAAAGGCTGATGATCTTCTGACTACAAGTGACATATTTGAAGAGAGGCCTGAATCAACCATGTTCATGACACTTATAAACCATGGTTTCCCTTATGACATGGTTGAAAGACTAAACATGACAGAGATGAAGAATCTGTTAAAAAATTTGAGCTTGCATGCTTTATGATTTTAAATTGTGATTATGAAGCCTTCAGCACCTTTCAATCAATTCAAAACACAAAGAAGGAGTTAGGACATTGTGACACAGCCAAGCTGAGCAAATACAACATGACTTGCTGGTTACAAGGACATAACTACAAACCTCATAAGCTTAAAGGAAGAACAGTAGGGGAACTCAGAAGGATGATGGAGCATGTGATGAAAGTTGAGCTAGATACTGGAGTAAAATTCAGAACTGAAGCTCCACATCCATCTTATGAACAACAAAGCAAACTTCCTGCTGAACCTATAACAGTTGAACCTAAAGACCAGCACAAAGGAAAAGAGAAATTGATTAGAGAGCCAAGAGAAGTCATCCCCGGAAAAGTATGGCCACTTGGGACTGCAGTTAGAGAAATAACTGAGCAAAAGTCCACTCTAATACAACTGATAGATCATCTCACAACTCCCAGCTCTGCGGAAGAAAACAAGATCATGGCCTGGAAATATGATCCAGACTGGGATTGTGCTGTTATTAAAAGAACATCTGGAAGAGTTGAATACTTCCATGATGTACTCTCAGTGTTGAGTCTGCCAGAAAATGACATCAAAGATCTTCAAAGTTTAATCATCAGCAACTATCCAATTCACCCTAGAGGAAGAGATTTCTCAACCCTAGTGGAAAATTTGAAAACAAAATTCAAAGATGATGTGCTTATAGAAGCCAAAAGAGAAGATGTAGAACATCAAAAGAGAATCAAAGGGCTAAAAAGATTCAAGACCAATGCCTCAGAACATGTAGATGATGAATTCTTGAAGAGGATTGGCTACAACAACAGAAACAAAGAAGCACTTAAATGCATTGAAGGGACTCAATTCACATACCCAATCACTGAATGGGGATATGTTGAGAAGACAAAAGAGTTGGTCCTACTGAGAAATGCTGAGAACAAGAAAGCTGAAAAGATCAGAATCTTTGATCCTGTGGAAATCAAACTGCTCCATCCCAGCTACACCTCATACCTAAATGACAAATTCTTTCCCAAGCTGTCTGATGAAAAAGCACAAAATGATCTGTTCCTACATGTCCATGTGATTCAAGTAGTAGACAAACTACATGCCAAAGCATATAAAAGAAGAAGATTTAATGCTGGACTACTGAAGGGAACAACCTTTGATGAAGTAACAGAACTAAGAATAACAGAACAAGATGAGCTAGAAGTGGTGAATAACAACAAGGTGTTAGACACACTCACTACTGAGGAAGATGTTCTGGGAATTAGTTATGAGACTCTGAAGAAGATCAGCAAGATGAAGATCAACTATAAGTATGATGATCAGAAGACTGTTGTCTCCTACTTCTACAACAAGATGATTGCAAGAATCAAAGATCTTGCAGTTTTGAAGGACTGATTGCAAGTAGCTAAGCCTAAGGGGGAGTATTGTTAGGTCTAGAAACATTAGATGTAGTCATTATGTATAGGCTTAGTACTTGAATTAATATCTGTAATGAACTTTTGTACTTCATTATTGTGTATGCATTAAGTATATAGGTTAACCCATTTATATATGTGTTGATTTATGCTTGGCTGCAGGTACAAACATAATACTTGGTCAATTACTGAAATTGACCAAGTGTAAGGAACATCTACGGATGAACATTTCGTTCTTCCGTAGATATATATTTTACAAGTAACAAAACATCTGCGGAAGAACAAAACATCTGCGGAAGAACAAAACATCTGCGGAAGAACAAAACATCTACGGAAGACAATATTTCTGCAGAGTCCAAACACTTGCATAATACAAGTGTTACAAGTCAACAAGTCAACAAGTCAACAAGGCGGTTATACAAATCCCGTTATCAGAAACAAATCAAATCCCAAGAGATCCGGTGTTTCCTATAACTGAAACATCTTTGTCTATAAATATGGATCCTAGGTTTCGATTCAAGGACGATTGAGTCAGACGATTGATTGATTGAGAACAGCAATAGCAATACAACAATCATCAAAAGTCTTTCGATCATCAAAAACATATACAACATCATAGCATTCATTGATATCGTACATTCATTCTTTTGTAATCACCAACACAGTATAATAAAATATTGATTAATCATTAATTGTGTTTTGTTTCGTGTGTTCTTGATATTTCATTGATATTGAAAGTTGCTTAAATACAATTAAACCAAATCAACGTTAATTCCGCTAACGTTGACTTGACATCGATTCACACTGATAATTCCTGTTGACGATCCTTGGATTCACACCTTTAATTCTTAATCTTCATCGGTTGACAATCCTAATCAGAACAAAGACCATTTCATTCATCATCAGTTGGTCAGGATTCCTCAGACTCTTGAAGTATCTTCTTATGTCATAGAGATCATGCAAAGAGAGATCAAGAATGTTTTTCCAGAAGTACATGTCTTGACCTCCTTGATCTCTAGTGACGTACCATCTGTCTGGGTTAGTAGAAAACACCCTAGACAAGATGGGTCTCTCAGCAGCAAGAGGCTCTACTATGAGTGGACTTTGTTGAGCAGCCTATTCTTGACCACCGTCAAGATGTTCTAACACATCCAGAGGTGCAGAGGTGGATGCCTTAGACTTCTTCTTCTTCTTGTCCTTTCGAATAGCCATCCTTTTCCTCTTTTAGTATTTTAACTAAGAAGACTGGTCTGTAGTACTAGATTATTCTTGTTTGTCTTTCTCAGTTGCATCCTTGTCCTTCACAAGTTCAGAAGGAGAAGGACCAAGACCTTGTTGTGGATCAAAAGATGAAGCTGGTTATGATGCAATACTAGGTCCAGGTTGTGTTGTCTTTTGGGCCTTAACCTTGACCTTAGCTTCAAGTGCAGCCTGACTTGGTGGAGAATGCAAGTCAACCAGCTTTCTCAGTTTGATCTTTTGCTTGATCACTCTAATGTGCTCATCAATGGTGGATAGAGACATTGGATCAAGTCTCCTTCCGTAGAATCCATACAGCTTCAAAAAGCTTGCCATCTTTTGTCTATCAGCAGACTTCTTTAGATTTGCTCTGATGGTGGCTCTTGTCTTTGCAATCTCTTCCCTCATCTTTCTCTTAGTAACTTTTTACTCTTTTAGCACTTGTTGCTCAAGCTGCTTAAGGTATTCAAACTCAATGTGGCACTAAGGTAGGGTATCATGTTTTACCTATCTTGTTCCCTACCTACCTGAGTTTGTTGCTCAGTAGCCATAGCCTCTGACTTAGGATTTTCCTAAACTTGGGAGAGAGTATAAGCTTTGTAGAGTGTTTTCCTTCTCCTTTGTTCCTTGATTTTGAAGAGCAATTCTGCATCCTCAGCCTCCTTTATCTCCTTTGACAACTCATTGTCAATCATTTCATTTAGTTCTTCTAAGGGAAGATATATGCGTTCATTAATATTGTAGTTTCTTATCCCTAGATAGTTTAATCTGGCTGCTTTTAACTCATCATATTGAGTGTTTGGCCTATGCAACCCTGATTGCAGCTTCCATGAAGCAATGGGTCTCACTTGAACTATCTCTCCTTATATTCCTCTTTTTCTCTTCCTCCTCCTCCTCAATCTCCTCAGAGGTCAACTTCCTCTTCTTTTTATCACTCATAATCCTATGTGACTTAGGGTGTAGAGAACTTTGGACTTCATTGCTTGGTGTTGTACTTGAGCTCTGGCAAGAGAGAGATTGTGAGACACCTTCACCAGTTGGTGCCTCAATTAGGGTAATGGGTGTTGAAGCAGTTTTATTCTCAAGGTTCACAGCCTCAACTACTAGGCATTCAACCAAGGTTTCCCCTTCGAAGCTAATCTTAAGGTCCACCTCAACATCCAGTTGACCAACAGTCTTGCCTGCTAGCATATGTCTATATATTTTGGTTCTCCTCTAGAACTCTTCAAGCATCCTATCTTGAATTCTATCAGCTAACCTTGCAGCTTGGCTGCTTTGACTTGGGTTGACAAGTGGGAGGTCAACTAGATAGGTGCTCTCATAGTATCTCAGGTTGTAGAATTTGAAGCTTTCTTGTTGTCCCTAAAACCTAGAGATTATTAGGTCTCTCTTTTCAGCATCATATCTCCATCCCACTATTGGTTTTTCAGTAGGATGAGATAGAGTAGGCATTGCCCTTGGTATACCCTCCTCAAAATAGCTTTGAATGAGTGAGTCCATATTAATATGTACCTGAGGAGTTTATTAAGTATGGTAGCATCACCCTCTTGCACAGGGGAGCTAATGGTTAGGTCCACCACATCTATAGGTTCTTGTGGGTCTAGTTGAGTTAACCTGATGGGTCTCTCAGCTAACTTGCCCTTGAGATCGATGATCTCAAGTTGCTGATCATTGACCCTTCTTTGTAAGGTAGCCACCTAAGATTCCAGGTGACCCACCTTTGAAACTAAATAGGTGCATGTTCTTGATAGTTTTTGCACATTTAGTTGCAGACTTCTCTCATTTTCATTAGAACAATCATATGGGGATGAAAGAATAGGACCAAAGTATTCTTCCTCATCACCAGCATTGAGTTCTTGGCTGTTGGATTTCCCCTGCACCATGACAGCTTCAAAAGAAGTGTCAATGGGTTGGATGGCCATGGTTGAGGTCTTAATGATATAATCACTTACAAAAGTGAGAGCCTATTTCATATGGACTTCCTGAACAGGTTTAGAGAGGTCCACCTCAGTTTGGGTTGGATGATATGGGCTGGATATGGGTGATTCATGAGCACTCATCTCTCCTTGAGCAGGGGTGGAGAAAAGAGACTCATGGAGATCTAGAACCCACCTAGTGAAGATTTTGAACAAACCCTAGAACCAAGATGATGAAACTCTAGATCTATAAGCATACATACATATAAATGTCAACTCTATCATTCTACATGAATTATAATCATCATTTAAGCATACATCTAACTTAGATCCATCGAAGTGTACTAGAAATTTTGTACATTTTGCCTATTTTTTACTTTCTCTCTTTAAACTACCAACCATTTCTACTTCTTTTCGAATGTTTTAGCGCAAGAAAAGGGAAGGGGTGGCTTCCCTTTCTTTCAAAGGCAACTTTAGGGTAGTGAACTTTAATGTTGGTCAGCTTTACTCCCTATACTTTCTTTATAAACAATCACCTCTCTTTTAGTTTCTTTAGCTGGTTCTAGCAAAAGATTAATTCAGGGGCGTTACATGACAACTTCTAAACTTAGTTGGAAAGTAGTGTCGAGATTTAGTAGTTGACATATCATCAATTCGAGATGAAGAAAATGATTGTGATTTTATTGGATTGGAGGACATGTTGATGACATGTATGATGACAGTAGCATGATTCTTTTGTTGGATCACTTGAATTTAAAGAATTTTGGTAAGCTGCACGTCGTAAAAGCTCATGGCATTGATATTTATTTTGTTTAGTTATATATTGGGAACGTCATCAACTTCTGACACAAACCTACTTTCGCCATTATTCCTACTACCGCTTGCCACTTCTATACTAACATCACCACCCACCGTCACAAATTTCAGCTTCTTTCACACCCATCTCTAATCACTTCTTGTGATTCTTTCTTGAATATCTGACTAGGTTTCTAATGAAGAAGACAAGAGGCATGACGAGCAAAATTTAGGGTTGGAAAGAGAAGGTGGTGATTTCGTTGACCATATAGTGTGTCAACGTCTTCTTTGTATTGAGTTTTGTTGATTGCTAAGGGGAGTGGGATTAATATTACGGGCTTATTAAAATTAAAATTAAATATTTGAATATTTATTATTTTTGATTTCTTATTAATAGGGGTGAAAATGTCATTTTATACAAAATTACACCACTTTGGTATATATTTTACAATCAACACCATATTGATATATATACATTTTCAACAACACTATTTTAGTAAAAACTTATTTTTTGGTAGATTACAACTTTATGTTTTAACAACACGAGTTATTTTTTTTAACTAAACCTAGAACTGTTATTAATAAAACACACGTTCTCACTAGTATATCACACATGAAAAAAAAATACTAGTTGGTAAATGATTGAGACAATATCTTCAATTTAGATAAGAAGGAAAATGTATAAACATACTAGAAGACCGTTGGTAGAACTCTAATAATTGGGTATAAAACCCTAAAATGTACTATACAAATAAAATAATATGTGGTTGATCAAAGAACAAAAACCGAAGTATTAAAACTTAAAAGGGTGCCTTTATCCCTTAAGTTCCTCACTAGAGCAGCAAAAAAGAAACTGTTTGTGGGTGGTGGAGAGCTCTCTCTCTAGCTTCTCCTTCAGTCACCACCACCATCGCAACACTACAACCACTGCCTTTATCTAATAACACAAGTACAAAACTCCAAAATAACATCTCACCAACATCATAAACATCACATTACTCACATGGATCTCTTATCTTCTTCCTATGTCACTCACATCCTCACTCTCCTTCTAGCTCACTCATTACTCCTCAAAGGTAGGTAATTTCTTCTCAAGATTTTCATCATTATCCCACATGGGGTTTCTTTAATTTCATCTGGGTGTTGTTTACTTTAGCTTCTACATCACAAAGATTTGATCTTTTCACACACTTTGTAGGTGTTTTCGGAGCTACATTCACCTTCGTCAACAAATGTGACTACACCGTATGGCCCGGCATACTCGCCAACGCCGGAAGCCCACCTCTCGACGCCACCGGTTTCGAGCTGCCGGAGGACAGCTCCCGTACATTCCAAGCCCCGACCGGCTGGTCCGGCCGGTTCTGGGGGCGAACCGGCTGCAACTTCGAGACCTCCGGTTCAGGCTCCTGCCAGACCGGAGACTGCGGGTCGGGTCAGGTGGAATGCAACGGGTCCGGAGCCACACCACCAGCAACACTAGCGGAGTTCACCTTAGGCACGGGTGGTTCGGACTTCTATGACGTCAGCTTGGTGGATGGGTACAATATAGCGATGATTGTGGAGGTTTCGGGCGGGTCGGGTCTGTGTGCGACGACCGGGTGCGTGAGTGACTTGAACCGGCAGTGCCCGAGCGAGCTGAGGGTGGAGTCGGGCCGGGGGTGTAGGAGCGCGTGTGAGGCGTTTGGGTCGCCGGAGTATTGCTGCAGCGGCGCGTATAATACACCCGCCACCTGTAAGCCGTCGGTGTATTCGGAGATGTTTAAGTCGGCTTGCCCTCGGTCGTATAGCTATGCGTATGATGATCCAACTAGCACCTTCACATGCGCTGGGGCGGACTATACGGTCACGTTTTGTCCTTCTGTGCCAAGGTTAGCATGCTTGCTTGTACTCTATGCATCACAAGTTGTACAGTTCATCGACATCAGTCATAATTGAATTTATACAATATAATATTATTATTACAATCCATCGATATTAAACAAGTAATTGTTTAAATTACAGAGTCCGCTTTTATGTCATTAATTAGACATTTTACTAAGAGCATTCACATCTTATTTTTTATTTTTACTAATTTTTTTTATTTTCTTTTAGTAAGTATTTTTTTATACCTTTCTAATATATAATATGCACTCACATAATAAAAATATAAAATGAAATGTGAATACTCTAAACATTTGATTTTTCTTTAAACTTTCACTAGGGTTTGTTTGATAGCATACATTTGAATCGGTGTAAACTGTGTTTGATTTAATTAAAGTCAGATCTTAATAATTGATAAAACCTTTTAATAGATAAGTTTCATAAAGAAAGATAATGTTACCATTTATTCAATTAAAACTTTTAATAGCTCGGCATAACATTACGAATAAAAGCAATTTAAAGAAAGAAAATAGCAAAATACCTATTGTAAATTGTGTGTGTAACCTAAATACCTATTAATTTATTTATTATTTTTCCAGTTGTTGCAACATTTAATTGGTGAATTAATTGTTTTGACAGTCAGAAATCATCAAAGGACATGTCTCCTCCGGCAACCACCGTCACCGACGGCAACCCAACCGGCGGTGATGGGTCAGTATCCGGGTCAGGTGCCGAATCTGGATATGGGTACGGCTCATATTCTGGATCAGGGTCAGGGTCGGGTTTGGGCACAGAATCAGAAACCGGGTCGGGTTCGGTATCCGGATCCGGGTCAGGAACCGAGGCTCTTGAGGCTAACGGCTCATGGTTAGCTGGTTTAGCCATGGGTGGTTCGACAAAGACTCAGCCTTTAGGGGCCACTGTTTGTTGTATCTTGTTAATGTTGGGTTTTCTTTCTCTTCAAAGCTAAAGTCACCTAATCCAGAGCATCGTGCAAGTGTCAATGCATAATGTACAAGTTAATGTAAGTGCGCTTCTCTGGAGTTAATGTTTTTAGCTTTAGGAAAAGATACCACGAGACATGTGGAATTTACTTTTGGCAGCCCTTTTCCAGAGGAAAAACCTCACATACTTCGAAGTGTTCGAATGTGAAATGACGTTAGTGACCTTTTATCAAAGGTAAGATTGTTGTATCTGAGGGTAATATTGTCTTTTAGCGTTAGTTGATTTGGAGTTTGTAAAAGGAGGTGTCTTATTTTATGGAAAAGGTGTAATTTGTAGAAACACTTTACTAGATTCATGTCTGTTATATATTATTTAATCTTCACATTTTCTATTTAATTTTATTTCTTTATTACTTTTCCTTAAAAGATTTTTGAGTTATTTTCTCGTTTTCATATAATTTACTGAAAATTAAATTAAGAGTTCTTTTGGTTTATTTCCTTTTCACACCAAGTGTTTGTGACATTCTTCAGCTTATACACTAAATATAAGTTCATTTGTGTTTTACTTATTTTCAAATAAAATAACTTGGTGTTGTTATGATCTATTTAAAAGATGAAGAATATCGACATTTAGTGGTTAGTCTTTGGACACCGAATTTTAAAAAAGAATCATATCGTCCTAATCATAAAGTGAAATGCTTAGGCACATAGAATAAGAAAGGATTACTTGAATTAGTCTTGCATTTCTTTGGTCTAAACATGGATTCCTCTAAATGTTAAAAAGTTGCGTAAATGACACATATGTTAGGTGAATTGATTCGTAAATAGTGAATTTGTGTTCATACTTACATCAGTGCTACTAGAATCTTATTGTGTATATTAATAATATATTAATATAAAAAGCTTTAATCACAAGTTTCATATAAGAACTGTAGTACGCAGAGAAATATTGCTTTTTCTAAAATTTTATGATGGAACCACTCTGAGCATGAATCATGAAAGTATCACTCGTTTCCAAAATCCTTGTTTATATAAAATACTGTATTCCTAATAAATTATGTAGTATGTGAAGTCTAAAACTATGTTAACGTGTTACATCTCTAATTCTTCATTCATCTAGTAATTTAAATTTGGAATATAAAGAGTTGTAATGACATCTGTATGGGTAGGGGGTTGAGTGTGCCACCTCAACTCATATTTACTAGCACATCGCTTCACTCATCCGCAAATGATGAAAGTAAATCTTACATGTGAACACACTCTCAAGATGTGGGTTAATAATCAATGTTTTTAAAACCGGATCAGACAATGAACCGGATGTGTTACCAGTTTGTTAATTGAACCGGATCGACCTGTCGGAGCGAATATATATAAACTGGATAGAATTATAATATTTTTGATAAATATATGTAAAAATTACTGAAAAATTAAGATAATATAAGAAACTGATTCAACCGGTCCGATCACTAGGTTTACGTTAAAAAGGTTTTGAGCACCGACCGGACCCGGTTGAAGTTCGGTTTCCAGCCCAACCTGTTGGACCAGCGGGTACCGTCCGGTGCGTTTTTCAAAACAATGGTTAGAACACCACTCAAACCCAATACTACTTTCATCCATGAGTGATGACAGTTAGCTTATCTGGCTTTCATGTGGCCCCAACTTACATTCACCCTCACACTCAAGTGAATACACCATGCCAGTTTGCCTAGTACCTAAAAGATCTAGATCCCGAAATGATAAACCATAGTGATAGTAATAAATATAAAGAGAACAAAAGAATTACTTTCTTTGAAACTAAGCATCATAAAAAGCTGTGAAGTTGGTAAAATACATTTTTATAACATAAGTATTTATATAACTACTTCACTTTTTTAATTTAAAATAAATACATGTATGATATATATGTTTAAAAATGGGAGATTTATAAAAGTATGAAATCATTGGTGAGAAGAAACAATCAAACCGATGATCCATAATGGGTGATGTTTAGATAATCCCGAGCTTCTTCTAAGTGTTGAATGCACATCCCGAGCCTTCCTAGGACCTTCGAGAATGAATATTCAAGAGAATTTAGCAGAGTTATGCCCCTCCAAAAGCTCTCCCAAATGTTGCAAATGAGCTCCTATTTATATGCTTTTCTGGAGGGTTGGGCACGGACACGTGCCTCAAAAGGCACGATGTCGTGCTACACGTGCCTCAAAAGGCACGATGTCGTGCTAGTACAATGCATACACAAGATGGTCGGATTGTATGCTTAGAGGTGGTCGGACACGACACCGTGCTTGCGGTGAGGCATGCCCCTGTGCATAATTGTGCACGTCCCCGTGATTACTTTTCGGGCACAACACTTTTGTCCTGTCAAACTACCGAACACATGGGTGTGCTAATTTTAGCACGGGGTGTGTTTCAGCTTTAAAACATAATTTAACACTTTTAAGTTCAATTTTTATCATTTTTAATAAGAGTTCTCAGAATAATTGATTTACTTTTGATATGTTTTCTATGTATGATTTAGACCACATCATTCGCGGACATTATTATCACCCACCCCACCCCACCCCACCCCACTTGCAGATTGAAGGGGTATCGCCCCAACAAGCAGTGACCAAGCAAGATAGTACCCAGAAGAGGAAACCCTCAGCCGCAGCTAGGGTACATACCCGCAGCCGCGTTTCGTACCTAAAAGCACACTGCCTTCGCAGAACATAACAACAACCCCCCAGAGGTAAACCGTTAAAGAAGACCTTCAGCCGCGGCCGGGACCCCACAATCACGGCCAAGGCACATACCCTCAGTCGCGAATTGCACTAAAGCCGCAACAAGGAACAAATAACCTAGCCGCGGCTGGGGTACAATTGTTAAAAGGATACCGGAGTTCCAACACTTAGAAAATTTAGAAGACCAACAACGTAAAGTATAATATAGAAAGGGAACGTTCAATTGGTTACTTGAGAATGTAGTCAAAGTAGAAAACAACAAGCAACAACAGTCCAGAAGTTGTCAGATTGGCGTCGATATAAAGGTCAACGGTAGAAGACAAGGAGCATTTAAATCATTGAAAAACACTTTGCACCAATTCAGTACAAAATCCTTTGATCAAGAAGGCTTAGTTCAGATCATTGACCAAAGGTTACTTAAAATAGAACCTCAGCTCAAAAGCTCAGCACCACACCTATTATAAATACCATCCTCCACACCAGGTAAAAAAGCCATCATCTAAAACACACTCCAAAATTTCAAAGATATTCTTATCCTCCTACATCCTTAGTTATTCTCACGCCGAAGGGTGGTCATGAGGAGGAACCCTGTTGGATCTAGAAAGGCTGGTGCAACCAAAACCAAATCACTTAGAAGATTTTGGTACAACAAATAAAAGACTTCCGAAGCTAAGTGTGGAACTTACGAAAGAAAAAGGAGCTCTTCTGAAGACAAAGTGTATTACTTACTTCCGAAGGAAAACTCCAACTTCCGAAGACAAAGAACTTACTTCCGAAGATCAAGACTTAGAATGAAAGATCTGAAGTCAAGTTCCGAAGTATAGAAGTCCTCAAGCATCGGAAGTATAGAAGCCTCTTCCGAAGTATAAGTGGCTTCGGAAGAACTTGTTCTTCCGAAGCCAACTTACCTTCGGAAGACCCTGCTATTATCCAGTGGACATAAGTATGGTCTCTCTGACACTCCGCTACAGACCTCTGAGATACTGCATGGCGTTTTCTCAAAAGCCATGTAGTTGACCATACTTTATTCCACTGTTTACCTTTTTATGTTAGTACAAGTTGCCATCTTTAGTTGGTGACAAAAGGTAAGTCATGGACATGTCATGACTACCATATCTTAGATAATACTTTATCTAAGATACCTTAACTTTAGCATTGTAGTATATGCTTTAGTCTTAGGTGTCCAGCTGGTATCAAAGTATATCCGGCTGTAGGATCTAGTATATATAGTTTCTCATTGTAACTCATGTTTTATGCTTGTAAGAGTCTTGTAATATCTTGAGTTGAGAAGTAATATATACAAGTGTCTTGAAAATTATTTCTGTGTGTTCCTTGCTACTTTATATTATTATCAACTCTTGTAAAAGACTTTAATTCATCTGATTTGAGTGTTTGTAAGTGAGTTTGAGATAAATCCAAGTGTTTAAGTGACAAAACCGATCCTGCAATTGGTATCAGAGCTTTTTAGGCTCTTGATTGTGAGATCTTACCATCCTAATCAACCTGTTTTTCACTCCTCCTTATACCTCACTCAAAATGGCCCTCAACAAATCTGAAGTAGAGATGGGGACGATGACCAAAGCACCCATCATCACCCCTGAAAACTTCAGGTCCTGGAGCAGAAGAATGGAAGGCTTAATCAGGTATCAAGACATCAAGATATGGCAATCCGTTGTCAATGGCCCGTATAAGCCAAAAGTAGCTGGTGGAAACGGTGCCATGATTGAGAAAGCTGTTGAAGATTATTCTGATGAGGACCGGAAGAAGCTGGACATCGACAACAATGCTATGACTGTTCTCATGACTGCAATTCCCAACTCCATCATGGTGGGGTTTGAGCATTGCAAGTTTGCCAAAGAACTGTTTGATGCGCTTGCTCAAATGTACTCAAGCTCAAATGACTCCAAGAAGGACTCACTGAAGCAGCAGTTCGAGAACTTCACCTATATTGTTGGAGAGACTCTTAGCCAGCAATACTTCAGGTACATGGATCTCATTTCTTCCCTTCAATCTGTGGGAATTGCTCATGAACTTAGAGACCTTACAAGAAAGTTCATGAGTGCATTACCCAATGAGTGGACATTCTATTGTGTCTCTATCAAGAGAACAGAGAATCTGAATACACTCACCATGACCGAACTCTATGGGATCCTTGATGGATACCATTTGGAAATGGAAAGTAAGAGGGGTCATCAGACAAGCAGAACCTTGAGTCTTCCTGCTAGCAACGCTTTAATGGTTGCTAAAGGCTCAGGAACCTCCCAGCCTCAACAATACCTGACTTACACCCAACAACCATCTTGTTCTTCTGGGCCATACATCACATTTCCTGAGACTCCAAGGTCTCAACAAGCTCAGCAAAGCTCCTTTCAAGACAGCTGTGCTTTTGTCTCAGGAAGTGGACAGTCAAATGATTATCAATATTGCTTTGATGATCTAGAGTGCTTCAGCTTGGATGACGTGGAATATGTGGACATAGTCCAACAAATGGCTCTTCTAACCTATAGAGCAAACAAGTTCTTTAGGAGAACTAGAACGTAATTTCCCCAGAACCCAATCAATAGCAAATTTGGGTTTGACAAAACCAAGGCCAAATGTTACAACTGTAACCAACTTGGTCATTTTGCAAGGGAATGCAAGGCTCCCAAGTCCAACCCGGGAACCCCACAGGCCTCCACACATCCCTCTACACCAAAGCCCACCGGAAACTCAATAGAAACAACTACAATGGCTCAAGAAGTTGACTGGAGCTTCATGGTAGGCCGGAACAGATGAAAATAAGGTATATGAACATCTCTGTACTCCTGCCTGTATTGCTAAGGTTACACTGTATCAGGACTACAATATGGAAATTAAATCCGATATTGAGTCTCTAAATGTTTTAAAATCTGATTTTAAAAGGGCTGAATCTGACTACCAAAGAAAAATTGAGGAGTTAGAGAAAACTGTGTCCCTATTAAAACACGAACACACAAACTATAAGACTCAGATAAAGGATTTAATATCCAAATTGACAGAGGCTCAAGCCCCGCTTGTCACAGCTGAGGCTCAAGCCAGGAAGTATGCTATTTCTGAGCAGAACTTCCAAGCCATTCTTGCATCATCCTCTCACTCAAAACTTTGTTACCAAAACAAAGGTGGGTTGGGAACCAATGAAATTGCCCCACCACACTCCTATGAGTCTATAAGACAACCAAGGTGTGGTACTGAGGAGCAAGAGGTTCCATCTGCTGACCCACCTTCTCATGAGTCAAAGAATGATGCAACCATGGAGACCATCACAGGGAAGAACCAGGTAATTATACCCTCTCCTGCCAATGATGATCAAATCCTGACCACCAAAGCCAGAAGAAGCAGAGCTAAGGCAGCCAGAAAAACTGCCAAGAAAGTGGCTGAGTCTAAGCTGAAGATAGACCCAAAGCAAAAGGATGTATTCATCTCAGCTGGATTCCAGGTGGTTGGAAACTCTAATTCAGGAAAGGGGTGTAGTACCAGCACTCCTGTCCTACCAAAGGATCAGAAGTTAAAGGGAAAGGTTGCTGATGAAGAGAAAAAGAACAAGAAACAGCAATCCTCAAGTTCCCAAAAGATTAACATTGCATGCATAATGTGTGGTCTGCAAAACCACATGGCCAAAGATTGTTACTACAATCGTGCTAGCACACATTATGCAAATAATGTTAAAAAGGAAGGAGTCAGGGAAGGTTTCTCATTTGGACCATATCAAATGATTCAAGTGATGAAAAAGGGAAAGCTTGTTTCCGAAGCAAGGCTGCTTTCGGAAGAAGATCCTTCTTCAAAGGCTTTGGAAGCTAAAACTGTCAAGACTCAAAAGAATAAAAGAGTCCCCTTGAAACCATCCCAGAAGAAGACTGCTTCGGAAGAAAAGGTGGTGAAGGCTTCTTACGAAAAGAAAGAAGCTTCGGAAGAATACCAAGCTACAAAAGCTTCAACAAGCTCATCCTCCATGATCAACCAAGGGATGGAATGGAAGAGCAAGGAAGATGCTGTAGCCCAAACCTCTTCTTCAAAGACATCCATTAAACCCCCATGAATAAATTTTGGTTCAATTATGTCATTATCATTGGAAGAACCCAAGACCAATAAGGCTTGGGTTTCCAATCAAAACTAATCATCTCATCTTATGTGCAGGGACATCCATATGACAAGAATAACAATGTTTGGATTGTGGATAGTGGATGCTCCAGGCACATGACATGGAACAGATCTCTCCTTCAACAATTTCAACATTATGATGGAGGTCCTGTCCAGTTTGGAGGTGAGGCCGGAGGATATATTTCTGGCAGAGGAAGTATATCCAATGGAAAATTAAAAGTTGACAAAGTTAACTTTGTCAAACAGCTTGAACACAACCTGTTAAGTGTTTCTCAATTCTGTGATCAAAAGCATCAAATGCTCTTCACAGAACATGAGTGCGTAATCCTCAAAACCGGGATGACAATTCCTCAGGAATTGATGCTTCTTAGATCTCCCACGAAAGGGGATATGTACAAGCTGGATATGAACAATGCTTCCCTAATGGGAGAAGTATCATGCTTTCTTTCCAAAGCTGATGGTGATGAGTCAACACTATGGCATAAACAAATGTGTCATGTAAATTTTAAGACAATGAATAAATTGGCTAAAAATAACTTGGTACATGGTTTGCCTAAAAAGGAATTTTTCTGCAAAGATAACTGTGTTGCTTGCCTGAAAGGGAAACAACACAGAGCATCTCATAAATCCAAAGTTGTTAACTTCATCACCACCCCATTACACTTATTGCATATGGATCTATTTGGTCCCACAAGTATAATGAGCATTGGAAGGATATCATAATGCCTTGTGATTGTTGACGACTTTACTAGATTTACATGGGTATTCTTTTTAAGAATCAAAGATGAAACTGCTGAAACTTTGAAATCTTTTATTCTTAAAATAGAAAATCAAGTTGATCACAAGGTTAAAATAATTAGAAGTGATCAAGGGACTGAGTTTAAGAACCAAATTCTTGACTCATTTTTTAACTCAAAAGGGATTGCCAGACAAAATAATGCTCCCAGAACTCCTCAACAAAATGGTGTTGCTGAGAGGAGGAATAGGACACTTATTGAGGCTACTCGGACTATGTTAGCTGATTCAAAGCTGCCTCTAACATTCTGGGCAGAGGCAGTCAACACTGCATGCTATGTGCAGAACAGGGTTCTTGTAGTAAAGCCACATGGAAAAACCCCTTATGAGTTATGGAACAAGAGGCCACCGTTCATTGGCTTTCTAAGGTCCTTTGGCAGCAGGTGTACCATACTTAACACAAAAGACAATTTGGCAAAATTTGCTGAAAAGTCGGATGATGCTATCTTTGTTGGATATTCCTCTTACTCTAAAGCTTATAGAGTTTATAACATTAAAAATCAACAATCTGAGGAATCTTCTAACATTGTAGTCAATGAGCACACTCCTTGTGTTAGGGGGAATGGCCCTGATCATATCTTTGATTTAGAATTGTTTCCAAACTATTCTAAACCATCTTGTGAGAATGTTTCAGCTGGAACAGGTGCTCAAAGTGACTCTGATGAAGATCAACTGTTTGAGCTTCCCAGACCTATTCCAAGTTCTTAAAGAGCTGTAGCAAATCAAGTCCCCACTATTGAAAGATCTAATAGTATAACCATCTCAAGAGATAGTAGAGCTTCATCAAGCAGTTCACCTGTTGACTTTCAAATCTCTTCAGGTGACCCTGCACAACACCAAGCTGATGAAAGCAACATCTTGAAGGAACATGCAACTGTGAATGATGCTTCACAGCAAACAAATGATGATGTTTCTCCTTCATTCAATCAGTCCTCATTGAATGAGCTTGAAACAACAGCTGGACCAAGTATTCAAGCTCCTGAGCAAAATATGTCCAATTTGGAATTATCTTTGCAACTGGAGGTAATTCCTAGACTTAGGATTCATAACACTCGTCCAGCTGAGAACATCATAGGGGAAGTCTCTGAAGGCGTGAGAACAAGAGGACAAACTCACAATAGGAACGTCTGTTTGTACTCATGCTTTTTATCCCAAATGGAACCCAAGAAGGTGGAAGATGCCTTGAAAGATAGTAGCTGGGTTGAATCAATGCAAGAGGAGCTACTTCAATTCAAAAGACAAAAGGTTTGGAACCTATGTCCGCTACCATCTGGTCAAGTACCTATAGGCACTAAATGGGTTTTCAGAAACAAGAGAGATGATAGAGGCTTGATTATCAAGAATAAGGCAAGACTGGTGGTTCAAGGATACACTCAAGAGGAGGGAATCGATTATACTGATGTCTTTGCACCTGTTGCAAGACTTGAGGCAGTTAGGATCTTCCTTACTTATGCTACATCCAAGAATTTCCCTGTCTACTAGCTTGATGTCAAGTGTGTCTTTCTATATAGGGATATAGATAGGGAAGTCTATGTATGCCAACCTTCGGGATTTGAAGATCCACAACATCCCAACTATGTGTGCAAATTGGATAAAGCTCTATATGGGCTGTACCAAGCACCTAGGCTGTGGTATGAGACATTGTCTCAGTTTCTCCTGAAGAATGGTTACACTAGAGGTACCATTGATAAGACTCTTTTCATAAGGAAGTCTGGGAAGGACATCTTGCTCGTTCAAGTCTATGTTGATGACATCATATTTGGTTCTTCAAATGACCAAATGTGTAAAGACTTTGAGAGCATCATGAAGAAGAAGTTTGAAATGAGTTCCATGGGAAAATGGACTTTTTCCTTGGAATTCAGGTGAAGCAAATGAAGGAAGGGTTTTTTATCAGTCAATCTAAGTATGTCAATGATATCTTAGAAAGATTTGATATGAAAGATTGTAAAGCAGCAAAAACACCTATACCCAGAAACCACAATCTCTGCCCTGACTCTGAGGAGGAGGATACTGATCAACATCAGTATAGAGCGATTATTGGTTCTCTGATGTATCTCACAGCAAGTAGACCTGATATCATGTTTGCAACTTGCATTTGTGCAAGATATCAGGCTGCTCCAAAGGTGTCTCACCTAATTGCTGCCAAGAGAATTTTTAGATACCTTAAAGGAGCACCTAAACTAGGTCTCTGGTATCCAAGAAATAGTGATTTAAATCTCTATGGTTACTCTGACAGTGATTATGGTGGTTGCAATATCAACAAGAAATCAACATCTGGTGGATGTCAATTTCTTGGTGGAAGGATCATCTCATGGCAATGCAAGAAGCAATCCTGTGTCTCTACATCAACTGCTGAAGCTGAATACATTGATGCTGCTAGTTGCTGTGCTTAGCTGCTGTGGATTCAAAACCAGATGATAGACTACGGATTCAACTTCATGAGCACTCCTATCCACATTGACAACAACAGTGCTATATTCATTATTGAAAATCCAGTGAAGCACTCCAAAACTAAGCACATTGATATCAGGAATCATTTCATTAGAGATATTCATGAGAAAAATCTTATCAAGCTAATCAAAGTTGATTCAAATGAACAATATGCTGACTTGTTCACCAAAACCTTTGATGAACAAAGATTTAAATATCTCATTACAGCTATTGGGATGATAAACCTTGATTAGTCGATCTCATTTGAAAACCTTTTAAATGTGTAAAGTCTTATGTCAAAAACAATCTAAACCCTGTTAAAAAAGATCTTTCTCCAAAATTTTTTCCAAGTATGAATTCTTCCAAAGAGGAATTAACCCATATCTTCCGAAGCAAATTTCTCTCAGGATAATTTTCTTCTCGGCAGAGTGTTAAGTCTCGGAAGAAGCGATTGATTGCATATCAGATCTACTTCCGAAGCTTTTAACACTCTCCATTTGAAAAGCAACATATACTCTCGGAAGTAATCACTTTACCTTCGGAAGTAAATTTGCCTTCAGAAGAACATTACCTTCGGAAATGCTTTATACTCGGAAGAAAGATTTTACTGTGTAACGGAAATCTTTTGGGCCCCACTCTGTAAAAAGTAAAGATTTTGTTAATGATGTCGGATTATTTAAATGGACTAACCTTACCACCCATGTCACATCATCCACTGAAACCTCACATCGTCTTATCCAAACCCCCTTTAAACCGCCATTCCACCAATTTAAATACCTCCGGCTAATCACTTACATCTTTTTTACCAAAATTACTGCCCTAAAATCTTTCTTCATCTTCAATTTACCCTATTCCGAACAATCTTCCTGTAACTTTCTTCAATGGCACTTAACCCTCAGCACAACCAAGTCGCACTCCTTGACTCTTCAAGGGATGTTGACTTCTCAGACATCATCTCCTTTCTAACCCAATCTTCTTACTACACCGCTCTGACTGTTAACCCTACGATTTACTCAAACCATATGTCTGAATTTTGGGCAAACGGTCAGATTGAAACCCTAAATGGGGTTCGTGTCATTCGACCGAGCATTTGTGGCCAGGAGTTGCTCATTTCTGAACAAATCATCAGGGAGCATTTAGAGCTTCATGATGAGGGCGCTCCAACGGAATTCCTCAAAGCAGATTTGGACAATACTTATATCCAAATGGGATATAGTGGAGATGTTAGCAGGTCAATTGTCTAAAAATTTAACTTCTCTTACAATTGGAAGTTCCTGCTGCATGTGGTTCTACACTGCTTGTCCAATAAATCTGGGGGATGGGATCAAATCCCATATGAACTTGGGTGCCTAGTTCATGGTTTGGTGAAAAGCCTCCGCTTCAACTACTCAAGATTTATGCTGACCAATCTCATGGGAAATCTTCAAAGGTACCTATTCTTTATGTATCCCAGGTTCCTCCAGCACATAATCAATTGTGAGCTGGACCAGAGCAAGCTTGTCTGCGCAGCTGCTCTGACTGCTCCTCAAACGAGGCCGACCATCTCAAGACTTTGAAGAGAGTGTCCACCAACTTCACCAGAGCAAGCTTGTCTGCGCAGCTGCTCTGACATCCCTATTAACCCCACAGGTGATGAACCCACACCAGTAACTACCCTCACTTTGCCAAATCTACCTTCTCCACCCATTACCTTTACTTATCAAAGACGCCCCAAACAAACCCTTGTTCAATCTTCTCTGATTGAAGAAGCTCCTCATGTTCTACCCAAAAAGGCTAGAGTAGAACAAAGGGCTCCCACTCAGCCTGAGGTCCAACCATCCTTCACAATTGATCTCAATATGGGTCTTGAGTCTCCTCAGTCTAGACCCATGAGCCCAAAACCTAAGCTGAAAGCCCTCAGGTAGAGTCTCTATACTCCCTTGAGCAGCCTAAAAGGGACAGCCCCATCACAGGCTCAATGCCTTTAGACATTGATCAAAGTACCGGGTCACTAGGTTTCACTTCCATATCCTTTACTGACCTTTTAATTGGAGCTGATGAAGAGATTATGTCTCTTCAGGGCAATGAAGTTGATCCACAACACCCTCTCAAGGATCAACAGAGCCCAGAGAGATCTTTATCTCTAGCCCCCATCAGCAAACCTTTACTGAGGTGAGTCCCACTGATGTGGAGGGGACTCATGTAGATTCAACTGCCACTACTGAAGGAGCCTCAAGGGATCCTCAGGACAGTGGTAACATCACTGAGACTGAATCTACGGCAACCATACCCTTTGATGACTCCAAAAGAGACATCATTGAGCAAGGGAAACCAGGGCTCCAAGAAACCACATCTGGTGGTGAGGATGAACATACAAGGTATGTTACCTCATCTCCCCGTGATTCTTCAAAAGGAGATGAGGGAAGAATGCAACTCACCATTGAAGACCTACTTTCTAAAGTCTCAAATCTTGAATCCAAGGTTAGGACTTTAGAGGATAGGTCTGCCACTCAACAACTTGAGATAGAAAATCTCAAGGCCAAACTAGCTGAGAAACAAATTGAGAGGTCTGTTAGGCATGTACCAACTCAGGTCTCCTTGACCTCTTCCTCTAGCTCATCAAGCTCTCAGGATGATGCTACCAAAAAGGGGGAGAGTGTTCAGAGACAAAGTCAAAGACAAGAGGAACCCCAAAGTCAAGCTCTCACTTCCCTGAGCTCAAAGTATCCTATGCAACAAGCTTCAATTTTCCCTGAGCCTCCTCCAGTAGTCATTCAATTGGATCAAAGGATGCTCCAAGATCTCAATAGGTTCTTTAACAAGTTCCTATTGGAATCTCTTATTGAACAGCCAAGTCCTGATCTGTCTGTGATCTACTTCGGAGCTCAAGAGCTTCAGAGGTTAAATGCACTTTCTAACACTATTGAGGAAGTTGCTCAACCTAAGGTCCAAGTGGAACCTGAGATTAACTTCGAAGGGGAAACAAGGACTGATGGCCCAGCAACTGAAATAGTTGGGACAGATATGCATTCTCACAGACTTCCGAAGCACAATTCAAAGCCTCGGAAGAACAATTTCAAACTTCCGAAGCTGAGATTGCTGCTGCGGAAGGACTATTCTCATTATTCGATGATCTAATAGTCACAGATGCAATCCTGGAACTTGCATCTGAGGTTAATAGGAAGGATTTTCTCACCCAACCACTAGCTCAAACATCAGCATTAACTCCAGCCTCCATCTCTACTACTCAACCTGAACCTTCCATCCAAGAACCCCCAAAGTCTAGCACTTCCGAAGACATCAAAGGAAAGAGGAAGATGACTAAGGAAGAGCTTCAGGAGGAAGAAAGGTTGGAGAAACTCAAAAGAAAAGGTAGGCTTCCAACTAGAAAGCTGCTAGCTGCAAGTACCAAAGAAGCTGCAACCAACCAGGAGGCAGTCAACAACAGAAAAAGAGTAGAGATCGTTGATAGACTTGTCAGTCTAGGAGCTGCATACGAAGATGTACTCCTGCTACCATTAGAGGAGTTAGTTGAGCTAGAAAAGGCAACTTTGCTGCAAAAACAGCAAAGAGAAGAGGCAGCAAGGTTGGCCTTAGAAGAAGAAAGGGAGAGGAAAGAAAGAGAAGCTAGTCAGCAGCTCAGGAGGGAAAGGATAACTTTCCTAACCTCCAGAGGTTTCTCTCAAGAAGAATTATCTCCACATAACAATGATACGATCTTATGGCTCTTCAACAAAGAGCAAGATCAAATGGAGAAGGAGAGAAAGAAAGCTGCCAGGGGAAAATGTAGAAGAAGAAGAAGAAGAAGGATGAGCAAGCAGGACTAACTGCTGCCAAAAAGATAGGTGAGAAGGCCTGGATGAAGAGCTATCTTAAGTCGCATGGCTTCTCTGGCAGGCAGGTGGGTCCTATGTCGGAAAAGAGTCTCCAGCGACATGTCAGTGACATAAAGGCTGACATTTGCTCGGGGAAGAGGAAGGAGATGTACAGAAGGGGACATGGGATGATCTTAAAATCAACTACTCAACCCCAACTCCAAACCCAACCACAACCTGAACCAATACCCTTTCCATTCCCCATCAAAACCAAACCAACCACTGAACCATACACCCCTGAACCTACACCATCACCCCTACCAACCTCTTCACCTCAACCACCTAAACTACCCATCCTCCAACCCAAAACTCTAGCCAAAACCCAAACACCTCAACCTACCCATCAACCCATCAAACCATCCCCTCAGCCTTCTAAACATCTCTCCTTAGAAGAATTCAAGGCAGTCAAGACAAAGCTTATCAATTGCACAACCCTGAGCGACATCTCCTGTGAGGAGGATTCAGTCAATTTGACTTATGTTGATAGATCCTCACGTTCCCTCACTAGAGATCAATTTCTTGATCTGCCCAGAGGAACATTAGACCAGGCTGCAAATCTCCTTGGCCTTAATTCAGACACTTTGAATGAGGAAGAAAAGAAGTTAAGGAGAAGGCTGGTGACTCTACTAGATACCAAGAAAGGTGACCGGGTGCCAAGACAACCTCTTGCACCTAAGAAGATGATCATCCAGTGGAGGTTCGAAGACTCTTCTCACAACTTTGTTGTTGAAAGAGAGGATGGAGAACTCAACATGCTAAGTGCCTCATCTCTGCTACACTTGAGCAGATTTGACATTGCTGAGTTAGCAGAAAAGCCATTCTCTAACCCTTCAAACTCTGATGTAGCTGCCCATATCAAAAATCATCTAAGGAGTCTTCATATGGCCGAGCTAACTGCTAGAAGCAAGGTTGAAGAAGAGTTGAAACTGAGAGAGGAGGAGAAAAGGAAGGGATCAACAACCAAAGGCAAAGCCTTTCTACAAATGGTTGAAGGTCCTGAACTTGAATCCATAGTTAGATGGGAGTATGACTATAACTCTCGTCAACTAACTCTTTTCAGGGGGACGCAACAAAGGGTACATGTCATTCAGAGTGATAGACTGGATCTCCTATCCACCAATGACTTGTACAAGCTTCTCAGCACCACTTCAGGGAAGAACAAAGAGACAGACAAATATCTTTTGTCCCTGGTGTTGAAAGCTTTGAGAAGCAGAAACAAGTGAGGTTTTGGTAGCATCAGCCTAGGGGGAGTTTGTTGCATCTAGAAAGGCTGGTGCAACCAAAACCAAATCACTTAGAAGATTTTGGTACAACAAATAAAAGACTTCCGAAGCTAAGTGTGGAACTTCCGAAGGAAAAAGGAGCTCTTCTGAAGACAAAGTGTATTACTTACTTCCGAAGGAAAACTCCAACTTCCGAAGACAAAGAACTTACTTCCGAAGATCAAGACTTAGAATGAAAGATCTGAAGTCAACTTCCGAAGTATAGAAGTCCTCAAGCATCGGAAGTATAGAAGCCTCTTCCGAAGTATAAGTGGCTTCGGAAGAACTTGTTCTTCCGAAGCCAACTTACCTTCGGAAGACCCTGCTATTATCCAGTGGACATAAGTATGGTCTCTCTGACACTCCGCTGCAGACCTCGGAGATACTGCATGGCGTTTTCTCAAAAGCCATGTAGTTGACCATACTTTATTCCACTGTTTACCTTTTTATGTTAGTACAAGTTGCCATCTTTAGTTGGTGACAAAAGGTAAGTCATGGACATGTCATGACTACCATATCTTAGATAATACTTTATCTAAGATACCTTAACTTTAGCATTGTAGTATATGCTTTAGTCTTAGGTTTCCAGCTGGTATCAAAGTATATCCGGCTGTAGGATCTAGTATATATAGTTTCTCATTGTAACTCATGTTTTATGCTTGTAAGAGTCTTGTAATATCTTGAGTTGAGAAGTAATATATACAAGTGCCTTGAAAATTATTTCTGTGTGTTCCTTGCTACTTATTATATTATTATCAACTCTTGTTAAAGACTTTACTTCATCTGATTTGAGTGTTTTGTAAGTGAGTTTGAGATAAATCCAAATGGTCTCTCTGACACTCCGCTGCAGACCTCTGAGATACTGCATGGCGTTTTCTCAAAAGCCATGTAGTTGACCATACTTTATTCCACTGTTTACCTTTTTATGTTAGTACAAGTTGGCATCTTTAGTTGGTGACAAAAGTTAAGTCATGGACATGTTATGACTACCATAGATACCTTAACTTTAGCATTGTAATATATGCTTTAGTCTTAGGTTTCCAGATGGTATCAAAGTATATCCGGCTGTAGGATCTAGTATATATAGTATCTCATTGTAACTCATGTTTTATGCTTGTAAGAGTCTTGTAATATCTTGAGTTGAGAAGTAATATATACAAGTGCCTTGAAAATTATTTCTATGTGTTCCTTGCTACTTATTATATTATTATCAACTCTTGTAAAAGATTTTACTTTATCTGATTGAGTGTTTTGTAAGTGAGTTTGAGATAAATCCAAGTGTTTAAGTGACAAAACCGATCCTGCAATTGGTATCAGAGCTCAAACATCAGCATTAACCCCAGCCTCCATCTCTACTACTCAACCTGAACCTTCCATCCAAGAACCCCCAAAGTCTAGCACTTCCGAAGACATCAAAAGAAAGAGGAAGATGACTAAGGAAGAGCTTCAGGAGGAAGAAAGGTTGGAGAAACTCAAAAGAAAAGGTAGGCTTCCAACTGGAAAACTGCTAGCTGCAAGTACCAAAACACCTGCAGCCAACCAGGAGGCAGTCAACAACAGAAGAAGAGTAGAGATCATTGATAGACTTGTCAGTCTAGGAGCTGCAAACAAAGATGTACTCCTGCTACCATTAGAGGAGTTAGTTGAGCTGGAAAAGGCAACTTTGCTTCAAAAATAGCAAAGAGAAGAGGCAGCAAGGTTGGCCTTAGAAGAAGAAAGGGAGAGGAAAGAAAGAGAAGCTGATCAACAGCTCAGGAGGGAAAGGATAAATTTCCTAACCTCCAGAGGTTTCTCTCAAGAAGAATTATCTCCACATAACAATGATACGATCTTATGGCTCTTCAACAAAGAGCAAGATCAAATGGAGAAGGAGAGAAAGAAAGCTGCCAGGGAAAAGCTGATGCAGAAGAAGAAGAAGGAAGAGGAAGCAGGACTAACTGCTGCCAAGAAGATAGGTGAGAAAACCTGGATGAAGAGCTATCTTAAGGCTCATGGCTTCTCTGGCAGGCAGGTGGGTCCTATGTCGGAAAAGACTCTCCAGCGACATGTCAGTGGCATAAAGGCTGACATTCGCTCGGGGAAGAGGAAGGAGATGTACAGAAGGGGACAGGGGATGAAGCACGGTGTTGTTTTCTTTCGCAAATACTAGCACAGCGTTTGCCCGAATCCTAATCCGAATCCAGGTGATACATAACAATCCCGTACTGCTCCTCATCTCGATCCATCGACCAAGATATGTGTAGCAACCTTTGGAGCCATTCGTGCTCTTACTAAACTAACCCACAAACCACCATGGATTCAGCCCAAAAAACACCAACCCTCGAAAAACACAACACCACCACGTCGGAAATCAGAAACACCAACCACACCATGTTTGGAGGAGATAGTAAGAATATTAGCATGATTGCCCTGTAGTTTATCAACCAAAACCGCGAGCAAATCCTCTCTCTGTTGCAGCAACAAGAAAGGGGACACCTTTTGACTAATGTACGAACCCGTCTGGAGTACAAGGAGGAGCCAGGACCGGAGAACAGCGAAAAGGAAGGAGGAAGCCACGACGATGAAATAAGCTCACCAAAGGAAGACAAAAGGCCAAACCAAAGGCCTCCGTTCAATAGTTGTGCAGACCGCGGCTAAGGGCATTTCCAACTCATCGTGGCAACATAAACTCCCTGATTTCATAATCAAGCTATTAACATCACATCTAATGTCACCATGTACGATAATTTTATGCTAGCATCGCGGCTGCGACCAAAGGTTACAATATGCGCATCCACTACAGTCGATCCTTACCAGCCAAAACTACAATACATGGTGTTCAAAAGGAAAGATTCATACATTGTCATCCAAACATACAACCAAGTGGAAAAAACAATATCAAGTCAAAGGAAGGAAACATAACTACTACAAATGACAAGTAAAGTAACAAAACACATCCATAAGTCGAAAACAGAACCAAACATAATACGGGTCAAACAAACAAAGGACCAAGATTCACCTATAGCTAACCAACAGAAGGACCCCAAATGGCAGGAGCAAGGAACAACTTGATATCTTCAAAACTCTAATCATGCTTAGAAGCAATCGTCTCGATCATAGGAAAGGTGGCTTTATCAAAGTGATCAGACTTAGCTCTCAGCTCACGCAAAGCAGTCCTGTCAAAGTTCTTTGCATCCTCAGGCCTTTTACCTTCTGTAGTAAGACGTGCCCCATCTAAAAGGCCGACATTATACCCCACCTTGTCAGCAAGACCATTGATTTTAGCTAACTGGTCAAGAAACTCTTTGCTATTCTGAATTTTATTAAAAGCCAAGCCGATACCATCAGAAATAATCCACTTTTTCTCTAGCGAGAGATCAGAAACAGTTTTTTCAAGTTCTGAAATTCGACCCTCAGAAGAACTCTTGTTATCTCTCAACTCGGATGTAAGGCGCTTCACAGCGGTAGACTGAATGCGAAGCTCCTCTTGAACTCACTAAAATCTTGGATAAGTTTTTCTTTTTCCTTCTCGACCAAATCACAACGAGACTGAAGAGACATATTCTCAACCTTTAGCTTTGACATCTGCTTCTTGAGCTCGCGAATTTCTCTAACACCCTCAACCCAACGACCATGAATCTCGATAAAACAGTGAAAAACCTTCACTATGTTAAGAAAACCAACGTTAGACAACTCCTTATTTGTCAAACCTTCACCATGATAAAATTCAGCAGCAGTGCGAGCCACAAACAAGAATTCCCTACAAAGTTTAGGAGTGTCAAGCATGGTACCATTGGTTAACTCCTAGTCAGGAACAAAATTTTCACCCATATCCAGGTCGACATCTCGGGATGAAATACCCATGCCATGAGAACAACCAACCGACTTACCTTTACCAGAGTCAGTATGAACATCAAAAGACTCAGCACTAGAATCAGATGAAGAAACATCGCTATCATCGATAGAATCACCATCAGAGACATCATCAGCCACGGCTGAAGAACCTTTCCCTTTGTGAGCCGCGGCTGAAGAACCTTTCACTTTGTGAGCTGTGGCTGAACCAATGGACAAGGGAACTGTTTTTGGTTTCAGCCCAGGGCCACCGAACCCCTTTTTTCGACTGACTTTAGACTGTTTCTCCAAGCAAGCGAGACCATCATCACCTTTACGTTTGGCGAAAGAAATTGGTAGAGAATCACCCGGTTGAATGACAAGCTAGTTGTTGCCTCCAAAATAGGACGAGAACCTTCAGGTAGGGATTCAGTATGTTCAGTAACGTCCTTCTTCGCTGATAACTTCATACGCTCAAAGAGCCCTGTAGGACCGTTTAAGGGAGGTCAATACAACCAGTTTCACAATGAGGAGAGCGTTTATGTAGATACATGTGTATCTAGTTTCTGAGCTAAATGTAATATGTCTTTATTGTCTTACACATATGTAATTGAATGGGTACTTAATGAAATACAATGTGTGGTTGTGCTTATAATGTTAATTATTTCATTGTTTAGTAGTTTAACGCTTATTGAACTGACTATATAGGTTTGTGGTTGTTTGAATGAATCTTAATAATGTAATGACTACTAAATACATTCAAACTTAGTAATATGAAGTTCTCATGCGAATGGACCATACGCATGAACAACTTCATGCGAATGACTCAGTCGCACGACTGAACCAGGAGACTGGATCAGTCGCACGAGTGTAACATGAGATTGACTCAGTCGCACGACTGAACACTCAGTCGTGCGAATGGATCAACCGCATGGCTCAATTGCACGACTGAACCATGCTAATGGTTCAGTCGCGCGAATGAGAAACCCTAACCTATAAATACCACTTAATTCGTGGAAAAAACAGAAGAATTGAGAACACTTTGACTACATACGTACCCTAGCCGTCCAGAGACCTCTAAGAACCTATTCCAAGTTCATAGATCGCACTAGATCGATTCCATATCGTTCTTAACATTTGGATTCAATCCATAATTGTTTCTATGTGTGTTCTCACTCATTGGATCGCCAATCAAATAGGATTCCGCACTATTTGATTCGGTATACACGTTAATCAGTTAGTATTTCGTCCAATACACGATCCTAACAAGTGGTATCAGAGCTTTGGCTCTTGATTTACGTGTGATTCAATCGTTTTTGATACAAAAATTGTGTTTTTTCACTAAAAACGCAATCTTTTCGTGTCAAACGGTGTCTTAGACGTCTCCTGTTCGTAAAGTTTAGTTTTTCCGGCATACGACAATTAGGGTTAGTGAAAATTCGTGTTTTTGCGGCCAAAACACCTTAAACCTACGAATTTTCGAAATCCAGCAACTTCAGTCGCACGATTGACTCAATCGCACGACTGGATACATTCTCATCCCTCATACGCACGATTGGACTCATTCGTACCTCCATTTGTACGACTGAGTAGTTTATTCGCATTGTTTTACCGCACTTGTTCATTCGCCCGACTGATTCATTCGCATTAGTTCAGTCACACGATTGAACCATTCGCATTGTTCAATCGCACGAATAGCCCAATCGCACACCTTCATTCGCACAAGTGAAACAGTTTGTTCCAAGGACTAAAGTTAATCGCAATGGAGGACCAATACTCAGCATTCACAGCAGGGAGAGATTCAAGGATTCAAAACCTACTGCTTCTGGAGAGTGAAGTAGGGAATCACAACAAACCCCCTAAGCTAATCACGTTAGATGAATTCCCACACTAGAAGCAAAGTTTCAAGATCTACTTAAATGGAGTAGATCCCAATATGTGGGAAGCAATTGAGACGGGGTATAGTATGCCAGTAGGTGCTGATGGAGTCAAACTTACACTAGGTGGCATGACTGATGGACAAAAGGTCAAGTACAATGCTGAAAAGAGAGTTTATGCTCTGCTTACTCAGTCAATTCCTAAGGACATCTTCCATCAATTTTCTGAGAACAAGCAAGCAAAGAAGCTGTGGGATGAATTGGAAAAACGGTATGACGGGAATGCGTCATTAAAAGCTATAAAGGCCAAAGAGTTGAAGAAGGAGTTCGACAACTTCTCGTCAATGGGTAATGAGAGCTTGGATGACGTCATCAATCAGTTCTACCACTTGATGAGTGAGTTGCACACTCATGGAGTTACAACGACCATGGAGGACAAGGTGTCAAACTTTGCAGATGGGTTGCCAGAGAAGTGGGCTTCTTTTGTCTCCAATCTCAGACAGAATGGTATGCTAGCGAAGTTGGATATAAATGATTTTATTCTGAAGATGAGAGAGGAAGCATTAAAGATGAAATACAGAGCCAAAAGTCTTCTTATACTCAGAATCCGGCACTGTACAACGCGACTCCACAAGCCAAAATGTCTGGAGCACCACTTCAGACAGCTTTTGTGTCAAGTTCAGCTTCTCAAGCCTCTACTTCAGGGTCAGAAACGTCAGGTCGTCTAGTACCTAATACATTGCACCTGAAGCAAATGCTACAAAGCTGAAGACCGAGAATCTTAGTAATGTGACAGTAGAAGTAGCAAGAGAGCACATGCATCTCTTAGCAGTTGTAGTCCACTCCTATGATGGACTAGTTGCTGGGAGAATTGGGAACTGCCATCTGGCAGACGAGGACTACGAGCAGGTAGATGAGACAGAGCTGGAAAGGATGGATATAATTTGGGCCTTAGCAAGTGCTGTCCAGAGAGCTAAGAAGTTTGTCAAGAAGACCGGACAAAACTTGGTTGCAACTAAGGACACTACCTTTGGTTTCGACAAGAGCAAGGTGACCTGTTTCAACTGTGGAGAAAAGGGGCACTTCAAACGAGAATGTGTGAAGCCCAAGAAAACTGGAAACGGGAATCCATTCTCGTCATTCAATCGTTAAGATAAGCCAACTAGCACTCCTACTTCATCAAGCAAAGATCCTAAAGCCTTGACGGCCCATGATGATGAGGGACAGGACTGGAGCTTTCTTTTTATCTCTCCGGGAGAATCCAACATTGCTAGTGTTGAGGATTTAGATGATGATTCAGCTAGTGAAGGAGATATTGCAGTGGAACTCGCGATGTCAAACATTGAAGAGACTGCAACTGAGGTAAATTACATGCCTGACGAAGGGACAACTACAACAACGTCAGAATCACCAGAACCAGAAACATCAGACTCTGCTTTGATGGCTGATTTATCAGAACCTTCTCAGGTAAGTACTACTAACCAACTTTTCAATAATCAAGCTTGTTCAGATTGTAATAAATTTAGGGAGAGCATTGACTTGAAATTTGCTAGGTTATTAGATCATAATGATAGCTTAGTAAAGGACTTGCAACTGTGCACTGAAGCTAACAGAGTTCTAAAACAAAATGAGCACAGTTACAAAGAAAAGATAGATCTATTGAACAAACAGCTTAGGGAAACAGAAGTAGTAGCCTTTAACCAAGCTAATGACATTAGGTACTATCTTAACTCCCTAGAAGACACTAAGAAACAAAAAGCAGTTTTAGAAGTAGAAGTTAATTCATTAAAGCAAAAACTGCATAGTTGGACAAGTTCATCTCATATTGTCCAACACTTAGTGAGAGAGCGTAATAATGGGGAGGGTTTGGGATATAAAGTGGTTCCACCACCACCTGAGACCTTGATGAACACTAAAAGTAACCAATCAATAACAATCCAATCAAGGATCATATGGTGTCCACTCCTCTTGTAAGTGATCCAGATTCCACATGTACATCAAATGAATTTGGAACTAAACAAAAGGAGGCCACTTCAAAGGCAAAAGGTAAAATGCCTTGTGTTAATCTGGAAAAAGAGTTTGAAAAGGTTAATATAAAGTCTGGGTCAAACACAGTCAAATCTGAACCTAAAAAGACCATTAATGTTAACCAATCACGTGTTTCATGTCAAAGTCCAGATAAACAAAATGGAAATGATGTTAAAAATGTTAAAACAATTAAATTTGTTAAACAAGATAAAACATCTAAAGAAGTAGAGTTAAAACCTAAACGGAACAATGTCACTCGGGTGTCACACGCGTCTCCACAAAAACAGTTAAATCATAAAGTTGATAGCAGGTCATGCTACAACTGTGGAGAGTGTGGACACATTGCTTCTTATTGTCCTTACTATCAGACACCTAGGAAGAAAGTTGAACTTCAGGAACCAAAACCTAGATCTTCTAAGAGGAGCTCAATAACTCCACCTAGAAGAGCTACTGAACCTAAAGTTCAACCCATTAGCCAGTCGTCTGTTTATCACAAACAGGCCTTACACAAAGCTGGTTTATGGAAAGAAAAATCAACCTCAATGTTTGATAATGAGGAGAAGAAGACACCTAAGCTTCCATCACCATCTAAAGGTCAATGGGTTGAATTTATGATGTATGATGCCTCTGGGAAACCCAAGCCAGTAAAGGCTTGGGTTCCTAACCTGAACTAATGTTTTCAATTAAATGTGCAGGGTGTTCGCTATAGTGCTGAAACCAACACGTGGATTGTCGATAGTGGAGCATCCAGGCACATGACTGGGAACAGGGCACTCTTATCAAACGTCAAACAAATAAAAGGAGGCCATGTTTCATTTGCTGGTAACAAAGGAGGGTATATCACAGCTCAAGGGGAAGTGGGAAATCAGAAAGTGAAGTTTGATAAAGTAAAATACGTTCAAAAACTTCAAAACAACTTACTTTCTGTATCCCAAATATGTGACAAAGGCTTTAAGGTTATATTCGACAACAAGAAGTGCTATGTCCTGAAAAAGAACTCTGTGATCCCGGAGGACCAAGTCTTAATGGCTGCCTCAAGATATAATGATCTCAATGTCTTGGATCTCTCAAAGGCCTCCACAACGGATCATCAAGTTCAGTGCTTTTTGTCAAAGGCTACTTAGAAGGACTCCATCTCCTGGCATCGGAGAATGGGACATTAATCCACGGAAGATGAATCACTTGATCCAGAATGATCCAGTGAGAGGAGTTAACGTCAAAAACTTCCAACTTCCGGATTTCTGTGTGGCGTGCAAGAAAGGCAAACAGACGAAGAAGTCTCATAAGGTAAAGAAAGTTCATTCCATCGAGCTTCCTCTTGAACTTCTTCACATGGATCTGTTTGGTCCAGTCAGTACAAGAAGCATTGAAGGCGACTTGTACTGCTATGTGGTTACTGATGACTACTCAATATTTTCTTGGGTAATGTTTCTGAAATCTAAATCAGAAACATTTGAGTCTTTCAAGGAATTAGTAACTACACTGGAGTCTCTCTACAAGCTGAAGGTAAGACATGTATGCTCAGATAACGGAACCGAGTTCAAGAATCAGTGGATGGAAGCTTACTGCAAGAAAAAGGGAATTGTGCACCAGTTCACCTCTACCTACACACCTCAGATGAATGGAGTTGCTGAGAGAAAGAATCGCAGCTTGATAGAGACAGCACGGACAATGCTAGCAGACTCGAAACTGCCTATCCAATTCTGGAATGAGGCAATGACAAATGCGTGTTACACGTTAAATCGAGTTCTGGTAGTTAAACGCCATGGCAAGACGTGTTACGTGTTACTACAACGACGTAAACCTAATCTAGAGTATCTCGAACCGTTTGGCGCACCGTGCACCCTATTGAAGAAGACTCAGGAGGGAAAATTCAGCGAGAAGGCTGAAGAAGGTATCTTTCTAGGATACAACATACCGAACAAGAGAGTTTACAACAACTCAACGGGTCTAGTTGAAGTGTGGTGTAACGTGGACGTTCAAAGATACACTACCCCACCTGCTGGAAAAGGACCTACCTTCTTTTTCGACTATGATGGATTCTTCAAGTCCTTCAACATACCTCTCTCCACGTTTGACGAAGAGTTAGCAACCAAGATGATGTATGATGTCTTGAACACACCGTCATAAGACTTGACATCATCTGGTTCACAAGGTGAATCGTCTAATCACTCAGGGGGAGCACTCGAAGTAAGTGACTCCTTCTCAGAAGATGAAGCTGTGGAAAATGACCAGAACAATTAGGAGGAATAGGTTCCAATTCCTGCAAGTCCACAAGCATCTAACAGTGATGCCTCTGCGTCGTCGGAACCTCAAACTCCTACTGCCTCAGATACAGAACCAAACGTTCATAATCTTGATTCTGAGTTAGTTGTTCCCACCACTGCAGGATCGTGCTTAAATGTCTATCATCCCCTGGACAATGTCATTGGGGATGTCATATCAGGAGTGCAGACAAGATATCAGCTATGTTCAGCTGATTATGCCTCGGTAATGGAAAAGGGATACCTTCACGATGGTGCTTATCGTTGTTTTGTTTCGTAGTTTGAGCCAAAATACGTCAGTGAAGCCCTGAATAATGAGGCATGGGTGAGTGCCATGCAAGAAGAACTTCTTCAGTTCAAGAAGTTAGGTGTATGGACTCTGGTGGATAGACCTAAAGGTGCAAAGGTCATTGGCACCAAATGGGTCTTGCAATGAAAGAAAGATGACCAAGGCGTCATCATCAGGAACAAGGCTCGACTTGTAGTTCAAGGATTTCGACAAGTCGAGGGAATAGATTACAATGAAGTGTTTCCGCCCGTGGCAAGAATGGAAGCCATCCGCATCTTCCTTGCCTATGCATCGTATATGAAGATTAAAGTTTATCAATTGGACGTGAAGGGTGCATTCCTTCATGCTAAAATCCGAGAGACAGTGTACGTCAGTCAACCTGACGGATTTGAAGATCCATATCATCTGGATAGGGTTTACAAACTCGACAAGACTTTATATGGGTTTTATCAAGCCCCAAGGGCCTGGTATGAGAAACTCTCGACTCACCTTGTGAAACACGGCTTTCGCAGAGGTGTTATTTATTGCACATTGTTTATCAAAGAGAAAGATGGTGATTCACTGCTTGTTCAAATCTATGTTGATGACATCATCTTCGGGTCAAAGAACGAAGAATTATGTAAAGAGTTTGAAGCAATAATGAAGGCTGAGTTTGAGATGAGTGCCATGGGAGAGATGAAGTTCTTTCTCGGGTTATAGGTGGATTAGACACCAAAGGGAATATTCCTACATCAGACCAAGTACGTAGGAGATATTCTCAGTCGGTTTGACATGGAGAATGCTTCTGCAGCTGGACTCCACTTGCTACAAACCATGATGTAGCACCCGACGAGAATGGTGATCTGGTCGATGCCACCATGTACTGAGGAATGATTGGATCTCTCATGTACCTCATTGCCTCAAGACCTGATATCACGTATGCTACATGTCTATGTTCAAGATATCAGGCAAAGCCAAAAGTTAACCATCTAATAGGGGTCAAAAGGATATTCTGTTATCTGAAGGGTAATCCAACACTTGGGTTGTGGTATCCTCATGATGATGACTTCGAGCTTACTGCGTATAGTGACTCGGATTACGGTGGCTGCAAGATGAACTACAAGTCTACATCAACGGGATGTAAATTCTTTGGGAGGAGATTAGTGACCTGGCAGTGTAAGAAGCAGACCTCGGTTGCTTTGTCAACCTGTGAAGCCGAATATGTTGCTGCCACCAGTTGCTGTTCACAAATCATATGGATACAAAAGCAAATGCGGGACTACGGTTTGAATTTATCTTCTACTCCTATTTTTATTGATAACTCTGCTGCAATTGCAGTAACTAAAAATCCGGTACAACATCCTAAGACCAAACACATCGGCATAAAATATCACTTTATATGTGACTGCTTTGAAAAGAACCTAATCGATGTGGTTAAAATAAATACTGATTTTCAACGCGCTGACCTCTATACAAAGGCTTTTGATAAACCACGTTTTCTACATTTGTTAGAGGTCAACGGTGTTAAGAAGAAAAGTGAGGTAATTCCAGAAGATGACTATGTTTAGTCTGATGCATTTAGTCCATTTTTTTTCTTTATTTATTTTATTTTATGTTTAAACTAAATTGATGGTATTTCTTCGCCTATTAAAATCCTAAAAGTGCAAACCGTTTATGGTTTTAGAATTTTAGGGGGAGAATAGGTTTAGTTAACAGCACTAAACAAAACGAGGGAGAAGGAGAGGCTAACTGATAGAAATCAGATCGTACTTGTGATACCGATTCATAACTTTGGAAGATGATAGTACACAGGAACAAACCATTTGGGACTTTTAAAATTTTAAATTGTATTAGATGCAAAGTTCAAAGTATAAGTCTGTGTAGTCTGAGCAATATAAAAGGAAAAATGATAGTAAAACTGGTTACTACTAAGGTAACACAAAGAAAGTAGACCTAGAGGTTGCTAGACCACAGATGATATGTCAGTAGATTCAACACAATAGATTATTAGACTTTGTTGGTGATCTCAGGATCAAACTAAGTTGTTCAACAAGCTGTGAGTTCTCATCTTATCCCTTGTTACCACAATCAACAAAATTCCAATAAGGGGTGACAAGCAGAATAAACGCCGCAAATGTGTGCGTATGACCAAAATATGAGCAAAAGCACATGACGAAAAAAAAAATGCAAAAGCAATCAAACTAATAACCTATGTTGTTGGTGAGATCTGTGCTAAAAGATTAAAAGTGTTCAAACAAGAAGATAGGTTATATGCCTCTCTGCTGTGCGGTGGCACTAACCTGAGGATAAGCATAACCTATATATTCTAGAATTCATTGTTGTTTGCCGCCTCTTTGCTGTGCGATGGCACTGACCTGAGGCTTGGCTTCTCCTTGAAAGCTCTAAGAATAGTTTCTTCTTGAATACTACCCTGAAACCGCTCAAAAATATCCTAAGGAATGTTGATTACCATATAAGCGTGGAATCCACAAAAGCTTGTTGAAATAATTAAACCTTAAACTATCACCAATCTGTGTCGAAAGTCTGTGTTGAGATTTAAGAGGACAAGTATATTGACAATCATCGTGGCTACAATTCTTGAAAGTCCAAATCAATATGGGAATCTAATAGTACTAGTATGATTTCCTAAATTTGCTAAGGACTCTGGATGAAAAACAAGAATAGAGCATCAAAAGGTTTTTGATAACATGTCCCGAATGATTTGACTTTTCTGTATGATTCCAAATTGAATTGGTCCATGTATGGTCAAAATGAATTGAAGCTGTTTTTTCAGGATTTGAAATCTTTAGATTTATATCTTAGGATTTAACCCTCACAAAACCACAAAAACATGTCTTAGTTTTGTTTTTCAGTTTTAGTTCTTTTATTTTGTTTAAATTTCGTCAATGTAGTTTGTTAAACATCGGACTATGCCATGGAATTCAATCGGGGACTTAATCACCTAAAAGGGTCACGTCTGAGGTGACCACACACGTTTTCAAATGTCAACTGAGTCACATCTGAGGTGACAAATTGTTTTAAAAAGATCACGTCTGAGGTGATCAAAAGTTTTCGAGTTAAAAGGATCATGTCTGAGATGATCGAGTGCTTAAAACGTTTTAATCAATAAGTTACAGGGTGTAAAATGTCAAATGGTCATAAAGTCAAAAATCATGAGTATGACCCATTCGCACGACTGGACCATGAGTATGGACCAACCGTACGAATGGACCATACTCATGCCCTGGATAGCCGAATGGAGCATGAGTATGAACCATTCAACCGAATGGCTCACAGGTTTGAGTCAGTCGCCCGAATGGATCTGTGCGAATGAGTCAGTCGCCCGACAGAACCCCAGTCGGCCGACTAAATGTGATTGACTGAACCAATCGCACGACTGAGGTCCATTCGCCCGAATGAACCGAGCGAATGGGTCCAGTCGCCCGATTGAGATTAGATTCAGTATAAATAGGGCCATAGTCGATCACATTCAACTCATCACCCTCAATCGCCCTAATATCGCACACCTTACGGTTACCCTGCCCAAATTTCATCAGACCAAAATTTCCGACTTCTGTTGATATTCTGATGATTGTGAGTTGTTATACAGGTACATTGTGATGATATCTCATCGAAATCTGATGGAATGGTGCCCTAAGTTTTGAATTTTGTCCCACAGAAGAACCGAACAATTGATGGCTGACAGGTGGTCCATCAACCCTATGCACAACATATTTGCTCACTTAGATGCTACAACTCGGAACGGTCCCGAGTTTGCGGGGATGATTGCTTTTTTCCAGCGATCCAGGAACAGGGCCATCTCTACTCAGTGCACTCCCTATACGTCTATTCAGCAGGCCTTCTAGGAGGGGGCATCGGTTGACCGCTCACATGAGCCATACAGTATCAGGAGTTCCATTTTTGGGAGGGATATAGAGATTACTGCCGAGGATATTCGTCGGGTGCTAGGTTTGGGTGATGATGCAGACCACCCTACAAGACTTCACCCGCTGACTATGAGAGGGCGCTTCTTAAGGATGAAGTACGCTAGGGATATCAACGCAGGTGTGCTCAACAAGAGCAACCTGAAGTACTTAGCATATGTCATACTTAAGTGCTTAGCTTCGCGAAGGGGTGGGTTTGATGATCTTTCAGACCAGATACAAAATGCCTACGTGGCAGTGGTACTGAACCACCCTTTCAGCTTCTCGAGCATGATATTCTCTTATTTGATAGAGAATATGGAGGCTAAGGGCAAAGAGGGTTTCTGCATGTACCCTAGGTTTCTTCAGATGATCTTTGATGAGAAGCTGCCAACACTGCCCAAGGAGAAAGAAGACGCTGTGATGCTTGAGGTGATGGATGATACCACCTTAGGCAGGATGAAGGTTTATCGGGGCAAGCAGGTGAAGCCCCCGGTAAAGAGGCTGTTTGGGCATTTGATTTGAGTGGACTACGTGGCGCCAGTGAAGAGGAAGTGGCGTCACAATGATAGTGACTCAGATTCTAAGCCAAATGTGCTCCCATCCGATGATTCTGATGATGATGACAGTGGTGATGGTGGAGATACTGGCCCCACCCAATCTAGGGCCACTACCGCAGATGTTATATCTCCATCATCCACCCACGGAGGAGCTGAGACGGCAGGATTCCATCAGGACTTTCGGCCTGATGAGGAGGAAGAGAGTGATGAAGAGCCTCTCACGAGGACTGTGGGTAGCAGGGTGGTTGCCACAGAAAGAGGTTTGAGGGCGGTTGGTGGACGCCCAGGGGAGTCCGGGGATGCTGCTGCTGATTCAGATCCCACATATGCCCCGGACCCGCCCAGCAGCCAAGGGGGAGCCTCTGGGCCTAGAGGCTCAAGGAAGAAGAGGATGGCTCACCCCTATGGCAAGAAGGGGAAGAGACTAAAGTTTACCTTGATCTCATCCACTACCACAACCACTACCTCAGCCACACCTTCCACCACTACCTCAACCACACCTTCCACCACTACCGCCACCATAGCTACCACACCACCTGCCACCACCTCTACCACCTCACACACCACTACCACACCAACTCCATCATGTACCCACATCCAATCCACCACCACTACAGCTCATTCACCACCACCTACATCTAAACCACCCCTAATCTTCACCACTGCCACCACCACCACCTCTACCCACCAAGCAGGACCGTCATCTTACCCCTCATTTCCATCAGGCTCATCTCTACCTCCCAGTGGGGTAGAGGAACAGCTCTCAGCACTGAACCGTATGGTGCTGAAGCTGTTAGCAGCCGATGATGAGAAGGCAGCTCAGATTCATCAGTTGGTAGATCTTACCGCTACACAATCTCAGCAGATATCTCAGCAGGCGCAGCTGATTGAGCAGCAGACACAGCAGATGGCTGCTCAGAGCCAAGAGATTACCCAACTCCAGGAGCATAAAGTTCTATCAGCAAAGAAGATAGAGGAGTTGGAGGATGCCAAAAAGACCATCATGCTCAAGCTCAAAGGAACTAAGGATGAGCTTCTAAAGATAAAAGAAAGGGATGGTGATGACGATGGTGATGATGATGATTACGATGATGAAGATGATGATAGTGATGATGATGAGGCAAGTGATGATGAAGAGACAAGGGAAAGGCAGAATGATGATGATGAATGAAGAAAGAGATGCTGTTGCATCTGCCTCAGCTCAGGGTCAAGAGAGACGTACAAAGAGAAATCAAGACCAACGAGCCTCGTCTTCTGCCTCTCCTACTGAGGAGCCTGCGATTCAAGACAAAAGTAATGATTAGACATTGGTGTATTTTAAAGCTTTTGTAGTTGAATCATGTATTAAACTTCTGTACTTAATTGTTATATATATTTAATGTGTTTCTGTTTTGATTATTAACTAATGATTGATGTGCTACATGTCTAAATCAAGCAGATCCAAATTTTCAGAGGGACGAATACGATGTTGCTCCCCTTCAGCAGGTCAAGACTCAACTAACCATGATTCTTGATCTGCAAGGGATTGTCAGGAGATCAGTGAGTTACACCCCTGAAGAGGGGAAAATAATTCATGATCTTACTAATGAGCAACTGGCCAAAATGTTCAAGCTCAATCCTGATGAGATTATCAAGGACGCTCCAACCTTTAAAGCAACCAGTGACAACGAGCTGAACAACATGGATGAGATCGAGATCGAGGACGTCACTGCAGAACACTATCCAGAGTATGCTGACAAAGAGGGAAATGTGGTTCCCAACCTGGGTGATTCCCTGGTCAGTGATACGTTTGAGATACTGGATAAAATAAAGCAAGTGTCCGAGAAGATTGAGGAACAAGCCCAAGCCTCAGACGCCGATGTCAACATCCGAAAGGCTGAATGGGCTACATGTTTTGAGGAGATTCGAGCCTAACGCGCTGCTCCTACACCGAATGTGTACACCAAGCTCTACAAAGTGAAGAAACATCACAAGGTTTCAGGCAAGATTATCGCGTGGGCCCATTTTGATGATCTTAACGTATACGCGGTAAAGAGAGAGAAGGGTATTGAGTACTTTAGATTTCCACATGATCTAAAGAGTCTATCGGGTTTTGAGCTCAACCAGCTGGCCAAACTGAAGCTGTTATATGCTGACCTGAGAAAGATGCCAGGCTGGTTTGAGGCTGCATTGAAAAGAGAGTACCATACCAGGTGGGTCAACTTCAAACCTCAACAACCTACGAGGTATATCAAATGGTCTGAAGTTGATGCCATAACTGGAAAGCCTAAGATAGTGCTGAAGTGGAGTCCTCCATGTATAATGTCAAGAATCCCTCTAAGGGAAATGCCACAGGACTTTACTCCACACTTTATGTGGTGGTATTATGATTGGAGAACAGGGGAGGCGGTCATAGTTCTGAACAAAGAGGGTAGAATGGATACTATCAGGGTATTTGACCGAATGTGGCTTACCAACTTGTCAGCTAATGATGTCTACAATCTATACAAGTGGCCACTGTTCTATGACTCGCAGGATATTGTACAAGCCCTCCAATTCCAAAACGTGATCAGACTCTGCTTTGCATTTGAAATACATGCAGGAGTTACAAGAGAGGAGAAGTACAAGAAATATGAGGAGCTTATGAAGAATGTAAGACAATAGATGAATCTAGGTCCAAGGGGGAGTTTGTAGATACATGTGTACCTAGTTTCTGAGCTGAATGTAATATGTCTTTATTGTCTTACAAATATGTAATTGAATGGGTACTTAATGAAATACAATGTGTGGTTGTGCTTATAATGTTAATTATTTCATTGTTTAGTAGTTTAATGCTTATTGAACTGACTATATAGGTTTATGGTTGTTTGAATGAATCTTAATAATGTAATGACTACTAAATACATTCAAACTTAGTAATATGAAGTTCTCATGCGAATGGACCATACGCATGAACAACTTCATGCGAATGACTCAGTCGCACGACTGAACCAGGAGACTGGATCAGTCGCACGAGTGTAACATGAGATTGACTCAGTTGCACGACTGAACACTCAGTCGTGCGAATTGATCAACCGCATGGTTCAATCGCACGACTGAACCATGCTAATGGTTCAGTCGCCTGAATGAGAAACCCTAACCTATAAATACCACTTAATTCATGGAAAAAACGGAAGAATTGAGAACACTTCGACTACATACGTACCCTAGCCGTCCAGAGACTTCTAAGAACCTGTTCCAAGTTCATAAATCACACTAGATCGGTTTCATATCGTTCTTAACGTTTATATTCAATCCATAATTGTTTCTACGTGCGTTCTCACTGATTGGATCGCCAATCAAATAGGATTCCGCACTATTTGATTCGGTATACATGTTAATCAGTTAGTATTTCGTCCAATACACGATCCTAACAGTTTAGAACACTTAACCGATCAAACAAGGAACCAGGACAATATTATGATACTAAGAACACAAGCAAACAATGAGATAGAACTAAGAACAACAACAAGATGTCAATTCCGTGAGCAGCGATTGAACTAAACGTATATGGTTTTTAAGGATAAAGTATATTGCTCTCAAGTTCTTTTATAATGTTACAAAGCATACATAGAGATACAAGGACCTAAGATACTTTATACTACTATCCTACAACCGATTATACTTAGAAGGCCAGCTGGAAACACTAATCTAGACAACAAGATCAATGTAAAGTCAAAAGGCAAATTGCCTTTTGACTAGTGACTATGACATGCCATAGCTCACATCCTAATATATTACAAAAAGGATAAAAATACATAAAGTAGAAAGTTACAGACACAAGACCTCAATGTACAGTTGTAAAAGCATGGACCTTTTCACCAACTTGTATAAGTTGGTGAGTGTTCAGAGTTGCAGCGGAAAGTGCGTCAGGTTTATGCAAAAGTACATCCAAGAAAAGCATATGCTTCTTTGTCTTTGGAAGAAATCAGTTTTCACTTCAATTGCTTCAGAAGACTTTGTCTTGAAGCTTCGGAAGACTTCATCTTTGGCTTCAGAAGATTTGGTCTTTGGCTTTGGAAGATTTTACAGTTAGAATAATTTCTGTGCAGAGTGTAAAACTTCCGAAGCAACTTTTACTCAGTACCAAGTGCATGCATACATGAAGCAATTTTGTTGTTTTAGATGTATCAGCCTTTCTATACACCTTACAAACTCCCCCTAGACTGATGCTACCAAAACAGAGAATTTTTTCAGCAGTTGATAGGCCTCATTAGGATCAAGACCATTCCCTTCTTCATTATTTTGTCAGGATCCTTCAGACTCTCATAATATCTTCTCATGTCATGGAGATAATATAGAGGTAGATCAAGCATGTTTTGCCAGAAGTAGACATCTTGACCACCTTGATCTCTAATGACATACCATCTTTTTGGATTAGCAGCAAATGTCCAATACAAGATGGGTCTTCTAGATGCAAGAGGCTCTACTTGAGATGGAGTTGGTTGAGCAGCCTCTTGTTGCACTTCCTCAGGATTCTTTGACTCATCCTGAGGTTTGGAGGTGGATGCTTTTGGCTTCTTCCTTCATACACTCTTTAAAGCCATCCTTTTCCTACTCTTTGGAGTCTTTGATTGAGAGGACTGGTCTTGAGTACCAGGTTGTTCAGTTGTGCCACTCTCAGTGGGATCCTCTTCCATAACATGTTCAGAGGAAGAAGTAGCAGGACCCTGCTGTGGAATAGAAGATGAGGTTGGCTAAGATGCAGCTCTAGGTTCAGGCTGTGTTGTTTGAGTGGGTTCAACCTTAACCTCAACCTCAGGGGGAGCTTGGCTTGGTGGAGAATGCAAGTCCTCAAGCTCTCCCTTCTTAATCTTCTGCTTGATCACCCTAATGTTCTCATCCATAGTGGATAGAGACATTAGACTAAGCCTCCTTCCAGAGAATCCATATAGCTTCAAGAAGCTCATTATCCTCTGCCTATCAACAGACTTTGACTTTTCTGGATGATGGCTCTTGACTTTGTAGCTTCTTCCCTTATTTTTCTCTTAGCAGCCTTTTGTTCCTTAATGAACTGTTGTTCCAGTTGGTTAAGATACTCAAATTCAATGTACTCGTATGAGAGGGGAAGAAATGCAGATGCCTGATAGAGGCCTGTGGCACTCAGGTAGTTGATCATGTTTTGTCTGTCAGCTTCCTTATCTACCTGAGGTTGTTCAGTTGCTTGTTCAGCTACCACAACCTCTAACAAAGGGCTTTCTTGAACTGAGGAGAGGGTGGGAGCATTCTTGTAGAGTCTTTTCTATCTTCTCTCGTCTTTAATCTTGAGGAGCAACTCTACATCCTCTGCCTCCTTCCTTTCCTTAGACATTTCCATGTCTACCATTTCATTCAATTCTTCTAAGGGAGAAAAATAATTTCATCCACTTCATAGTTCCTGGTCACCAGATAGTTTATCCTGGCTGCCCTCAACTCATCATTCTGAGTGTTTGGCCCAGGGGCAGCCCTGATAGCAGCTTCCATAAAGCCTGAGGACCCAGTTGAAGTTTCTCCCCTTAGCTTCCTCTTCCTCTCTCTCTCTCTCTCTCTCTCTTCTCCTCCTCAATCTCCTCAGGAGTCAATTTACTTTTCTCTTGTCACTCACAGGCCTTTGTGACTCAGGGTGGAGAGAGCTTTGGCCTTTATTGCCTGATGTAGCAGTCAAGCTCTAGCCAGAGAGAGGCTGTGAAGCACCTTCACCAGCTGGTGCCTCACTGAGGGTACTGGATGCTAAAGAGATATCTGTCTCAAGGTTCATAAGTTTAGCTACTGGGCCTTCGGTTAATGTTTCCCCTTCGAAGCTAATCTTAGGGTCCACCTCAACATTCAGTTGACCAATAGCCTTACCTGCTATTCTCTGTTTATATAGTCTTGATCTTCTCTTAAACTATTCATACACCCTCTCTTGAATCCTATCTACTAACTATGTAGCTTGTCTGTGTTAGCTTGGGTTGCCAAGTGAAAGGTCAATCAGATATGTGCTCTCATAGAACCTCTGGTTGGAGAAGTTGAAGATTTCTTGTTGCCCTTGAGTTCTTGAGATCACAAGAGCTCTCCTATTAGCATCATACCTCCATCCCGTGATTGAGTTTTCAAAGTGATGAAATGAAGTAGGCATAGCTCTAGGTATACCCTCCTCAAATTGGCTTTGAATGAGTGAGTCCACATCAATGTGAACTTGAGGAGGTTGCTGGCATGGACAGTTGCAAATAAGGGTGGTGAATCCTCAATATCCATACCCTGTGAAGAACTCCCAGGTTCCGTGATTGCTTGGACTTTCTCCCCCTTTTTGGTAGCATCACTCTCTTGCATAGGTGAGCTAGGGGTTAGGTCTATCACATCCACAGGTTCTTAGGTTCCTGGTTGAGCTCCTCTTAAAGGTCTCCCAGCTAGTTTCTCCTTGAGATAAGAAATCTCAAGTTGCTGATCATCGACCCTTCGTTGTAAGGTAGTAACCTAAGATTCCAAGTGACTAACCTTAGAGACTAAGTAGGTGCATGTTTTTTATAGTTTTTGCACCTTTAGCCTCATGTTCCCCTCATCTTCATCAGAAGAATCATTGGGGGATGAGATAATTGGACCAAAGTCCTCTTCCTCACCACAAGCATTGGGTTCTTGGGTGCTGGATTTCCCCTGCACACTGACAACTTCAGGTGAAGTGTTAGTGGGCTGAGTTGCCATGGTTGAGGTCTTAATGATGTAATCATTTGAAATTTAAGAACTTCTTCCATATGGACATCCTGAATGATGTGGGCTAGACAAGGAAGAGGCAGGAGTACTCATCTCTCTTTGAGTAGGGGAGGAGAAGAGAGACTCATGGTACTCATTGAATCCCATGTCTTTATCATCATTGAATTCAAGGTTAGGTATTGTTGGTTAAGATCAAGAGGCTGGGGATGGTAACTTTTCCCTAAAGGTTGTTCACTAGAGTTTTGAGACTCTGAGTGAAGGCTTAAGGTTGTTTGGCTTGTAAGTTCATCAGGTTGAGCATGAGGAACCTCAGCACTGATCATTTGTGAGATGAGAGTGGTTTCCTCCTTAGGAGAAGTGAGAGCTCTAGTGTCCGCTTCCTCCTGTATGGTTGGTGATATTGGGTCCTACATAAGCTAAGTAGCTTGTGTAGGGATTCGTTTGGATTTTCTTTGGTAGGTGATGGTTATTTGAGGCTGTGTGGGTAGTTGTGAAGTAGAAGGTGTGGGTTCAACACTAGCTGGTGCTGCTAGGTTGTTACCTTGAGCAATGAGCTCTAATATTTTTGGACAAGGTCTGTTTCTACCCCTGAGAAGCCAACAGTTGGCTTCCTCATAGTTTTGAAGATGTCGGGCTTCATCTCTCCCAATTTAAGAACTTTACCTGTTTCCCTCAACTGTGAGCCTACTTCACAGTTGAGAATATGATAGACATATCTAGGGAACATGTAATATTCTAGGGAGTCCAAGTTTGCAAGCAAATTAGTATACACAAATTATGAGTACCTGAACATGACCCCCTGAACCATTTCATGAACTATGAAGGAGAGATCCTTAGGAATATGGTCCCATCTTCCATGCTTGTTAGACAAGTTGTGTATGACTAAATGGAGAAGGTACTTCCATTGAGAAGAGACCTTCCCTTTCCTGGAGGTCTTTACAGAGAAATCTCCCTCATAGCCCATCTGCTCAAAGGAGTGGTTAACAACAACTTTTGGAAAGGACAAATCACATTCTACATCACCAGCTGAAGATGAGTGTTTATGATGAATGGAGTGATGAAGATTGTCCTCCCCTGCACTATGGCTGATAGTTCCTTCTCCCTATCCATGGTGACCTCTTGACGGGTATTCTAAAAGTCCAAAAGTTGATCCTCATAGAGAGGAGGATCAATAGTGAGGGAGGTGAAGTAATTCGATAGAGAAAGAAAGCGACAAACCTCTGAGAAACTTGGATATTTCTCAGAGTTCAACAGAGCAATTTGATTGTGTTGCCTGTGAAGTTGCATGGAAAAATCAGGTTGGTTTCTGCGATCAAGGTTGGCCATTTGAGAAAGCATAAAGGTGAAAGAAGATAAGAACAAAGGCGGTTTGTTAGTGAATTTAGGTTAAAGAAAGTTGCAGAAGAAGAGGAAAGGGAAAGAGAGGGGAACCATTAGGTATATACATATGAATTGGATTTGAGACAAAATTAATGGAAAATTATAAACTTTGAAATCCGAATGTCGGACCCACCTCTAAAAAGTGCCCAAAAAGGTAGTTTTCTTGGAAGTCAAAAATCTTCCAAAGGTATTTTGTCTTCGAAAGTTTTGATAAAAGCTTCCGAAGCCAATTTGACTTCGGAAGATATTTTTAAGAGTTGTGATAATTTTGCTTTGGAAGGAAAATAATTAAAGAATTTTTACTTCTGAGACATGTTTGCCTTCGGAAGAGAATAAGACTTGGAGTTTTTTGTTCTAAAGAGAATAAATATTCCGAGACTTAATTCCTTTCGGAAGAAATTTGTTCTTCAAAAGCATATAAGTACTTATGAGCAATTTTAAGCATCAGAAGATATTTCAGAATGTCTTCCGAAGGTAAATTTTCATAAGTAGTTATTTGGTTTGAAGACATAGAATTCTTCTGAAAGCAACCATATATCTTTCGAAAGAAAAGATGTTTAAAATATTCAAAAATCTAAGGAATATAATTTAAAAGATTTTCTTCCAAAGTAAACATGGGCTTATGATGGTGATAAAATATACAACTTAGGAGACACAAGTTTTAGAAATAATATTGAGTCAAGTTTTAAGAAAAACTACTCAAGGTTAATCATCCCAATAGCTTATACAAGATATTTGAATCTTTGTTCATTAAAAGCTTTAGTGAACAGATCAACATATATTTCATTTGTGTTAACTTTGACTAGTTTGATTAATCCCTTTTCATAGTTATCTCTAATCAAATAATACCTGATGTTGATGTGTTTTGTCCTTGAGTGCTGCACAGGGTTCTCTGTAATAGAGATAACACTATTGTTGTCTAAGTGGATGGTGTCTAGCATCTAATTCTGAATCCATAGCACTTGAGCACAACAGCTAGCAGCATAAATGTATTCAGCTTCCGCAGTTAATACAGACACGCAGAATTGTTTCTTGCATTGCCATGAGACTATCCTTCCACCAAGGAATTGACATCCCCTGGATGTAGACTTTACAGTCCTATTGTAGCCACCATAGTCACTATCTATATAGGCATACAGATTGAAGTTATAATTCTTTAGATACCAAAGGCCTAGTGTAGGAGCACCTTTGAGATATCTTAGAATTCTATTGACAGCAACTAGGTGTGACATCTTGGGGTTGGCTTGATATCTTGCACAAATGCATGTGACAAATATGATATCAGGCCTGCTGGATGTAAGATACATAATAGACCCAATCATAGCCCTGTAAAGGTGTTCATCCATACACTTCCCCTCAAGATCAGGTCTAAGGGAGTGGTTTCTTGCTATGGGTGTCTTTGCATCTTTACGATCAGTCATGCTAAATCTAGTGAGTGTGTCTTGTACATACTTTGACTAACTTATGAAGATACCACGATCAAGTTGCTTCACTTGAATCCCCAGAAAGAAATTAAGTTCCCCCATGGCACTCATTTCAAATTTATTCTTCATCAGCTTCTCAAAGTCTTTACAAAGCTTTGGATTAGTTGACCCAAAGAAAATATCATCTACATGCACTTAAACCAGCATTAAGTCATTCTATGTTCTTTTGATAAAGAGAGTTCCATCTATAGTACCTTTTTGTAACCATGCTGATAGAGATACTGAGATAGAGTCTCATACCACTTACTTGGTGCTTGGTACATCCCATAAAGAGCTTTATCAAGCTGCAGACATAATCAGGATGATCTGGGTCTACAAAGCTAGGTGGTTGTTTGACATACACCTTTTCATTAATCACCCCATATAAGAAAGCACACTTGACATCAAGTTGGTAGACCTTGAAATCCTTGGATGCAACAACGGCTCAAATATCCTAACAGTTTCAAGTCTTGCAACAGGAGCAAAAACATCTGTGTAGTCAATTCCCTCTTCTTGTGTGTATCCTTGGACAACTAGTCTGGCCTTATTCTTGATGACAAGTCCTTATCATCCTTCTTGTTTCTAAAAAACCACTTGGTTTCTATGGCAGTCTTCTCTAGAGGAAGAGGACATAGGTTCCAAACCTTTTGCCTCTTGAATTGAAGCAACTCCTCTTGTATAGCTTTAACCCAACTTTCATCTTTTAAAGCCTCATCAACTTTCTTTGGCTCTATCTGTGATAGAAAACAAGAGTAGAGACAAACATTTTTTCATGAGTTTGTACTTTTGTTCTTACCCCCTTGTCAGCACACTTATCAAGAGAAGCTTCATCAAATGAGTGTGTGACATCATTGATGTTGTCTTCCATGGAATGATTGTCAGCATCAAGAAATTCTTGATCAATGTCACCACTACCACTTCCTCCTACAGTTGAAGCTCCTTCATTTGAGTTTTGTGCCTCTGAGCTAGAATTTGTAGGCATCTCAAATGTATCAGCTGAACTTGTTAGGGTTGTACTTGATCACTTTCCATCTCCATTACTTTCTTCTGAGAATCTTATTTTGGGAGGAAGGTTGAACTTGTTCACTTTCCATCTCCATCTTCATTTTCTCAGATGATGTAGCAAGCATTTTAGGGTGAGGCATGCCTTTGGATTTGGATGGTTCAGGCTGTATAGCAATGGTACACAACTGATCAGTGTTCTTCTTAGTGCTGGGATGATTTGGACAAGAATTAGAACTCCTGGTACTAGAGTTCATAGTTGAGTCTTCAGCCTTTACCACTTCAGACACTGCAGAGATAAACACTTGTTTCTACTTAGAGTTGAAATGCGCCTTGATCTCTTGAGCATTCTTTGACTTCCTCTTGGCTTTTATGATCAAATTCTTCCTCTTGGAGTTGGTCATCCCAACTTCTTTTCTCTCCTTTGGAGAATAGTGACCCTTTAGGATGCTCTTCTTCATTCTTCTTAGAGTCATCCTTCACTATCTCCTCATCATCCTCTTCATTCATGGGGTGTATGAAGGGGGGCTCATCTTCACAAGTTCCACACCCTGGAGATCTTATAGATAATAGAGTGTGTTGAGGAGCTATCTTAGTAGATCTCAGTCCCTGTTTATTCTGATAATAAACTTTTGCATGCAAGGATGAGGATATCATGTTCTTAAAGGTCTCTTCTTCAAAAACACATTTTTCTGCCCTGGCTTGGCTGATCACAAGCTTAGCCTTGCATTCAGTAAACTTAGTGATGAGATCTTTGATCTGAGTCCTGTAGTTGGTATGTTCATGTTTAAGAGTGAAAATGGTTTTCTCTAAATCTTCTATTTTAAGTTTGTAATCATTTTCATCTCTTTTGAAATTAGAACTTAAGATGTTTAAAGACTTAAGATCAGATCTCATCTCTAAGTTATATGACCAATATCTGCTAACTTTAGCAATACATTCAAGTGTACAAAGATGTTCCAATACCTTTGTGAATCCAAGGATCGTCAACAGGAATTGTCAGTGTCGGTTGATGTCAAGTCAACGTTTGCGGTATCAACGTTGATTTGGTTTAATTGTTTTAAATAACTTTAAATATCAATAAATGATCAAGAACACACGTAACAAAACACAATTAATGATTAATCAGTATTTCATTAGAACATGTTAATGATTACAAATATAATGAATGAATGATATTAAAGTATGCTATGATGTGATGGCTGCTAGGGTTTGATTGAGAGACTTTGAAGTGATTGTCGTATTGCTATTGTTGTTGTCGATCAATCAATCGTCTAACACAATCATCTTTGAATCGAAACCTAGGATCCATATATATAGACAGTGATGTTTCAGTTATAGGAAACACCGGATCTCTTGGGATTTGATTTGTTTCAGTTAAGGAATCATCGGATTTCTCGGGATTCGCATAACTGCCTTGTTGACTTGTTGACTTGTAACACTTGTATTATACAAGTGTTTGGACTCCGCATGAACAGTGTCTTCAGTAGGAATTTGTTCTTCCGTAGATGATGTGTTCTTCCGTAGATGATTTGTTCTTCCGTATAAGTATTGTTCTTCCGAAGGAGTCTTGTTCTTCCGAAGGAAACTTGTTCTTCCGAAGGAAACTTCTTTTCTGGTTGTTCATCCGCAGAAGATCTTCGGATGTAAAATTACTTGTAAGAAATAAATCTACGGAAGAACAAAATGTTCATCCGTAGATGTTTCTTACACTTGGTCAATTTCATAAATTGACCAAGTATAATGTTTGTACCTGCAACCATACATAAATCAACGCACACATAAATGGGTTAACCTATATATTTAATGTATACACAATAATGAATTACAAATATTCATTACAGATATTAATTCAAGTACTAAGCCTATACATACTGAACTAGATCTACTAATCCTAGACCTAACAATACTCCCCCTTAGGCTTAGATACTTGCAATCAGTTCTTCAAAACTGAAAGTTCCTTGACTCTGGCAATGATTTTGTTATAGAAGTAAGACACAGCAGTCTTCTGATCATCATACTTGTAGTTGATCTTCATCTTGCTAAACTTCTTCAGAGTCTCAAAACTGATCCCTAGAACATCTTCCTCAGTAGTGAGTGTGTCTAACACATTGTTGTTATTCACCACTTGTAAGGATTCCTGAAGTCTGATGCAACCCAAAACAGCCTAAGTGTCTCAGCAACATGCACTAAGTACTGAAGTGAAGAATGCTTCGGAAGTTTTACACAAAGCATTAGAAAATACTCTAAGTGTAAAATCTTCCGAAGCCAAGACCAATATCTTCCGAAGCCAAACATGAAGTCTTCCGAAGCTTCAGAGACAAAGTCTTCCGAAGCTTCAACCTATGAAGACAGATTTCTTCCGAAGACTTTTAGTACACATGCTTTATCTGATGTACTGTTCCATAAAGCACCTTTTCCGCTGCATCTCTGTAAAGTCACCAACTTACATGAGTTGGTGAAAAGGGTGTTGCTTTTGGTAACTGTACATTGAGGTCTTGAGTATTCAACTTTCCACTTTATGTACTTTATCCTTTTTGTATTGTATAAGGATGTGAGCTATGGCATGTCATAGTCACAAGGTCAAAAGGCAGATATGCCTTTTGATCCTACAATTGATTTTGTTAGTGTCTAGTCAATTGTATCCAGCTGGCTTTCAAAGTATAGCCGGCTGTAGGTTGTAGTATAAGTATTTCAAGTTCTTGTATCTTTTCTTTATGCTTTGTAACACTTGTAAAAGAACTTGAGAAAGCAATATACTGCCTCCTTGAAACCCATATTCTCTTGTTCTGTCTCTTGCTTTACTTGTGTTCTTAGTTTCACCTTGGTTACCCAGTTCACTGTTTGATTAGAGCTTAGTTAATCTCCTCATTGTGTTGTTGTGTTGTAATTGTGTTTAAGCCCTTAAACGGTCCTGCAATTGGTATCAGAGCATTCCAGGCTCTTGATATAAGATCTAACCATCTTAAGATCCCTCACACACACAAAAGCTAAACTCTTCAAATGGCTGCCATCTCTAAGACTGATATGGAGACTGGAACCATGAACAAATCCCCACTGATCACTCTTGATGATTTTGACACCTGGTGCATGAGGATGGAAGGCTTCATCAGGTCTCTTGATTCAAGAATGTGGGAATCTGTTGAGAATGGACCTTTCATACCCAGCACCCCCTCTGCTACTGGTGCTGGTATGATTCCTAAAGATGTGGCCAACTACTCAGATGAAGATAGAAAAAGAGTAGAGATTGACAGGAAGGCCATGACTGCTCTTCAGACTGCTCTCCCAAACTCTGTATACAGAGGTTTTAAGAAGTGCAAGACAGCCAAACAGCTGTGGGATGCACTGAAGCTGATGTATGAAGGCTCCTCTGAAGCCAAGGAGAACAAGAAAGATCTTCTGAAGCAGCAGTTTGAAAATTTCACCTTCAAAGCAGGTGAGACCATGACCCAACAATACTTCAGGTATGTTGAGATTGTGGATACCCTAGTGGATGGAGGAGTTCCTCTTGAGAACAGGGACATTGTAAGGAAGTTCATGTCCTCACTTCCTAGGCAATGGACACACTATTGTGTGGTGATCAAGAGGACTGAGAACCTTAAGACTCTTACTCTTACAGAGTTGTATGGGATTCTCAGTGGATACCAGATGGAGATGAACATGCAAGGTTCATCTGGCAACTCCAACAATCAAATGGGTTCAGCCCTTCATGTGGTTGAAAGGGACAGCATAGAACCTCAGCATCATCTCTTATGCTACCCTGACAACTCACAAAAGGGTCCTTTCATCACCTTCCCGGAGACACCAAGGGAGAACTTTACTCAAGGAAGCCCATTCCAAGAGACAAGTTCTTCTCAAGCCTTTGTGTCTGCAGATGAAAGCTGTGGGAATTATCTTTTCACTCTTGAAGACCTGGACTGTATCCATCCAGATGACCTGGAATACATGGAGATAGTTCAGCAGATGGCTCTCCTCACTCACAGAGCCAAGAAGTTCTACAAGAGAACAGGAAGAAGATTTCCAAGCAATGCTACCAGTAGTAAGTTTGGGCTGGATAAAAGCAAAGTTAAGTGTTACAACTGTAACCTTATGGGTCACTTTGCTAGGGAGTGTAAGGCACCTAAAGCAAATGGGGGCCAAACACAACCCAGACCAAACTTTACTGACAAAGCTCCTCAAGCTGAGAAGACAAGCAACATGCTGCTGTTGCTGTTGAAGAAGGAGGCTTTGACTGGAGTTTTCAGGTGGAGGATGCTTCTCCAAACCAAGCACTGATGGCTGACCATGATGAAGCCAAGGTATTGGAACATCTTTGCTCCCCTGAATGCATTGCTAAAGTAAATAGATACAGGTCCTATAACCTAGAGATGAGATCTGATCTTGAGTCATTAAACATATTAAAATCTGATTTTAGAAAGTCTGAAAATGATTACAAGTTAAAGATAGAAGACTTGGAGAAAACCATTTCAGTACTAAAACATGAACATACAGATTTCAGAACTCAGATCCAAGATCTCATCACTAAGTTAACTGAGTGCCAGGCTGAGCTTGTGATCAGCAAAGCCAAGGCAGAGAAGAGTGTTCTTGAAGAAGAGACCTTCAAGAACATGATATCCTCATCCCTGCACAACAAGGTTTGTTATCAAAATAGACAGGGACTGGGATCAAATGAGATAGCTCCTCCACACACAATCTTGTCTGTAAGATCTCCTAGGTGTGGAACTTGTGAAGATGAGCTTCCTCTCATAGATCCTGTAAGTGAGGATGATGATGAAGAAGTGAAGAAGAGGATTCTTCCAAGGGCCACTATCCTTCTGAGGAGAAGAAATCAACTGTGATGACCAAGTCCAAAAGAAAGAACTTGATCAGAAAGAGCAAAAGGAAGGCAAAGAAGGCTCAAGAAATCAAGGCTACTTTTGATGCTAAGCAGAAACAAGTTTTTATCTCTGCAGGTTTCAAAGTAGTAAGGACTGAAGACATCAACCAAGACTCCTCAGCTAAGAGTCATGGTTCTTGTTCAAATCATCTCAGTGTCAAGAAGAAGACTGAGCTGCTGTGTACCACTGCTGCACAGCCTGGACCATCAAACTCCAAGAACAGTTCACAGCCCAAAGGAACTGTCTCAGCATCTACCAAGATGAAGGTGGAGAAGGGATGTGACCAAAGCCAGTCTTGCTCTCAAAGGGAGACTTCTTTGAAGAAGAAAATGTTGTGTGTTATGTGTGAAAGTACTTCTCACATTGCTAAGGATTGCCCATACAATCCTAAAAGTACTGTCCACATGACTAAAACAAAGACTTCAAAGAGTCTCAAGAAGTCTCAAGCTTCGGAAGGAAAGTCTGTTTCCTTCGGAAGCTCCAAATCAAAGAAGAAGGTAAATGGAAAATTACCTTCGGAAGCAAAGTTGGTCTCGGAAGAAAGGAGTTCTTCCGAAGCACTAAAGTCTGCTGCAGTGACTGTAGATTCTTCCGAAGGATCAGTCATCAAAACTTGTGAAGTTCCAAAAGCTTCTAAGGTTTTGAAGGTCAAGTCCAAGACTCCAAAGGTGGTGTGGAAGTCTAAGAAAGACCAAATGACTGAGGTTTCTCCATCAACAACAGCTGAAGATCCCCATAGTACAACCATAGGATCTATTACTGTTGCATTACCTTCTATTACTATTAATGAGCCCAAGACAAGTAAGGCTTGGGTTTCCAAATGTAACTAATCATTTTCTCTGTGCAGGAACAGCTCAAGACCAACAGGAATGTCTGGATAATTGACAGTGGCTGTTCCAGGCACATGACAGGCAATAGGTCTCTACTCCATAATTTTGAGAGAATTGATGGAGGACCAGTTGCTTTTGGAGGAGATGAAGGTGGTTACATTTCTGGAAGGGGCAAGGTCACAAATGGTAAGCTCAGCATTGAGAAGGTAAACTTTGTTAAGGAGCTTGGGTACAATCTTCTGAGTGTATCCCAATTTTGTGATCAGAGTCATAACATGCTCTTTACTGAGCATGAGTGCATTGTTCTCAAACCTGGTGTGGTCATTCCTCATGAGCATATCCTGCTCAGAGCCCCCAGGAAAGGGAACATGTACAAGATGGATTTGCAAGAAACATCTCCCTCAGGAGAAGTTTCATGCTTTCTATCTAAAGCAAATAGTGATGAGTCTTTCCTATGGCATAAAAGAATGTGCCATGTAAACTTTAAGAACATGAATAAATTAATTAAACATGATCTGGTAACTGGAATGCCAAAGAAAGAGTTTACTAGTGATGATCATTGTGTTGCATGCCTGAAAGGGAAGCAACACAAGGTATCTCACAAGCCTAAGGAAAAGAACTCCATCACTACTCCCCTACACTTGTTACATATGGATCTCTTTGGCCCCACCAGTGTAATGAGTTTAGGAAGGACCTCTTACTGTCTGGTGATCACAGATGATTTTACAAGATTCACTTGGGTCTTCTTCCTTAGAACTAAGGATGAAACCCCTGAGATTCTGAAGAATTTCATCTTAAAAGTTGAGAATCAATGTGATCACAAGGTCAAAACCATAAGATGTGATCAGGAACTGAATTCAAGAACCAAATCCTTGATGCATTTTGTGATGAAAAGGGTATTACAAGACAATATAGTGCTCCCAGGACTCCTCAGCAAAATGGAGTTGCTGAGAGGAGAAACAGGACACTTATTGAAGCTGCAAGAACTATGTTGTCTGACTCTAAACTGCCTATCACCTTCTGGGCAGAGGCAGTCAATACTGCTTGCTATGTGCAAAACAGAGTTTTAGTAGTTAAGACACATGGTAAGACTCCTTATGAACTTTGGCACAAGAGGAAACCTTTCATTGGTTTTCTCAGGTCATTTGGATGTCCCTGCACCATCTTGAATACCAAAGATCAAATTGCCAAGTTTGCTGAGAAATCAGATGATGGACATTTCATTGGATACTCTTCTCAAGCTAAAGCTTATAGAGTATACAATCTCAGAACTAGAATTGTTGAGGAGTCAGCCAATGTGACTTTCAATGAGCACACTCCTTGTGTGGCTGGTTCTGGTCCGGATTGGCTGTTTGATCTTGATTTAGTTACCAACTGTTTTAACAAATCTTGTGAGCATGTTTCAGGATCTGCAGAAAATCTAAATACAGGTGATCCTGATCCAAGATTTGAGCTAGGAAGACCTTCAACTCATACATCTTCAGCTCCAGTTGGAACTACTTCAGCAAATGAGGTTTCTATCAGCACAACAATGACAAATTCAGCTGATACATCTGGCATGCCTTCAAATTCCAGCTCAGAGGCCTCTCAACCAGATAAAGACACCTCACTTGTAGAAGACAACAATGGTGATGGTGATAGTGATCAGGAATTTCTTGATGCTAATAACCATACCATAGATGACAACATCAATGATGTCTCACACTCATTGGATCAAGTTAATCTTGATAAGTGTGATAATGTGGGGGTGAATCTTCAAGACCAGATTTAAATTTCTCAAATTTAGATCTTTCTCAACAACTTGCTGTGATCCCTCAGCTAAGGATCCACAAGTCTCACCCCACCACAAACATCATTGGAGATGTTGTCACAGGGGTAAGAACAAGAGGACAAACCCATGAAGCAAATGTTTGTCTTCACTCTTGTTTCTTATCTCAGATAGAGCCCAAGAAAGTTGATGAAGCTCTAAAGGATGGAAGTTGGGTTGAAGCTATGCAACAAGAGCTGCTTCAATTCAAAAGGCAGAAAGTTTGGAACCTTTGTCCTCTTCCTCATGGGAAGACTACCATTGGAACCAAATGGGTTTTTAGAAACAAGAAGGATGATAGAGGAATCATCATCAAGAACAAGGCAAGACTAGTTGTTCAAGGATACACACAAGAAGAAGGGATTGACTACACTGATGTCTTTGCTCCTGTAGCAAGACTAGAAGCTGTTAGGATATTCCTGGCATTTGCTGCATCCAAGAACTTCAAGGTCTACCAACTTGATGTAAAGTGTGCTTTCTTATATGGAGTGATTGATGAGGAGGTTTATGTCAAACAGCCACCTGGTTTTGTAGACCCTGATCATCCTGATTATGTCTGCAAGCTTGACAAAGCTCTTTATGGGCTGCATCAGGCACCCAGGAAGTGGTATGAGACACTATCTGAGTATCTCTGTAAGCATGGATACAGAAGAGGTACTATAGATGGAACTCTCTTCATCAAAGGACAGGGAAATGACTTATTGCTGGTTCAAGTATATGTTGATGACATCATCTTTGGTTCAACTAATCCAAAGCTCTGCAAAGACTTTGAGAAGCTGATGAAAGACAGATTTGAGATGAGTTCAATGGGAGAACTCAACTTCTTTCTGGGAATTCAAGTGAAGCAGGTTGAAGATGGCATCTTCATAAGTCAGTCAAAGTATGTTCAAGACATACTCAAGAGGTTCAATATGACTGATTGTAAGATTGCTAAGACACCCATAGCCAGAAACCACTCCCTTGGTCCAGATCTTGAGGGGGAGTGTGTAGATGAGCACTTATACAGGGCTATGATTGGGTCTCTTATGTATCTTACAGCTAGCAGGCCTGATATCATGTTTGCTACATGTATTTGTGCAAGATATCAAGCCAACCCTAAGATGTCTCACTTAATCACTGTGAAAAGGATTTTAAGATACCTCAAAGGTGCTTCAACACTTGGTCTATGGTATCCAAAGAATCCAAATTTCAATCTGTATGCCTATACAGATAGTGATTATGGTGGTTGCAATATGACTGCAAAGTCTACATCTGGGGGATGTCAATTCCTTGGTGGAAGGGTGGTCTCATGGCAATGCAAGAAACAATCCTGTGTGTCTGCATCAACTGCTGAGGCTGAATACATTGCTGCTGCAAGCTGCTGTGCTCAAGTGCTTTGGATTCAAAATCAGATGCTGGACTATGGATTTAACTTCAAAGAGACTCCTATCCACATAGACAACAATAGTGCTATCTCTATCACTGAGAACCCTGTGCAGCACTCAAGGACCAAACACATCAACATCAGGTATCATTTAATAAGAGATAACTATGAAAAAGGATTAATTAAACTAGTCAAAGTTCATACAGATGAACAATATGCTGATCTGTTCACCAAAGCTTTTGATGAACAGAGATTTAAGTATCTGATATCAGCTATTGGGATGATTAACTTTGAGTAGACTTTTTATTAAAACTAATTCTAATTATTTCTTCTTAAAATATGTGTGTCCTAAGTTGTCTAGTTCATCACTTTCATAAGCTCATGTTTTCTTTGGATGTAAAATTCTTTTTGAAGACTTTCCTTAGATTCTTGAAAATTTTTGATACTTCGGAAGATAAAATTTTATCTTCGGAAGAAAAACATGTCTTCAAAATAAATAACTGTCTAAGAGATTTTACCTTCGGAAGAAGTCAAATTCATCTTCCGAAGCTTAAAATTCTTATCTCAGACACTTATTTATTTTCAAGAACCTTTTCCTTCCGAAGCAAAATTAACCTTCGGAAGCTTTGTTTATTTTCATACAAAGCATTCAAGGGTTTATTTCTCTTCCGAAGCATAAATTATCAAGACTCTCAGGAAAATCTTCCGAAGCCATTTTAGCTTCGGAAGCTTTTTAAATCAAAACTTCCGAAGACAAATAAACTTCGGAAGCTTTTCGAATTCCAAGAAAACTACTTTTTGAGCAAAAGTAAACTACCTTTTCAGAGGTGGGACCGACTTTCGGATTTCAAAGTTTATCCTCTTTCATTAACTTTGGTTCAAATCCCTTTTCATATAAATACCCAACGGTTCCCCCTCTTTCCCACTATCTTCCTCAATTCTACTGTTTCTCTAACCTAATTCTCTAAACCGCCTTTGCTTTCTACCTTTCTTCACCCTTAAGCTTCTGAAATGGCCAACCTTAACCGCAGAAACAACCCTGATTTCTCCATGCAACTACACAGGCAACATAATCAAGTTGCTCTGTTAAGCTCTGAGAAAGATGCAAGTTTCTCAGAGATTTGCCAATTCTTGACTCTGTCAAATTATTTCACCTCCCTGACCATTGATCCTACTCTATATGAGGATCATTGCTTGAATTCTGGAAGACCTGCCAAGAGGTCATTATGGATGGGGAGAAGGCACTGTCTGCCACAGTGCAAGGGAGGACAATCTTCATCACTCCGGCCATCATTAACCAACATCTACAGCTGGATGATGAAGAAGGTGAGGTGTCCTTCCCAAAAGAAGCTGTTAATCATTCTTTTGAGCAGATGGGCTATGAGGGAGATTTCTCTGTAAAGACCTTTAGGAAAGGGAAGGTCTCATCCCAATGGAAATTCCTGCTCCATGTGGTTATCCACAGCTTGTCAAACAAGCATGGTGGATGGGACCAGATTCCTGAGGATCTCTCCTTTATAGTTCATGGAATGGTTCAGGGGGTCAAGTTCAGGTATTCACAATTTGTTTATACTAATTTACTTGCAAACTTAGACTCCTTAGAGTATTACATGTTTCCTAGATATGTTCAACACATTCTCAACTGTGAACTGGGCTCACAGTTGAGGGAAACAGGTAATATTCTTAAATTGGGACAGATGAAGCCCGGCATCTTTAAAATAATGAAGAAGCCAACTGTAGGCTTCTCTGGGGTAGAAACAGCCCTAGTCCCAAAAATGTTAGAGCTCATTGCTCAAGGTGACAACCTAGCAACACAAGCTAGTGTTGAACCCACACCTCTTTTGTCCTTACCATTAAAAAGACCAGAAATCACCCTCACCTACCAAAGAAAATCCAAACGAACCCCTGCTCAGGCTATTGAGTCTGTGCAGGCCCCCAAATACTCAACCTTACAGGAAGAAGTGGACACTAGAGCTCCCACTTCTCCTGAGGAGCAAACCACTCCCATTACTTCACCTATCAGGGCTGAGGTTCCTCAAGCTCACCCTGATGAGCTCAATAGCCCAACAACCTTAAGCCTTCACTCTGAGTCTCAACACTCAAGTGGACAACCTTCAGGGGACAGCTACCATCCCCAGCCTTTGGATCTCAACCAACCAATTCCCAACCTATCCTTTTACACTGATGAAGACTTAGGATTCAGTGAGTACCATGAGTCTCTCTTCTCCTCCCCTACTCAAAGAGAGATGAGTACCTCTGACTCTCCTCAGTCTATCCCCCATCAGTCACCTATTACTGAGGTGGACACTTCTGAACCTGTTCAGGATGTCCATATGGAAGAGGCTCTCACTTTTGAAAGTGATTACATCATTAAGACCTCAACCATGGCAACTCAGCCCATTGGCATCTCAACTGAGGCTGCCAGTGAGCAGAGGAAAACCAGCAGCCAAGAAACTCAAGCTGGTGGTGAGAGAGAGGACTTTGGTCCAATCATCTCATCCCCCAATGAATCTTCTGATGAAGATGAGGGGAATTTGAGACTAAAGGTGCAAAAACTGTCAAAAACATGCACCTACTTAGTCTCTAAGGTTAGTCACTTGGAATCTCAGGTGACTACCCTGCAAAACAGGGTCAATGATCAGCAACTCCAGATTTCATATCTGCAGGAAAAACTAGCTGGGAGACCTTTAAGGAGAGCTCAACCAGGAACACAAGAACCTGTGGAAGTGATTGACTTATCCTCCAGCTCACCTATGCAAGTGGGTGATGCTACCAAAAAGGGGGAGAAAGTTGTTACAACCACAGAACCTGGGAGTTCTTCAGAGAGAATGGACATAGAGGACTCACCATCCTCACTTGCTGTTGTGCATTCTCAGCAACTTCCTCAAGTTCACATTAATGTGGACTCTATAGACTCTCTCATCAGGAGTCTCTTTGAGGAAGGTATACCAAGGGCTGTCTCATCTCCACCACTAGGAACTGGCAATCACATCATAAGGTGGAGGTATGATGATGACAGGAGAGCCCTCATACTTCAAAGAGTTCAAGGCCAACAAGAAGTTTTTCAATTCCAAAGCCTGAGCTTTTATGAAAGACTGGATTTAGTCAACTTGCCACTTGTCAATCCAAGCAATTCAAGACAAGCTGACAGGCTGGCTCAAAGAATCCAAGACAGGATCCTTGCAGAGTTCTCTCTAAGAAGGAGACTTAGGCAATCAGGCAATGTCATCGGTCAACTGGATGTTGAGGTGGACCCTAAGATTAGTTTCATAGGGGAAACCTTGACTGAAGGCCCAGTGACAGAACCTGAGACCCCTGTCTCATCATCAACAACTGCTGCTGAGGTCCAAACTCCATCTGAGACACCTGCTGGTGAAGGTGTTTCTCAGCCTCTCTCTGGCCAGAGCATGGAAGCTACTCCAAGCAATGAAGGCCAAGCTTCAATCCACCCTGAGTCACAAAGGTCTGTTGGTGACAAAGGGAAAAGGATAATGACTCCTGAGGAAATTGAGGAGGAAGAGAGAGAGAGGAAAAGGAGACTAAGGGGAGAAAGTTCCACTGGGTCATCTAGCTTCATGCAAGCTGCAATCAGGGCTGCTCCCAGACCAAATACTCAAGATGATGAGTTAAGGGCAGTCAGGATTACCTACTTACAGACCAGGAACTATGACATTGATGAGATCATCTCCCTCCCCTTAGAAGAACTAAATGAACTGGCTGACAGAGAAGTGTCAAGAGAGTTGAAGGAGAAAGAGGATGCAATGATACTTCTCCAACTCAAAGAGGAGAAGAGACAGAAAAGACTTTACAAGCATGCTCCTACTCTCTCACCAGTTCAAGAAAGTCCTGCACAGGAAGATGTGGCTCCACAAGAACCTCAGGTAGATAAAGAGGAAGATAGGATCAAAATGATCAACTACCTGAGTGCCACAGGCTTCTATCAGGCAGATGCACTTCTCCCTTTGTCCTATGACTTCATTGAGTTCGAGTATTTAAAGCAACTTGAGCTTGAGTTAGTCAAGGAAAGAAAGACAACTAAAAGGAAACTAAGGGAAGAAGCTGCAAAGTCAAGGGCCATCATTCAAAAGAATGCAAAGAAGTCTGCTGACAGACAAAGAATGGTGAGCTTCTTGAAGCTGTATGGATTCTCCGAAGGAGACTTGGCCCCATGTCTCTATCCACCATGGATGAGCATATTAGGGTGATCAAGCAGAAGATTAAAAGTGGAGAACTCATTGACTTGCACTCTCTTCCAAGTCAAGTCCCACCTGAAGTGGAGGTCAAGTTTGAACAACCAGAGACACCTCAACCAGCACCTCCAGCTGAGCCCCAGCAAGCTTCATCTTCTGATCCTAGGCAGGGTCAAACTCCCTCTCCTTCTGAACCTGTGAGGGAGGAACACCCAACTGAGAAAGACACTGATGATCAACATGGTGCTGCAGACCAGTCTTCTCAGTTAAAGACATCCAAGAGGAAGAAGAGGATGGCTTCTAAACCAAAGACTAAGAAGAAGAAGCCAAAGTCATCTACCTCTGCACCTCAGGCTGAATCAGATCAACCTGAGGAAGTGCATGATGAGGCAGCCCAATCAACTCCTATTCAAGTGGCTCCTCTAACTAGTGAGACACCCATCTTGTCCTGGACTTACTCTACCAATCCAGAGAGATGGACTGTTATCAGAGATCAAGGTGTTGAGAATGTCTACTCATGGCAAGACATAATCAACTTACCTCTGCATGATCTCTTTGAGATGAGAAGATACTATGAAAGTCTTGATGATCCTGACCATCTCATGAAGAAAGGAATGGTCCTGATTGTACTGAAGACTACCAACATTTGAAGATCTTCCAAGTGTTTTGGTAGCATCAGCCTAGGGGGAGTTTGTAAGGATTCCTGAAGTCTGATGCAACCCAAAACAGCCTAAGTGTCTCAGCAACATGCACTAAGTACTGAAGTGAAGAATGCTTCGGAAGTTTTACACAAAGCATTAGAAAATACTCTAAGTGTAAAATCTTCCGAAGCCAAGACCAATATCTTCCGAAGCCAAACATGAAGTCTTCCGAAGCTTCAGAGACAAAGTCTTCCGAAGCTTCAACCTATGAAGACAGATTTCTTCCGAAGACTTTTAGTACACATGCTTTATCTGATGTACTGTTCCATAAAGCACCTTTTCCGCTGCATCTCTGTAAAGTCACCAACTTACATGAGTTGGTGAAAAGGGTGTTGCTTTTGGTAACTGTACATTGAGGTCTTGAGTATTCAACTTTCCACTTTATGTACTTTATCCTTTTTGTATTGTATAAGGATGTGAGCTATGGCATGTCATAGTCACAAGGTCAAAAGGCAGATATGCCTTTTGATCCTACAATTGATTTTGTTAGTGTCTAGTCAATTGTATCCAGCTGGCTTTCAAAGTATAGCCGGCTGTAGGTTGTAGTATAAGTATTTCAAGTTCTTGTATCTTTTCTTTATGCTTTGTAACACTTGTAAAAGAACTTGAGAAAGCAATATACTGCCTCCTTGAAACCCATATTCTCTTGTTCTGTCTCTTGCTTTACTTGTGTTCTTAGTTTCACCTTGGTTACCCAGTTCACTGTTTGATTAGAGCTTAGTTAATCTCCTCATTGTGTTGTTGTGTTGTAATTGTGTTTAAGCCCTTACACGATCCTGCACCACTTCTAGCTCATCTTGCTCTGAAATTCTGAGTTCTGTTACTTCATCAAAAGTTGTTCCCTTTAGCAGTCCAACATTGAATCTTCTTCTTTTGTAGGCTTTGGCATGTAGTTTGTCAATCACTTGGATCACATGGACATGCAGGAACAAATCATTTTGGGCTTTTTCATCAGCCAGCTTGGGAAAGAATTTGTCATTAAGGTACGAGGTGTAGCTGGGATGAAGTAATTTGATTTCCACAGGATCAAAGATCCTGATCCTATCAGCTTTCTTGTTTTCAACATTTCTTAACAAGAACAACTCCTTTGTCTTCTCAACATAACCCCATTCAGTGATAGGGTATGTGAATTGAGTCCCTTCAATGCATTTGATTGCTGCTTTGTTTCTACTTTTGTATCCAACCCTCTTCAAGAATTCATCATCTACATGTTCTGAGGCATTGGACTTGTATCTTTTGAGCCCTTTGATTCTCTTCTGATGCTCTATATCTTCTCTTTTAGCTTCTATCAGGACATCATCTTTAAATTTAGTCTTCAACTTTCTCACTAGAGTTGAGAAGTCTCTTCCTCTAGGGTGAATTGGATAATTGCTGATGATCAGACTTTGAAGATCTTTGATGTCATTCTCTGAAAGACTCACCACTGAGAGTACATCATGGAAGTATTCAACTCTTCCAGATGTTCTTTTAATAATGGCACAATCCCAGTCTGGATCATATTTCCAGGCCATGATCCTGTTTTCTTCCACAGAACTGGGAGTTGTGAGGTGGTCTATCAGTTGTATCAGAGTGGACTTCTGCTCAGTTATCTCCCTCACTGTAGTCCCAAGTGGCCATACTTTTCCAGGTATTACTTCTCTTGGCTCTCTGATCAATTTGTCCTTCCCTTTGTGCTGATCTTAAGATTCAACTGTTATAGGTTCAGCAGGAAGTTTGCTTTGTTCCACATAAGATGGATGTGGAGCTTCAGTTCTGAATTTTACACCAGTATCCAGCTTAACTTTCATCACATGCTCCATCATCCTTCTAAGTTCTCCTACTGATCTTCCTTTAAGCTCATGTGGTTTGTAATTATGGTCTTGTAACCAGCAAGTCATGTTGTATTTGCTCAGCTTAGCTGTGTCACAATGTCCCAACTCCTTCTTTGTCTTCTGAATGGATTGAAAGATGCTGAAAGCTTCATAGTCACAATTTGGAATCATAAAGCATGCAAGCTCAAATTCTTTCAACAGATTCTTCATCTCATTCATGTTTAGTCTCTCAACCATGTCATAAGGGAAACCATGGTTTATAAGTGTCATGAACATGGTTGATTCAGGCCTCTCTTCTAATATGTCTTTTTTAGTCAGAAGATCATCAGCCTTTGAGACTTCTTGTTCTGGTGGAGAGTCTTCATTGATCAGCTCTTTCCACTCTTCATCACTTTCATCATCCTGGTGAGAGATAGACTTCACAGTAGATAAATCTACTGAAGGTGTGTGTTCAGGAGATGTGAGCTTTTGTTTCTTGAAAGTACTTTCATCAACAGTCATCTTCTTCTCTGCAGTACCAAGATACGTTCTCTTTCTTGAGTACAAAATCAGCTCTTTTAATGCCTCAGTAGATTGTTTTGTTTGAGTAGTTGAAACATTAGCCTTAGATTCTAATGTACAGATCTTCATTTTCAGCTGCTCAATCTCTTCTTCTTTTCCTTTTATCACATTTGACTGATCAGTCATAGTATTATTTGTTTGTTCAAGCTTCATCATCATCCTTTCTTTTTCTTCCTTTTCAGTTGTTGCTGACTCTTTGAGCTCAGACTCTTTATCAAGTAAAGCATAAATAACTTCCTTATCGCATTGAGCATCTTCTCTCAGCCTTTTTATTCTAGCTTGTTGTCTCATCAACTCTTCATCTTTTCTCTTATCACTCCCTTCAGCTCCTGTATTCTTTGTTTTCTTTTGTTTGATTTCAGCACTAGATTGTTATACTCAGCAACCAGATAACTCTTGCTGACAAGCATATCATTATCACTTAGATCATCTTCATTGTAGGCAATAATATCAACATAGTCTGCTTCTTCTTCTTCTTCCTGATGTTGAGCATCAATCTCATCATCTTTAACTTCTTCCGGATCAACACTTGCTGAGCTTGAACTGGGTTCAATGGCTTGATCTACAAGTTCTTGATGAGGTTGTTGTTGTTGATGATCAGTCACTGGAGATACTTGTTCAGTTTCATTTGAGAGTACAGGGGATTCAGTTTTGGATAATGACAGTTTAACTGTACTTGCTTGTGAGACTAACTCTGTCTCCCCAGTGTAAATACTCTCAGTGGCTGAATTTTTAGGATTTGGAGGTTGTTGATAAAGTTGCATTTGAAGCTGATTTGGTGATTGGGGTTGAATGGGAGAGATTGGTTCTGTGTTTTGGCTGGCTGGAGATTGCTGATGTATGGGTGATGTATCTGGTGAGTGAGTGTCTTGAACAGAGTTGGTTGGAGAGTTCTCTTGTTCATCTTCCCACACAAGCTCTCGAGGAATGTTGGCAGTAGCATCAACCACATGTGCAAACATGTCCATGTCACCTCCTTCATATTTCCCAGAAATTTTGTTCAGCACAGATCTGCCAAGGTGTGCTTGAATAAACACACCACCCTCCACAGAAGTTCCAGGCAAATCCGCATTAATGATTAGTTGAATAAACCTTGGAAACATATACATCTTATCAACCTTCTGTACTTTAATGTGATCACATAGACAGTTGAAGATGTACTTTGAGTAATTGTATGTTCTTCCCTCAAAAATACCAATGATACCAGAGGATATATGTCTTGAAAATCTATCAAGCCCAGATTTTCTGTTTGAAATGCACTTCAGATAAGTGTGACACAGAAATCTGTATGGCTTACAAATATTCCCTTCTTGATTTCTCCCTTTTCAAAATCACCATCATATCCCATTATGAGAAAAACCTTTTCTATGTATTCATTTTCGAACACATCAGGGTGTCCGGCTTCAACATCTCCCAGTTCAAGAACCCTTCTTATTGTTTGTTCATCAATTCTCAGCCTTCGATTTTTAACTTCAGCAATAATACCTTCACCATCTTCTTCTACGTATGTAGAGTTCCAGAAATCAGTGATATGTGATCGATAAATCACAGGCTCTGCTGATAGGGCATAGAACAGCCTCGATCTTCTTAGATATCTGATAATTTCTTGACACCCTTCTGAAACAGGATCATCAGGGTTTAAGAAGGCACACACATTGTGTTCTCTCGCAAATCGATTATCCATCTGTTCATAAGAAAAAGACTTCGTTAAAATCACATTATTGATATGAGAATACGAACAGTTGTGAGATAAAACAAGAATCAAATGATTCATTCTTGAATATTACGACATGTTTTACCTTAATAACAGCGGATTAAGAACACAGATATATGTTTGTTTAAGGTTTTGATTTGGTAAATTTTGAATGCTGAGGAAGTGGGAAAAATTTTGTTGAGTGAGTTTTTCTAGGTCTGAAAAGTGAGCTGAAAAAGCGAATAATGAATTTGACAAGTCAAACAACATTATTTATACTCTCAGACACATTAATTTTATCTCATTTATTAAGTGGGACCCTCAATGTATTCTTATGCATAATTAATTTCTCATTTATTAAGTGGGATCCTCAATGTATTCTTCCGCAGAACATCTACGGATCAACAACATCTCCTGATGATGTGAAATTGTAACATTAAATTACATTTGTTGATCTTTATTCATCCGAAGTTTACCAATCTACGGATAAACATTTAAGATTGATTTCCACATTGTAGCTTCTGTTGATGCTTAAAGTAGCACAATGCAGGGAAATATTGTTGTATGTATGGCCCAACTCCATTGGTTAGAACCATTTATTGTTTTAGGACCTTGTTGGCTTTGTATACATGGCAATTTAGTACAAGAAAGTTTAAAATGATTTTTACTAAAATTTTCATGTATCCAGAAGCTAAGATGATGCTCATATTCCAATTCCTTCAAATTGATAATGGTATAGACATTGCTGCTGCTGATTGAGACACTTTTTCATGTATTCTACTCCCCCTAAATTTGTGATTAATGGTGAACTTAAGCATTTATCATAAATTTCTTTAAGAGGAATAACATGATTTTTAACTGTATGATAATGAGCAGATATAAATACACATATGATGGGATCATACTATAATACTAAGCCTCTTCCTGATGAGTTATTTTATTGATTTGATACCTGAACAAGTTCTGATTGCAAGTATATTGTCCACATAAATCCATACAAGAGCTCATGTATCAACTAGGCATGTTGTTTATCATGTTTTCATATTGATTTGGAAATAACTGTTATGGGCTTCACATTCAATTCACAAAGGTTTTGTCCTCCCTTTGCAAGTCAAATCATCACTTTTCACACTTAAGACTATGTACTTTAAGTTATAAGATCTATCTTGAGATGCATTTGACATCTCATTGATGCATTGATGTAAAAGCTCAAGATAATATACAGTTGATCACATAGGATTCTTTTGAGAGCTTTAGATATGATTATCATCAGGTCATCAGGTCTTTACTCACGTAAAACAGAGGTGCCTTTAACCCAGGTCTTTGTTCACACAAAACAGAGGGATGATGAGGATCATGATCTTTTCACCTTTTGCAACTGATATTCAGTATGGTGATCATACACCCAGGTCTTTGTTCACACAAAGATAGATATTGTAAGGTGTTTTACATAGTGTGTTTAGATGAGTGATTTGGTCACATTAGAATAAGACTCACTTTGTATTCTCAAAATGAAGTTTCCCACAAACAATCATTTTAGCATTATGTTTGGCATGCACTCAGTTGAGTTTCCACTCAAGATGAATCTACTCACATATCAAGAAACTTGCTGAGATTTATTGTTATTTATTTATTCAGGAATAGGCAAAGCTATAGTGTACTATCATTTCCCATACATATGTCATGTTGATGCATCATTACACACAATATTTTGTTTGTTTAAACTTGATTAATCTAAGTTAATCATGCCTAGAGACTCAACTAGAAAATTAAATCTGACTGAATCAAAGGCTTTAGTGAATAAATCAGCAAGCTGATTTGATGTATCCACTTTGACTAACTTAATCAATCCCTTTTCTGAGCAATCTCTCAGAAAATGATATCTTATCTCAATATGTTTTGTTTTACTATGTTGCACAGGATTAGCAGTGATAAACATAGCAGCAGAATTGTCTATATAGATTGAAGTTTGAAGAAAGTTGTAACCATAGTCAAGCAATTGGTTTTGCAACCACAGAACTTGAGAGCAACCAGCTGAAGCAGCAATGTACTCAGCCTCAGCTGTGGATACAGAAACATTGGTTTGTTTCTTGCACTGCCATGATACTAGCCTTGGTCCAATAAATTGGCATCCACCGGTTGTTGATTTTCTGTTACTGTTACATCCACCATAGTCACTGTCTGAGTATGAGTAGAGTGTAAAGTCTCCATCCTTTGGATACCAAAGACCAAGTTCTGGTTTTCCCTTGAGATATCTGAAAATTCTTTTTACAGCATTGAGATGTGACTCCTTGGGATCAGATTGGTACCTAGCACATACACACACAACAAACATAATATCAGGTCTACTGGCAGTTAAATACATAAGTGAACCTATCATTGATCTATATAATTTTTGATCAATAGATTTTCCAGAGGGATCAGGAGCAATCTTATCAATTGTTGATGCTGGTGTTTTGCATGAGGATACTTCAGCAAGATTGTATTTCTTTAGAATTTGATGTATGTATTTCTCTTGGTTGATGAATATCCCATCTGATTTTTGATGAACTTGAAGGCCAAGGAAGAAGGTTAATTCACCCATTGAGCTCATCTGAAATTCAGATTTCATCAGCTCTTCAAAATTCACACACAATCTCTTATTAGTTGAACCAAATATAATGTCATCAACATATACTTGAACTACTAAGAGATCTTGATGTTCTTGTTTGAGAAAGAGTGTCTGATCAATAGTTCCTCTTTTGTAGCCATGCTTGAGTAAGAAAGATGATAGTGTTTCATACCATTTTCTTGGTGCTTGATGAAGACCATACAAGGCTTTATCTAGTTTGTATACCCTATGAGGATAATGAGGATCTTCAAAACCGGGGGGTTGTGACACATAAACTTCCTCATCAATTTTCCTATATAAGAATGCACACTTGACATCCATCTGATACACAGTAAACTTCTTATATGATGCATAGGCCAAAAACACTCTTATGGCCTCAATTCTTGCAACTGGTGCAAAAACTTCATCATAGTCTATTCCTTCTTCTTGAGTGTATCCTTGTGCAATCAACCTTGCTTTGTTTCGTACAATAACCCTCTATCATCCAGTTTGTTTTTGTATAGCCATCTTGTTCCAATAGGATGTTGACCTTCAGGCAAATCAACAAGAGACCACACTTTTTGCTTTCTGAACTGTTGAAGCTCTTCTTGCATAGCTTCAATCCAGCTATTGTCTTTTAAAGCAGCTGTGATGTTTGGAGGCACCACTTGAGAAAGAAAACAGTTGAAGAGACAAAGGTTGGCTGTACTACTTTGGCTCCTTGTAGTTCTCTTTTCAGGATTTCCAATGATGTTGTCAAGTGGATGAGTCTTATGGATTCTCATTGAAGGAGTTGATTCAACTGGAATAGATGATTCCAGGTTAGTCATTTCCATCGCCTCAGACTGATTCAGCTCAGGTTGAGAATTTAAGAAATAGTCAAAATGTTCAACGGGAGTTGAATGATCATGAGAGTCTGTTGTTTGGGCTACAGAAGTATCTCTAGTTGTTTTTTGCTCTTCCGCAGGAACTTCTTCTGAAGCATTTTGCTTTTCCGTAGGAACTTCTCCGGATGCATTTTGTTCTTCCGTAGGAACTTCTCCAGATGCATTTTGGTCTTCCGTAGGAACTTCTCCGGATGCATTTTGGTCTTCCGTAGGAACTTCTCCGGATGCATTCTGGTCTTCCGTAGGAACTTCTCCGGATGCATTTTGGTCTTCCATAGGAACTTCTCCGGATGCATTCTGTTCATTTCCACATGTAGTATCTGCTTCTACTGAAATGTTTTCATCCGAAGATGGACGTATCCTTGGAGGATCAGCAGATAAGGTTACTTCAGTCATAAGTGGTGGAACAAATGGATAACATACTTCATCAGATCCTGCATTGTTCAAATGATCATAGTTAAATGATTTGGATAAAGCATCTATGTCAAATAACCATGATGAACCTTTAACTGACTTTGTAAATACAGTTTCATCAAAAGATACATTAGGAGTCTCTTCCACAATGTTATGTTGTGGAATATACACTCTATATGATTTTGATGTTGAAGAGTATCCAACAAAGAAACCATCATATGCTTTTTCTGAAAATTTTCCCAATGACTCTTTTATGTTCAAAACAGTTACATGACATCCAAAGACTCTTAGATATCCTATGTATGGTTTTCTTTTAAATAGGAGCTCATAAGGAGTTTTGTTATGTTCTTTGACAATTAATGTTCTGTTTTGAACATTGCATGCAGTATTCACAGCCTCAGCCCAAAAAGTGATAGGTAGTTGTGAATCAGCTAGCATGGTTCTTGCTGCTTCAATGAGAGTTCTGTTTCTTCTTTCAGCAACTCCATTTTGTTGTGGAGTCCTTGGTGCACTGAATTGTCTTGAAATACCTTTCTCCTGCAAAAGGAATCCAGTTCAAAATTGACAAATTCAGTACCATTGTCACTCCTAAAAATTTAACTTTTGTATCAAGTTGATTCTCAATCTTGATCACAAAGTCCATTAATGTTTCTGATGTTTCACTTTTTTGTTTTAAGAAAAAGACCCATGTGAATCTTGTGAAATCATCAACTATCACCAAACAATATTGCCTTTTTCCAATGCTCATTACATTGGTAGGACCAAACAGATCCATGTGAAGCAATTTGAGTGGTGTAGTATTAGTATTGATAGTTTTGGATTTATGTGACACTCTATGTTGTTTTCTTTGTAACAAGAAGAACAGTGAGTTGAGCAATGAAACTTTTATTTGGCAATCCAATGACCAGGTCATTTTTCACCAATTTATTCATGTTCTTCATGTTAGAATGTACAAGCCTTCTATGCCATAATTGAGACAAATCTTCTGAGAGTTTAGATATAAGGCATGTTTCATGTTTTGTGAGTGAAGTGTTGTTCATATCCAAAACATAAGTGTTTCCTTTTCTTGCTGCTTTGAGGAGGATCCAATCTTCTGGAACAATAAATCCTGGCTTAAGAATGTAACAGTTAGTATCATCAAACAATGTAGTATAATTTTGATCACAAATTTGAGACACACTAAGTAGATTATACTGTAAATTTTTACAGTAATTTACTTTATCAAATTTGAGTACACCATTTGTTATCATCCCTTCACCAACAATTTTACCTCCCATTTTATCCCCACCAAATGCCACATAAGAAGCATTTTTATGTTTGAAATCATGGAGAAGAGAACAGTTTCTGTCATATGCCTGGAACAACCACTGTCAACATACCACTTGTTGTCAGCTCTCCAATATTGTTCCTGCATTCAGAAAAGAAAATCAGTTAGAAGTGACAACCCAAGTCTTAGTGATCTTGGGTTTGTCAACAGGGTCTAAAACAGTTACTCCTTCATGAACAATTTTTGAAGTTTCAGTTTTAGATTTGGTTGATTCATTCTGATTTGATTTAGATGAGGATGATTCTGCTGAATGGGATGTTGATGAAGTAGATTCTTGTTTCTCAATTTCTGCTTGACTCAGATCAACTTCATTTGTTTGAGTCTTTTGTTTTGATAATAAACCTTTAAATGTCTCACTATCTTTTGTTTTTGAAAGAGGTATTTGAATTCCCTTTTCAAATTTATCAAAAAATGAATCATCATCCTTTGATTCCTTATCTGTCAAATCTACCCTTTTGTGGGGTGTTTTTGACTGCTGACCAGTTGTTCTTTTCTTCATGGATGAACACTTGATGAGATTTTATCCTTTGATTTTGACTTTGATTTTAGATCAGGCTTCTTCAATTTTGACCCTTTTTCACAGTCAGTATCAGTTTTAGACTTATCTGACTCTTTCTTCTTTGTGCTTTTTATTTGTTCTTTTTGTTGAAGTAACATTCCTGAGTGGAATGATTATTTTTGTTGCAGATGCCACAATGTTTGTTGAAGTAACAATCAGCTGTCATGTGATTGTTCATATTGCAAATGGAACAGTAGCTACTGAAGTAACATTCTTCAGTATTGTGATTTTTCATGTCACACCATTTGCAATATTTTCCATCTGATTCTTTTTCAGAATCATTCTTATGGTTTGCTGACTTTTGATGTTTTTCTTTCTTCTTCAGCTTTGGATGTGCTTCCACTCTTTCAACTTTATGTTTCTGATTGATTGATTCCGAATTCCTCTTCCGTAGATCAGCAGCTGATGTTTTCTTTTTCAGTTGATGATCTGCTGATACCTTTTTCTTTCCTTTTTCCTCGGTGATGACAGATTCATCATTCAATTTCTTGGAGGAGTCTTGTTGCTGACTTAGTTCTTGAAGACCTTCATTCAATTGAGCTATTCTCTTGCAGATGGTCTTCAGCATGTTTCTTTGTTTAGGAGGATATGGCAACTTTGTTTCTTCAAGTACTTTTGGAATATGTGTTTTAAGATGAACATTCTTACCAGTGGTTATTCGATCAACATCATGTTCATCAGAATCATCCAAGTCATCACAATTATCATAATCAAATTATGAATCATTTTGATTTAAAGATTCTGATTCAGAAGATTCAGTTTCACTCACCTCAGCTTCATCATTAATTTTGATTTGAGTTGAATCTTTTTCAAACTTGGTGCTAGGCACAAAATGATTTGACAGAGTGTTGGTCATTGTTGTAGGTAAAGATGTGTAATTATCATTTATAGGTGGTGCAACCGCATTATAACCCAACCCAGACCTTTTCTTTGATTCAATATGAGAATTTAGTAATTTCTCATATTGCTGAGATGATAATTGAAACTTCTGAAGTTTCACTTCAGTTGATGCATGATCAGCCATGGATTTTGTTAAGGAAGTGGTCAGATGCTCAACTTGGGCTTTTAGGCTATAATTTTCAGAAACAAATTTTTCTAAATCCTTTTGCAAAGAGTTAATTTTTATTTGATACAATTTATGTTCTCTAACATGGGATTCATTCAAAATCATTGTTTCTTTTACTTTGTCAGCCAACTGTTGAGCATGGACTCTATATCGTTCAACTTCCTCAACACATGTTGATGAACACAATCTTTCTTTTACCTCTCTTGCCATTGGTGGAACTGTTTGATCCATATGAGCCATCAATGCTTGATTCTCTTCCAAAACTTCCTTTTCATATACACTCCAGTCACACGTTCCATCTTGAAGTATGATCAGCCCTGACTCCTTTGGGTTGCTAGGTCCAGCTGATTCTTTGGTGGCTGGTGGGTATACATTGATCAGTTAAGATTGTTTGTACAGAGGTCTTTGAGAAGTTGATTGTTGATGAGCTTGAATCTGATGTTGCTGATGCTGCTGATGTTGTCTCATCTCTGGATATGACTGTTGATTGCATTCTCTTGAGAAATGTCCTTAGAGATTGCATTTGTAGCATCTTACTTTTAATTTGTCAACGCCAATCTTTGATGTTTTGCTTGCTAAAGCCAAGTTCTTATTTCTCTTGAGATATTGCTTTGCTCTATAAGCAATCATGGCCATCTGCCATTTTAGATCCATTTCTTCCACTACATCAGGAGGCAGTTCTTCTAAGTCTTGTTGGCAGATATTTGCTGAAGTTAGAGAGCTTCCCATATAGGCTTGAAAACTGGAACTAAAGGCTGAAAAGGCCGCTCTTTGTTCTTCAGAGTCTAATATCACAGTTATTGGTTCTGACTGATTGGCTGAATGTGAAGACTTAGCTGTTGCTGCAGTTGTATCTTGTCTATCAGCAGTTCTTCCTTTATTCTTTTGATTCTTATCTTGAGATGATTTCTTTGAGGGTTTAGAAGCATAAAAGCTAACTTCCTCCTCATCATCACTCCTAGCACAAGAGTTATCACTTTCATTGTTTGAAATAAATGCACTTCCAACATTATTTGTTTCTTTGAAGTGATAGGGTGAGACATGAGTTCTCACACTCTTGTTTCTTGATTTTTCGTCCATTTCAAGAGCTCCACTTTTGCAACCAGCGTATCTAGACCAGTTGATTTTAGATCTATAGTGTTCTTGAACATGGATACAGTATGCTTCCAACTTTCTGGCAATGTGGAGCATTTTCTTGTTTAATTCCTCACTTGTATACTTCAACTCCAGAATATGCATCTCAGTTTCCAAGTGCATGAATCTATGGAGTTGTTGAGGAATTGATTCACCCTCAATATGATGAAATGTTTCATATTGTGACCTGAGGGTGTCTCTCCTTATGCTTCTTATCTCATCACTCCCTTCGCAGAGAGTGTGAAGTATCTTCCATAAGGAGTGTGCTGTTTTATAGTTCTCACACCTAATCAATATCTCTTTAGGTAAAGCCATACTAAGCAAACTGTATGCTTTTATATCAACTTTAACCTTTTTGACATCATCAGGTGATAGATCTTTGGTACTGATTGGTTGATTTTTGTCATTATAATCCGGCCCAAGAGTGGGTGGAATATAAGGACCTTCAGTAATGGATACCCATAAGTCAGAATCAGTATAGTTTACATGATTCCTAAACTTGATTTTTCATGACTTGAAGTCTGCTTTTGTTTCCAACATCGGAGGTTGGTAAGATGATCCACCGAAGTTGCTCATGATGTTAATTGATGAGAATAATTAACAAGATCGCTATTCAATTGATTTGAATATAGAAACAAGTTAATTAAAAAGATTGTAGTTAAACGACAGTCGTAGATCTAATGAGAAAGAACACACAAATCTACAAAATAAAACTCAATTAAACACAACTAACACTGATAGATCAATCGATCTAAATCAATGAGCACTTGGCTCTGATACCACCTGTGAATCCAAGGATCGTCAACAGGAATTATCAGTGTCGGTTGATGTCAAGTCAACGTTTGCGGAATCAACGTTGATTTGGTTTAATTGTTTTAAATAACTTTAAATATCAATAAATGATCAAGAACACACGTAACAAAACACAATTAATGATTAATCAGTATTTCATCAGAATATGTTAATGATTACAAATATAATGAATGAATGATATTAAAGTATGCTATGATGTGATGGCTGCTAGGGTTTGATTGAGAGACTTTGAAGTGATTGTCGTATTGCTATTGTTGTTGTCGATCAATCAATCGTCTAACACAATCATCTTTGAATCGAAACCTAGGATCCATATATATAGACAGTGATGTTTCAGTTATAGGAAACACCGGATCTCTTGGGATTTGATTTGTTTCAGTTAAGGAATCATCGGATTTCTCGGGATTCGCATAACTGCCTTGTTGACTTGTAACACTTGTATTATACAAGTGTTTGGACTCCGCATGAACAGTGTCTTCAGTAGGAATTTGTTCTTCCGTAGATGATGTGTTCTTCCGTAGATGATTTGTTCTTCCGTAGAAGTATTGTTCTTCCGAAGGAGTCTTGTTCTTCCGAAGGAAACTTGTTCTTCCGAAGGAAACTTCTTTTCTGGTTGTTCATCCGTAGAAGATCTTCGGATGTAAAATTACTTGTAAGAAATAAATCTACGGAAGAACAAAATGTTCATCCGTAGATGTTTCTTACACTTGGTCAATTTCATAAATTGACCAAGTATAATGTTTGTACCTGCAACCATACATAAATCAACGCACACATAAATGGGTTAACCTATATATTTAATGCATACACAATAATGAATTACAAATATTCATTACATATATTAATTCAAGTACTAAGCCTATACATAATGAACTAGATCTACTGATCCTAGACCTAACAACCTTGGCTTCTTCATGATCTGCCATCAGTGCTTGGTTTGGAGATGCATCCTCAACCTGAAAACTCTAGTCATAGCCTTCTTCTTCAATATCAACTTTAGCTTCCTGCTTTGGCTTCTCATTCTGGGTGGCTCTATTAGTGTAGTTTGGTCTGGTTTGTGCTTGGACACCATTTGTTCTTGGTGCCTTGCACTCTCTAGCAAAGTGTCCCATTTGGTTACAATTGTAACACTTCACTTTGCTTTTATCCAGCCCAAACTTTCCACTAGTTGCATTGCTAGGAAACTTCCTCCCTGTCTTTTTGTAGAACTTCTTAGCCATGTGAGTGAGAAGAGCCATTTGCTGGACTATCTCCATGTACTCCAGATCATCTGGATGGATACAGTTCAGATCTTCAAAGGTGAAGAGAAATTTGCCTGTGCTTTCATCAGCAGACACAAAGGCTTGTGAAGAGATTGTCTCTTGGAATAGGCTGCCTTGGGTGTAGCTCTCCCTTGGTGTCTCCGAGAAGGTGATGAAAGGACCCTTTTGTGAGTTGTCTAGGTAGTAGATGAGATGATGTTGTGGTTCTCTACAATCCTTTTCAACCACATGAAGGGCTGAACTCTGCTAATTGCTGGAGTTACCAGATGGATTTTGCATGTTCATCTCCATCTGGTAGCTACTAAGAATACCATACAACTTTGAAAGAGTAAGAGTCGTAATGTTCTCAGTTCTCTTGATAACAACACAATAATGTGTCCATTTTCTAGGAAGAGAAGACATGAACTTCCTCACAATGTCCCTGTTATCAAGATTTACTCCAACACCCATTAGAGTATCCACAAATTCAACATACCTGAAGTATTGTTAAGTCATGGTTTCACCTGTCTTGTAGGTGAAGTTCTCAAACTACAGCTTCTAGAGGTCCTTTTTGTTCTCTTTTACTTCAGTGGACCCCTCATACATGAGATTTAGTGAATCCTATAGCTGCTTAGCAGTCTTGCACTTCTTGAAGCCTCTGTATATGGAGTTTGTAAGAGTAGTTTGGAGGGCAGTCATGGATTTATGATCTATGTCACTCTTCTTCCTGTCTTCTTCAAAATAGTCAGCTACCTCCTTTGCTATCATACCACCTCCAGCAGCAACTGAAGAGGTGCTTGGTATGTGAGGTCCAGAGAAAACAAACTCCCACTTCCTAGAGTCTTGAGACTTGATGAAACCTGCCATTCTTTGGCACCAAGTATGAAAATCTTCAGGAGTGATCAGTGGGGACTTTGTCATGGTTCCGATTTCCATATCAACCTTTGTTAGAGCTGCCATTTGATATACTAAGTGTTTTGTGAAACTAAGGGATCTAAGATGGTGAGATTTTACAATCAAGAGCCTGGAAAGCTCTTATACCAATTGCAGGACCGTTTAAAGGAGGTCAATACAACCATTCTCACAATAAGGAGAGTGTTTAGAACACTTAACAGATCAAATGGGAACCGGGACAATATTATGATACTAAGAACACAAGCAAACAATGAGACAGAACCAAGAACAACAATAAGATAAATATGGTTTTCAAGGATAAAGTATATTGCTCTCAAGTTCTTTTACAAGAGTTACAAAGCATACATAGAGATACAAGGACCTGAGATACTTTATACTACTATCCGACAACCAGCCATACTTAGAAGGCCAGCTGGAAACACTAATCTAGATAACAAGATCAATGTAAAGTCAAAAGGCAGATTGTCTTTTGACTAGTGACTATGACATGCCATAGCTCACTTCCTAATATATTACAAAAAGGATAAAAGTACATAAAGTAGAAAGTTACAAACACAAGACCTCAATGTATAGTTGCAAAAGCATGGAGCTTTTCACCAACTTGTATAAGTTGGTGAGTATTCAGAGTTGCTGCGGAAAGTAGGTCAGCTTTATGCAAAAGTACATCCAAGAAAAGCATATTGTTCTTTGTCTTCAGAAGAAATCAGTCTTCACTTCAATGGCTTCGGAATACTTTGTTTTGAAGCATCTGAAGACTTCATCTTTGGCTTCGGAAGATTTGGTCTTTGGGTTCGGAAGATTTTACACTTGGATTAATTTCTGTGCAGAGTGTAAAACTTCCGAAGCAACTTCTACTTAGTACCAAGTGCATGCATATAGGAAGCACTTTGGTTATTTTGGTTGCATCAGCCTTTCTATACACCTTATAAGCCCTATTCCTGCAAAAAAGATGGAGCGGGTCAAGCATTAAGCAAGACAAGTAAACTTAAAAGATCAAAATAGGAAAACACTTATGTTGCCCTTTATAAGTCATACACGGGAGCATATTAGAATCAACCCAATTGCGACTGATACCAGCCATCACGAGGAAATGTTCAGAGTAACAACGAAGGGAGGTGGGCTCTGCTTTCAAAGCATCGTACGCAGAAAAATCATACATACTCTTTTTAGGAAGAGGGTCTTTTATAGCCTCACCAGCATCGAGCCAATCCATCTCAAATGCTAGGATGCGAGAATAGATGAAAAAAATGGTCTTTCCAATGTTTTAAATTAGTTAAAGTATGAGAAACAAGGGGCGGGCTTGGTGATTTTCTCTTTTCAAAAGTCAACCGATAACCTACTCGAGTAAGCTTATAGAAAGCCGTAAAAAGGTTTACCTCAGGTTCCACATTGAAAGCACAACACGATATCTCGAAATGGTACACCTTTATTAATCCAAGGGAACGAGTTGTGAAAGGTGAACATGATAATGCCTAAGCAATGAGCACAAAAAACGACTAACAGGGATTTGAAAGCTGCAAAAGCTAAAGAAGGAGGTATATAGAGACACCATCCCATTCGGGGCATCCCACACGGTCAAACCAACTGGATGAACCGAAGGGGCGAGGGTCGGATCGATACCATACCGAAGTGTGAAATTACTCAAGAGTTCTTGAGTTACAATCGAAGTTTGCAGGCCCATGTCGTTTCTACACTCCATTAAAAAATACAAAGGTAATAGTAAGGAAGAAGAACTTACCAAGGAGAAGAGGAATTCTTGAGAGAAAAAGACTTAAGGAAGGAAGAAAGCTTGAATAGGAAGGTGAAAGGTTAGAAATTTATAACCATAACCCACCTAACCATGGGGGTGTGCCCACACGTAAAAAAAGAGAGGGGAGAGAGCATCCAAGTACACATAAAGCACGAGGAACAGAAACTTGTCAGATGATGGATGGACCTTGCTTGATATAATAAAGAAAGGACAACCATCATTTAAATTGTGAAACTAAATTTTTCTTAGTCCAATGATATAGTTTGCACCATAACATTTGACTGGGGGGACATGAAGGGGTATCGCCCCAACAAGTAGTGACCGGGCAAGATAGTACCTAGAAGAGGAAACCCTCAGCCGCGACTAAGGTATACCCGGAGCCGCGGTTCGTACCAAAAAGCACATTGCCTTCGCAGAACGTGGCAACAACCCCCCGAAGGTAAACCCTTAAAGAAGACCTTCAGTTGCGGCCGGGACCCCATAGCCGCGGCCAAGGCACATACCCTCAGCCGAGAATCACACTAAGGCCGCAGCAAGGAACAAATAACCCAGCCGCAGCTGGGGTACAATTGTTAAAAGGATACCGGAATTCCAACACTTAAAGTATAATATAGAAAGGGAACATTCAATTGGTTACTTGAGAATGTAGTTAGAGTATAAAAAAACAACCAACAACAGTCCAAAAGTTGTTAGAGAGGCGGTGATATAAAGGTCAATGGTAGAAGACAAGGAGCATTTAAAACATAGAAAAACCATTTGCACCAATTCAGTACAAAATCTTTTAATCATGGAGGCTCAGTTCAGATCATTGACCAAAGGTTACTTAAACTAGAACCTCAGCTCAAAAGCTCAGCACCACACCTAGTATAAATATCATCCTCCGCACTAGGTAAAGCCATCATCTAAAACACACTCTAAAATTCCAAAGATATTATTATCCTCCTACATCCTTACTTATTCTCACTCCGAAGGGTGGTCACGAGGAGGAACCCCCCTTTCTCCCGTAGCGAGACTCACGGTGTTGTTTTGTTTTGTAGATACTAGCACAACGTTCACCTAAATCCTAATCCGAATCCAAGTGATAAATCACAATCCCACACTGCTCCCTTATCTTGATACATCGATCAAGATCTGTGTAGCAACACAGATTAAAGGTGTGCACCGCTTAACCTTAACCAAGCTCTAATATATGCAATTTAGCCTGATATTGAAATCTAACACTTTCACCCACCTTAAGAACCCAAATTACCATTTCAAATGTAATGTCATTAAGAATGAAACACCCCATATTGGTTAAAAACACTTATAATTTGCCCTATATACGTACAATTGAGTTTGTGAATCCTAATATATTCAAGTGTTGGTCGGGATTGGTAGATCATGGAGGTTGTTGGTGGAAATCAAGATCCATGATAAAAGTGTTGGTCCATACGTGGACCATATCACGTGAAGTGATGCGGATCATAGAAGGAAAATACAAAATTGAATTAGCAGCGATAATGGCGGTTGTGGCCGGAGGTTGCGACGGTCAGCAGTGGTGGCATTAATTTGTTGTTGTTAAGGGTAGCACCCTTTATTTGTGGTCGATCTTGACCACCATCGAGACCACCTTCTTCGTCGTTCAGGTGGTGTTGGTAGTTATTGGCTGGCAGTCCAAATGAGTGGCCGAAAGGTTGTTGGTGGAAGTCGCTAGCGATTTTGTGGCGAGTGGTAGCCGATGATGGCGGGGGAGTTGTAGTGGCAGCCATGGCGGAGGAGTGGCGTAAACGAGAGAGAGAGAGAGAGAGAGAGAGAGAGAGAGAGAGAGAGAGAGAGAGAGAGAGAGAGAGAGAGAGAGAGAGAGAGAGAGAGAGAGAGAGAGAGAGAGAGAGAGAGAGAGAGAGAGAGAGAGAGAGAGAGAGAGAGAGAGAGAGAGAGTTGAGGGTGGGGTTGGGTGGGATGGGGTTTAATAAGGGCTAAAAGACAAATTTACCATCATGTGCGAGACACATGACTTGTTTTAACGGGCAAAATTAACGTCCTTCAGAATAAAGAACGTAAACTGTTACAAAAATTAATCATAAAAGAAGTTTACTGTAATTTACTTAGTTTAAAGACGAAATTTTGAAATTTACTATAAATTTAAAGGATAAAACATGTAATTTACTCTTAAAATAATAACAATGTACTAAAAAGTTATGAATAGAAGACTAGAGAGCGTTTGTTTACAAATTTCGTACATGTTTTAGGGGCAAAATCAGTGGTTGAAATATTTGATGCGGATTCCGGATCTAACCCAGGTCTTACCCATATAAAACAGTTGTGACCAAGTGCCCTAACATAAGCGCTCATTATTCGCCATATGATGCATCAATTTTTCTAGTGCTTGCACAAGAGTGCAGAGATATAGACTTTAATTCGTATTTTGATTTTAGTAGAAGTAACATACCAAGCGATTTTAATATTCTAATGTATGTTTGGAATTTGTTTCTTAAAATTGTTGTTTACTTACTTTCCCAAAAGTAACGGTAACCGTAACTGGCGACACCTTCAAGATTAGTGACACATGCCATTTACAAAAGAAAACAAAAAAAGCTGATAAAATGTTCAGAAATCTAACGTTAGTAGTAAATGAACCCACATAAAGAGTTAAATTAGCATGCAAATAAACCGTCCAAATAACTGAACCCGAGTTCTGAACTAAACTCCAACATTTTATTCAATTATAAACATGAATGAATATACTACAAAACACAAGCACAACCTTGGCATTTTCTTAATATATTACAAGATCTTTAAACTGTTTTTTCTGGTTTTGTGGTCGTTCACAGGCCATACTTATGCCTGCATCATCTCTCCCATTGAAACCACATCCATTCGAGTTCACGAGGACATTATGGATGCACCACGACTCGTTTTCTTGAAAATGTTTGTTTTATTTCTCATCATACCCTCGTCAGCCGCAACCGAAGGTCATTGCACAAAACCAACATCTCTATCATTAAATCTTTTTACTTGTTCTTAGCGTAAAATAACCCGTTCTCTATTGTTTTCGTTCTTGATTTGTAGACGGGCCATCTTATGATTACTCTGGCTACATAGAGGTATGTTTTGAACTGAATGTTTTGGCGTGTGTTTTGAAACTTTTAATCAGTGTTATTTGGTTATGATTAGTGCAAAAGTGAACCTGAAGATCCACTGTACAATGGCGGGATCATTATCAACCAAAATCAATCAGTTTCTTCTACATTCATGTTGCCCAATCTCTCAGGCAACACAATCTACTCATTCTCCAGTTGAGTTGCCTTTTATGAAACAACTTCAACTTATTCTAAGATCATAGCTCTTGTTTTGATCTAGTAAACTTATAGTTAACACTAGTTTTGTCGCGTAGGTTGGGTGAAGATAAACGACTCCAATGCAACTGCGATCAAGGCGAGCCTAACGCTAGACAATGACACAAACATGTGTATAGGAAATGTGGTTGCACAAAGCGATTGTTGGTCGTTTCTGAAAGGCGGATTTGTACTCGAGTCGCCCTTGAACAATGCCATAGTGTATTTTCTGGTAATTAAACTCATGTCACTATCCTAAGTACTATGTGTTTATAGTAAACAAAAATGCTTAAACATTTGTATAAAATCACAAATAATAATCATTTTGCATATTTATCAACAATATGCCTGATTGTTTTCGTGTATCTTACAGGATTCGAATGGAAATAGGATCAACGTGACGCTTGCAAGCACATCTTTGCAACCTTTTACGCATCAACAATGGCAAAACAATCAAGAAATGTCTATTGATAAAGTATAAACAATTACAAAGCAAGAAAACCTCCATAGTTGAAATTTATTTTATGTGTATTATAACTCACACTTCTTATTTTAGGAAAGAAAGCGTATGGTGACGATTCATGTATCCGATGTGGATGGAAACATGATCGAAGGAGCGAAGATCGTAGTCGAGCAAGTTAGTAGAGATTTCCTTTTTGGTTCAGCCATATCAAAGACCATTTTGGGAAACTTAGCATATCAAGTAAAAACTATAATTATAAGTCTATAACACAAGCAATAGAACATTAGAGCCTTACTAAATGTCACAATGCTTTTTTAATTCTTTTGTAGAAATGGTTCCTAGAGAGATTTAATGCAGCTGTTTTCGAAAACGAGCTAAAATGGTGCGCAACTGAGCCCGAACAAGGGAGTGTCAACTACACCATACCTGATTTGATGCTAGATTTTGTGAGGGCGAACCAAATAACGGTTAGAGGGCATAACATATTCTGGGAGGACCCGACGTATATCCCTTTGTGGGTCCAAAATCTAACCGGTGATGCACTGAATGCAGCGGTCAAGTCGCGCATACAAAGCCTAATGACTCACTACAAGAACCAATTCGTCCATTGGGACGTTTCCAACGAGATGTTACACTTTGACTTCTATGAGCAACGACTCGGTCAAAATGCCTCGTTGGAAATGTTTGAACTAGCCCATGAAACCGACCCGTTGGCAGTGTTGTTTATGAATGACTTTAATGTGGTGGAGACGTGTGGTGACCTTAACTCGAGTGTCGGTGCATATGTCGCTAGGATGAAGGAGGTCGAGGAGGGCGGGGTTACGATGGATGGTGTCGGATTAGAAGGCCATTTTACAACCCCAAATCCTCCACTGATTAGAGGTGTATTGGACCAACTTGGTGCACTGCAACTTCCTATTTGGCTTACAGAAGTTGATATCAGCAACACTCTTGATCAAGATACACAGGTAAGAGATATAGGCTTGACTTTCGTTGACTAATGTATTTTCAAAAAGGAATTTTACCAAAATGGTCAAAGTTGACGACGTTTTTATCAAAATGTTCATAATTTTTTAGCCTTAAATTTCACATATTTTCAGTCTACAGGTTAAACCGACGTGTTGAGTACTGAAATAAAGAAAATTCCACACGTAGCGCATTCTAATACATGCCTTGTGTAAAATTATAGAGTGGGCTAGCCCATAACTAGTGGATTAAGCCAATATCATAACTTATGAATTAAGCATGCAGACTAGCTCAGCCTATAACTTTACACGTGATATATTAAATTATAGAGTGGGCTAGCCCATAACTAGTGGATTAAAAAAATTCCTCTATTTTAACGCCCAACACACTCGTCTGCAATGGCGGAGCTTGTGTATTTTCATTGGTGGGCGGGGACGAAATTAAATTTTTCAGGGGGACGAACTCGTTATATATAAAAAAAATTACATCACCGACAAAAAATTTACACTACTGAACCAAAAATTAACATTACTGACGAAAAAAAGAGTGGGGGCGAGGGCCCCTCCCGGCCTTTCGCCCCTGCTCATCTGTAGGCTGAAAATCTATGAAATAAAGGGTTTAAATTGATTGGATCATGCATGACCATAAGGTTTACAGGCTGAAAAGGCATTATCATTTTAGTAAAAAGTTGAATAACCGAGACCATTTGGATGAAAATCCGTTATTAAAAACAAACAAAAACAATTAAAGTACAAATTTAACTTTTATTTGGGTTGTGGTTAGGGAAAGTATTTGGAGGTAGTGTTAAGAGAAGTGTACTCACATCCATCAGTAAATGGGATAATGCTATGGACAGCAATGGATCCAAATGGTTGCTACCAAATGTGTCTAACCGATCCGAATTTTCGAAACCTACCTGCTGGAGATGTTGTGGACAAATTATTGTTGAAAGAGTGGTCAACGGGGGTGGTCAACGGTCAAAGTGATGAAGATGGGACTTTTAGCTTTGATGGGTTTTTGGGTGAGCATTTGGTAAATGTGGAGTTTGGTGGAAATAGGACTTATAACTCGACATTCTTTATCTCAAAAGGAGATGAAACAATACATTTTAGTATTCAACTTTAGTTTCTTTAATTCAAAAGGAAAACTTCATTTTGTGGGGTTTTTCTTACTATTGATTGTATATAATCAAAATATATGTTTGTTGGTAAAAAATGAAGTTCTATTGAAAGAGTATTTTTCTAAATTTTATAACGTTCATTCAGATTTAAAGTTTAGTTTTAGTTTCATATCTTTAGTTCGTTTAACAATATTGTGTCACTCAAGAGAATAATAATGGCAATCAAGTTTTAAAATTCGAGTTTTAGTTTCATATCTTTAGTTACTTTTAACAGTATCGAATCATATTTTTAAACCGCGATTATCATTCTTTTGAGTGGTTGCTTACCCATGTGATTCAACCATTTTGGGGGCGGATTAAATATTCAAGACCCTTTTTCAAACGAATAATATTTATCGCTTACAATCATAACACACAGAAATATGATGAAATTAGCTAATAGGATTTAATGTGGGTTCTTTTAGCAAATACAACTCATGCGGCAAGTAATCTCTCATTTTTTATTATAGTTTTAAAACAAATGGCTAAAAATATTAATAAGAAAACAATCAAACCAAAGTGTCGAGATGAACCTGATTGCTAACAAAGTGCATGACTTGAACTAAAAATGTAAGCTCTCATTCCCCTAGGCAAATTGATAACATGCAATCATTTTAAATCACTTATAACACCTAGAAGTTATAGAATTTAGAGAGTGTTTGTAATTTCTGAATGATTAAGTGTTGAACCAATAAGAGTCTGAACCATTAAGTGCTAAAGCATCAAAAGGTCTGAACCATTAAGAGCTAGTATATTGTTTAACTATTCAAAGACACATTTCTGACCAATTCAGATAAGAGGTCTTAACCATTCAGCATTAGACTTCTTAACCATTCAGTATTAGTATAATGTTTAATCATTCTGAGGCAAATTTGCTCGCGAAACAAATAGTCTGAACCATTAAGTGCTGAACCATTAAAAGGCTGATTCAGATAATGACAAACAACCCCTTTGTGTAACAATTTGTTCATAAGCAATAGAACAAATATACCGAAGAGATAGCTCAAACAAGTAGTAACCAAGACATATCATGGTAGTCACGTTACCTAAGATATCAATGTTTGTCAAGAGAAAATGTGGATTAACGTTATCTTCAATGAACTTAGTAGTTTTGATAAAAGTATGGATTAACAGTCTTTGGTTTAAACAGTATAAATGGCTTCAAAATGTGCCCAAAGATTCAACCATCTCAAAACATACATGTATAGAATTAACCACATGAAAACATACCCACACATGAAACAACAAATAGGGCTGGAGCATCAATAAAATGTAATCATAAGCAAAAATAAGAGAAAAAACAATATTGCATATCAAGAGAGTCAAGAGGCTAAATGAAACAATCGAGTGTCCAGTTACAAAGACATGGTGAAGACTATCCGGAAGGTTAAGGGTTGAAGTACTGAATGAATCGAGAGGATAAGACCCTTGGTAGTGAGAATAATAAACGAACAACAATAGTAGTCATCTTTGAAAGTTTAAAGTCCTTGTCAATTGATTTCCTTTCCATGGCTTTAATGCGACGTTTCATTGCTCAATAAATCTAGATTTGTACATTTAGCCGTTTCTTTCAAATTTTGATGCAAACAAAGAAACTAAAGCATAAGAAAAATTATCAAAAGTAGGACCAATCGGGGCATTGCATTGGGTCTGTGAATAAAGAGTCAACGTGGAAGTCCGTGAATTCTGGTACCTTGTTGTAGGGATGAGATTGGTATCATAGCGAAAATTATAGAAACTACAAATGATTGAAGGTATAAACCAAATACCATACCGAATTTTTTGTTTAAATATCATTCGGTACCCATATTATTGAAAATACTGTGAAGTTTTAAAATCGAATAATGAAAAATGAACGCTGAAAGTTCACTCCTAGTTTTAGGTACCCCCGGTCCCCTTAAGTGTTGGGAGGACGTTGTACACATAGAGCTTGTAAAGATAGTCAATGACCAACATTGATTTTGGGTGCTACACTTTGGTAGTTCATGCACATATCCTACAGGGAGTATAAGGTGGGAAGCACATGCAACCGGTCACTTAGTATGGTCAAGAAAGAGTCGAGTTTGATGACAGAGGGTGACACTAGAGGAGCCAGCTACACTTGAGTCGTCAACGTTGGAGAGGATTGAGGTTGCACAGTAGAGGTTAAGGCTTATATTTCCAGTAACACCATAATTCCGTCCACTACAACATTCACTTAATCAGGGAATGACAGATCCAGATGCGTAGCTGTGACTTGTGCATTTTTGTGGTCTACTCTGATTCCTTATACGTTTTGTTTTCCCTTTTTTTCTTCATTTAATTTGATTGTGTGTCACACCCCGACCGACGGCGGAATCATCGGGGCGGACGAATGGGAGACGATTGTTCATAGCACATGGAACTAAATAAGTTGAAATAATATTAAATATCTTCATTAAACATTACTAGACAAATAAGTAATTACAAAACAATCAAGATACAACCAATAACGTAAGACTTTCAATTTAAACTAGGTCCAAGTCCTATATGAGCACAAGAAGATCTTCAAGCATCAAACCTGAAACATGTTAAAAATAACAGGTCCATCATAAAGTTGGTGAGTTCCCATGGTTTAAACACACGCTTAAGTATATATATGTAAAAGGGTTACAAGTAGCAATTCATGTCCATGGTTATAAGTTAGCAAGCTCATAGAACACATGCAGTTACAACCAAACCTCGACTTGATTACAAGTATATAAGATTGGCTAAGTGTATTTGGTTCCTATGATGAACAAGCATACGTCATCAGGAGTCGGCAATACATCGACTTTAGTACCAAAGAGGCTTATCAGGCCCAAAGATCTAAGACTTCGCCAAGCTAGCAATAGTTAATGATTGTAAACAAAATATGTATCTCATATAAGACTTACAATAACACAAATAACCATGACAAAAATCTAAAGATGAATTGCATGTGCATTCACAAGTATCAAGATGTTTACAAGTGTAAGTTTATAAGGTTAACATGTTTCACCCCAAAAGGTGTGAAATAAAGTAAAAAAGGGCATGAAGAACTCACATGGAAAACTCACAAGTATAGTGATGGTTGTAGAGTACATAAGAAAGCTTGGATGTTCAAGAGTCAAAGGTGATGTCCTAAATGATAAAAAGAAACAATAACTTGAGGTCGAAGTTCATTATAAGAAGTTAAGACGCTTAGGGAATGCTAAAAAGCGAAAGGTAGATTGAAAAAGGATTATTGCATCAATTTTAGATTCTGGACAGAATATTTGGTATGTGTTTGAACAGGTTTTAAAAATAGCAAACGGTTTCATAAAATTACAAAAATTTATACTTGACTAGTTCAAAGTCTCCCGGACAACTTTCATTCGGAAACATTTTTATGGAAATATCTTTAAATAGGTCAAACAAGCATCACAAGACAGAAGGTGCTGAAATGCGCACTTATCTTGTGAAGGCTATTCTTGAGTCGTCCAATTGAGTTTGAAGACGTATAAACTGTCGTTGAAAAGGTAATTCAATGAACTTAACATTGGAGTCTGAGTTTACCCAAATTTAGTTTGTTATGATCAAGTTATGGTCGGTTGAAGTAAGACTATATTCTGCCAGAATTGTAGTAAGGCACTTATGTGCACTTTTAAAATTGTTAATACATGAAACGGGTTAGAACAATTTACTATGTTAATATATGGTATATTATTCTTCATTTGAGTTATAAAAATATTGTAAGACTTTGGCATAGCCATCATTTAGAACAATAATCTTGCGAAATGACCGAATGCGGCGGCATAGCCGTCCATATGCAAACGGGATTCTTTGTTTATGTTAGTGTATTGTTAGCTTAATTTAGGAATATTAGTGATCAAATTATAATTATTAAAATAAAAAGAAATTTGGTAGAATAAAGAATAATAGTAAGAACATAAAGTCATGAGAACAATTGAATGTTAGGATGATTAAAATGTATAATATAAAAACAATAAAGGATTATCTTAGTATTAAGAATTCTTGAAATTTCTTGTAAAATAAAATTCTTCAAATTCATCATAACCAATGGATGAAAGAAAGATATGAGAGTGAGGTTTTTAGAGAATGAGCAAATGAAAAGTGAGGCCTAAGCCTTGCTTTTATACTTGAAGTTAGGAGGAGGTTATGAATGCTGTTAATGGTGATTTATAAGTCTTTTAAAAGGGGGTTATGATTGGAATTTGAAATAAATATAAAATTAAATAATTTAAATAAATAAAAGAATAATTATAATTTTAAATTTAAATTCTTGAAGACTCTAATTTTAACAACTTTTTTATAAAATATTTATAGACTTTATAAAACCAATTTGAATAATCAATCAAATTATTTATTTGTTAATCTTTATAACTTTTATAATTGAAATAAATATAAAATTAAATAAGTTAAATAAAGAAATTCATATCGTAAGAAAGCTCGATTTTAGTTCGGGTTCGGGTTTATAACTTGAAAATGACGGATGTTACAGTCTCCCCTACTTTAAGAAATTTCGTCCCGAAATTTAATCACGAAATGACTAATTTCAAGGATATGAGGAGACTTGGATTTCCTTGTCACATTTGCAAGTGACACTTGCACATTTGAATAAGTTTAGTTATGATGTTTTACTATGCTTAAGTTTGTTAAAATTCATAATTTATGATTTTATGTTCTTATTGGCAAAGAGGGTACAAGATTAAATTAGAATTTTTAATTGATAAGCTTTTGTATTTCAGACAGTTTGAGATGATTAAAAAGGTTTCACCATGAGTGTAGCACCAAGCATTGAATCAATTCGAGACTCGACTTAGCAAACATGAGGAATAAGTCAAGACACTTTTGGATGGGTTATAAATTTCATAAGTGCTTCTCAAACAGATAAATTTAACAAGGTTCTTAGATGATCAATTCTTGTTTACTTATGTCATTGAGGTTTCAAAGTTTCATTAGGTTAAGGTTGTTACGAGAACCGTGTTTGTTAAGATTGAAGATTCAATTTACGCAGGGAGTATCATTGTTATAGGTTTTCAGGATAAGTGCGGTTTTGAGGGAAGACGTTTAGAAAGATTATTAAGGGACATTAAGAGAAATGGGATAATGGGTTCTAACATTTAGATGACAAAATCAATAATGAAACAATTCAAAATAACAAGATGTTTCGAGTGTAACGTTCGGTTTACAAACCAAAGCAATACATTGACTTATCAAAGTATTATGTCAACTACAACCTTAATGAAGACATGCGTACCTATAAGCGGACACTCACCCCAAGGGTTCCCAGGTAAGGTAAACTGATCCATCGGTTGATTTGGATTTATATGAATACCTTGCCTAGACAGAACACCTCGAGATACAGACATCACGCTCTTCCAGCATTACATGTTTCAAGTTATAGGACATAGACTTTGACGAGACTTGAAAACCACGAATAAAGATTCAAAGCTCATTTTGAAAACCATTTGATTTAGGCATATAATGCCTTAGAATATGATTTAAGGTTCGTGTGTGCATTGATAAGATTCAAAGTATAAGAATAAGCATATAAGGCATATAATCACATAATCAAATATAAACATATAAGCACATAAGATCCTATCTAAGCATATAAAATACATGAGAGGACTCATGTGTAAGGGTACTTAGTTATAGTCTAGGTCATTCCATTTCTAATAACCTAATTCCCTATAACCATGGCTCTGATACCAATCTGTCACACCCCGACCGACGGCGGAATCATCGGGGCGGACGAATGGGAGACGATTGTTCATAGCACATGGAACTAATTAAGTTGAAATAATATTAAATATCTTCATTAAACATTACTAGACAAATAAGTAATTACAAAACAATCAAGATACAACCAATAACGTAAGACTTTCAATTTAAACTAGGTCCAAGTCCTATATGAGCACAAGAAGATCTTCGAACATCAAACCTAAAACATGTTAAAAATAAAAGGTCCATCATAAAGTTGGTGAGTTCCCATGGTTTAAACACACGCTTAAGTATATATATGTAAAAGGGTTACAAGTAGCAATTCATGTCCATGGTTATAAGTTAGCAAGCTCATAGAACACATACAGTTACAACCAAACCTCGACTTGATTACAAGTATATAAGATTGGCTAAGTGTATTTGGTTCCTATGATGAACAAGCATACGTCATCAGGAGTCGGCAATACATCGACTTTAGCACCAAATAGGCTTGTCAGGCCCAAAGATCTAAGACGTCGTCAGGCTAGCAATAGTTAATGATTGTAAACAAAATATGTATCTCATATAAGACTTACAATAATGCAAATAACCATGACAAAAATGTAAAGATGAATTGCATGTGCATTCACAAGTATCAAGATGTTTACAAGTGTAAGTTTATAAGGTTAACATGTTTCACCCCAAAAGGTGTGAAATAAAGTAAAAAAGGGCATGAAGAACTCACATGGAAAACTCACAAGTATAGTGATGGTTGTAGAGTACATAAGAAAGCTTGGATGTTCAAGAGTCAAAGGTGATGTCCTAAATGATAAAAAGAAACAATAACTTGAGGTCGAAGTTCATTATAAGAAGTTAAGACGCTTAGGGAATGCTAAAAAGCGAAAGGTAGACTGAAAAAGGATTATTGCATCAATTTTAGATTCTGGACAGAATATTTGGTATGTGTTTGAACAGGTTTTAAAAATAGCAAACGGTTTCATAAAATTACAAAAATTTATACTTGACTAGTTCAAAGCCTCCCGGACAACTTTCATTCAGAAACAGTTTTATGAAAATATATTTAAATAGGTCAAACAAGCATCACAAGACAGAAGGTGTTGAAATGCGCACTTATCTTGTGAAGGCTATTCTTGAGTCGTCCGATTGAGTTTGAAGACGTATAAACCGTCGTTGAAAAGGTAATTCAATGAACTTAACATTGGAGTCTGAGTTTAACCAAATTTAGTTTGTTATGATCAAGTTATGGTCGGTTGAAGTAAGACTATATTCTGCCAGAATTGTAGTAAGTCACTTATGTGCACTTTTAAAATTGTTAATACATGAAACGGGTTAGAACAATTTATTATGTTAATATATGGTATATTATTCTTCATTTGAGTTATAAAAATATTTTAAGACTTTGGCATAGCCATCATTTAGAACAATAATCTTGCGAAATGACCGAATGCGGCGGCATAGCCTTCCATATGCAAACGGGATTCTTTGTTTATGTTAGTGTGTTGTTAGCTTAATTTAGGAATGTTAGTGATCAATTAATAATTATTAAAATAAAAAGAGATTTGGTAGAAGAAAGAATAATAGTAAGAACATAAAGTCATGAGAACAATTGAATGTTAGGATGATTAAAATGTATAATATAAAAACAATAAAGGATTTACCTTAGTATTAAGAATTCTTGAAATTTCTTGTAAAATAAAATTCTTCAAATTCAGCATAACCAATGGATGAAAGAAAGATATGAGAGTGAGGTTTTTAGAGAATGAGCAAATGAAAAGTGAGGCCTAAGCCTTGCTTTTATACTTGAAGTTAGGAGGAGGTTATGAATGCTGTTAATGGTGATTTATAAGTCTTTTAAAAGGGGGTTATGATTGAATTTGAAATAAATATAAAATTAAATAATTTAAATAAATAAAAGAATAATTATAATTTAAAATTTAAATTCTTGAAGACTCTAATTTTAACAACTTTTTTATAAAATATTTATAGACTTTATAAAACCAATTTGAATAATCAATCAAATTATTTATTTGTTAATCTTTATAACTTTTATAATTGAAATAAATATAAAATTAAATAAGTTAAATAAAGAAATTCATATCGTAAGAAAGTTCGATTTTAGTTCGGGTTCGGGTTTATAACTTGAAAATGACGGATGTTACAGTCTCCCCTACTTTAAGAAATTTCGTCCCGAAATTTAATCACGAAATGACTAATTCAAGGATATGAGGAGACTTGGATTTCCTTGTCACATTTGCAAGTGACACTTGCACGTTTGAATAAGTTTAGTTATGATGTTTTACTATGCTTAAGTTTGTTAAAATTCATAATTTATGATTTTATGTTCTTATTGGCAAAGGGGGTACAAGATTAAATTAGAATTTTTAATTGATAAGCTTTTGTATTTCAGACAGTTTGAGATGATTAAAAAGGTTTCACCATGAGTGTAGCACCAAGCATTGAATCAATTCGAGACTCGACTTAGCAAACATGAGGAATAAGTCAAGACACTTTTGGATGGGTTATAAATTTCATAAGTGCTTCTCAAACAGATAAATTTAACAAGGTTCTTAGATGATCAATTCTTGTTTACTTATGTCATTGAGGTTTCAAAGTTTCATTAGGTTAAGGTTGTTACGAGAACCGTGTTTGTTAAGATTGAAGATTCAATTTACGCAGGGAGTATCATTGTTATAGGTTTTCAGGATAAGTGCGGTTTTGAGGGAAGACGTTTAGAAAGATTACTAAGGGACATTAAGAGAAATGGGATAATGGGTTCTAACATTTAGATGACAAAATCAATAATGAAACAATTCAAAATAACAAGATATTTCGAGTGTAACGTTCGGTTTACAAACCAAAGCAATACATTGACTTATCAAAGTATTATGTCAACTACAACCTTAATGAAGACATGCGTACCTATAAGCGGACACTCACCCCAAGGGTTCCCAGGTAAGGTAAACTGATCCATCGGTTGATTTGGATTTATAGGAATACCTTGCCTAGACAGAACACCTCAAGATACAGGCATCACGCTCTTCCAGCATTACATGTTTCAAGTTATAGGACATAGACTTCGACGAGACTTGAAAACCACGAATAAAGATTCAAAGCTCATTTTGAAAACCATTTGATTTAGGCATATAATGCCTTAGAATATGATTTAAGGTTCGTGTGTGCATTGATAAGATTCAAAGTATAAGAATAAGCATATAAGGCATATAATCACATAATCAAATATAAACATATAAGCACATAAGATCCTATCTAAGCATATAAAATACATGAGAGGACTCATGTGTAAGGGTACTTAGTTATAGTCTAGGTCATTCCATTTCTAATAACCTAATTCCCTATAACCATGGCTCTGATACCAATCTGTCATACCCCGACCGACGGCGGAATCATCGGGGCGGACGGATGGGAGATGATTGTTCATAGCACATGGAACTAATTAAGTTGAAATAATATTAAATATCTTCATTAAACATTACTAGACAAATAAGTAATTACAAAACAATCAAGATACAACCAATAACGTAAGACTTTCAATTTAAACTAGGTCCAAGTCCTATATGAGCACAAGAAGATCTTCAAGCATCAAACCTGAAACATGTTAAAAATAAAAGGTCAACTATAAAGTTGGTGAGTTCCCATGGTTTAAACACACGCTTAAGTATATATATGTAAAAGGGTTACAAGTAGCAATTCATGTACATGGTTATAAGTTAGCAAGCTCATAGAACACATACAGTTACAACCAAACCTCGACTTGATTACAAGTATATAAGATTGGCTAAGTGTATTTGGTTCCCATGATGAACAAGCATACGTCATCAGGAGTCGGCAATACATCGACTTTAGCACCAAATAGGCTTGTCAGGCCCAAAGATCTAAGACGTCGCCAGGCTAGCAATAGTTAATGATTGTAAACAAAATATGTATCTCATATAAGACTTACAATAACACAAATAACCATGACAAAAATGTAGAGATGAATTGCATGTGCATTCACAAGTATCAAGATGTTTACAAGTGTAAGTTTATAAGGTTAACATGTTTCACCCCAAAAGGTGTGAAATAAAGTAAAAAAGGGCATGAAGAACTCACATGGAAAACTCACAAGTATAGTGATGGTTGTAGAGTACATAAGAAAGCTTGGATGTTCAAGAGTCAAAGGTGATGTCCTAAATGATAAAAAGAAACAATAACTTGAGGTCGAAGTTCATTATAAGAAGTTAAGACGCTTAGGGAATGCTAAAAAGCGAAAGGTAGATTGAAAAAGGATTATTGCATCAATTTTAGATTCTGGACAGAATATTTGGTATGTGTTTGAACAGGTTTTAAAAATAGCAAATGGTTTCATAAAATTACAAAAATTTATACTTGACTAGTTCAAAGTCTCCCGGACAACTTTCATTCAGAAACATTTTTATGAAAATATCTTTAAATAGGTCAAACAAGCATCACAAGACAGAAGGTGCTGAAATGCGCACTTATCTTGTGAAGGCTATTCTTGAGTCGTCCGATTTGAAGAAGTATAAACTGTCGTTGAAAAGGTAATTCAATGAACTTAACATTGGAGTCTGAGTTTACCCAAATTTAGTTTGTTATGATCAAGTTATGGTCGGTTGAAGTAAGACTATATTCTGCCAGAATTGTAGTAAGGCACTTATGTGCACTTTTAAAATTGTTAATACATGAAACGGGTTAGAACAATTTATTATGTTAATATATGGTATATTATTCTTCATTTGAGTTATAAAAATATTCTAAGACTTTGGCATAGCCATCATTTAGAACAATAATCTTGCGAAATGACCGAATGCGGCGGCATAGCCGTCCATATGCAAACGGGATTCTTTGTTTATGTTAGTGTGTTGTTAGCTTAATTTAGGAATGTTAGTGATCAAATAATAATTATTAAAATAAAAAGAGATTTGGTAGAAGAAAGAATAATAGTAAGAACATAAAGTCATGAGAACAATTGAATGTTAGGATGATTAAAATGTATAATATAAAAACAATAAAGGATTATCTTAGTATTAGGAATTCTTGAAATTTCTTGTAAAATAAAATTCTTCAAATTCATCATAACCAATGGATGAAAGAAAGATATGAGAGTGAGGTTTTTAGAGAATGAGCAAATGAAAAGTGAGGCCTAAGCCTTGCTTTTATACTTGAAGTTAGGAGGAGGTTATGAATGGTGTTAATGGTGATTTATAAGTCTTTTAAAAAGGGGTTATGATTGGAATTTGAAATAAATATAAAATTAAATAATTTAAATAAATAAAAGAATAATTATAATTTAAAATTTAAATTCTTGAAGACTCTAATTTTAACAACTTTTTTATAAAATATTTATAGACTTTATAAAACCAATTTGAATAATCAATCAAATTATTTATTTGTTAATCTTTCTAACTTTTATAATTGAAATAAATATAAAATTAAATAAGTTAAATAAAGAAATTCATATCGTAAGAAAGTTCGATTTTAGTTCGGGTTCGGGTTTATAACTTGAAAATGATGGATGTTACATTGTGTATATGTATATATATGTATGTATGTTTGTTATACTCGAATGATTGTATGAGGGATTGGTGTGGGCGTGGTTGTTTATTACTATGTCTAATTTGGTATGATATGTGTGGTTTGATAGTTGACTAGTACTGTTAGTACCAGATGATGACAATTCCATATGATATATGACAGAAATAAGGAAGAAATGTCTAAGTACAACAACGATAAAATTAATGGTATTAAATATTACAATAAGAGTGATTATCACAGACCAGTCGGCCCAATTAAGACAAGTAAGACACAATATTAATGACTAACACAAACATAAACGGGGAGAAAGATGACTAGATTCTAATGATCTTCACCAAGCATGACCAAATGAGCTTTACATAAACCTTGAGATGAGCAAGAGATAAAGACAGAAAAAAAGCAAATTTTTCTTTCCTTTAGAGCCATCGACTAGAAAGAATACCACAAGGATACAGTGATTTGACACTTGAATTAGACAGCAAAAGGAAGGAAATAAAGAATGTTGATTTGCCTTGATGTACCCTTCAAGAATTTAAGAATATCACAAAAGACCCTAGACAAAAAAGAACTCACTTTTACACAAAAATAAAATTTAATGGCTAGTTGAATTATAAATTTTAGCATCCCCTCATAACTAAAGTAGCAAACATGTCTATAAGACCGAACTTTATACATAGGAAATTATGTTGACCAAGGCCAAGGCATTTAGTAAAGATATCACCGATTTGAGATATTGAATTAACCTATTTAGTTGTAACTATACCTGCTTATATTTTTTCAGGGATAAAATGCAAGTCAATTTCAAAGTGTTTAGTCCAATCATAAAACATAGGGTTAGAAAATATCGATAAAGTAGCAAAATTGTTACAAAATAGTTTTACTAGTAAATTTATATCCATTTTTAACTCTTTTAACGTGTAGGAGCCACATAACTTCACATATAACATTACAAAGTGCTCTGTTTTTAGCTTTTGCAATGGAACAGGACACTACAAGTTACTTTTTTACTTCTCCAACGTACTTAATTGCGACCTCAAAATATGAAAAAACTAGGAACAAATCTTTGATTTAACTTACATTTAGCCCAATCGGAATCCACATAACAATAAGTTAGAGATGTTACCTTTTGTGAATGACAAGCCTTTACCAGGAGATTATTTAAGGTATCTAAAAACACGAAACACAATCTGCAAAATATGATTCTAAAGGACAGTGCATAAACTAACTCAATAAATGAACCACATAAGATAGACCAAGTCTACTTATAGTAATGTAAACTAAATTTCCAACTAACCTTTGATACTTAGTTATACATTCTAACACATCATCTTCTAGTAAAGCATTATCATTATTATAAACTACAACATTTTGTTCAAGGAGGGTAGCAATTGGTTTTGATCCTAACATTCCAAATTCAGGCCATAGATCAAGACACTATTTTATTTATGATAAAAATAATCAAGAATGATTTTGACGTACCTCAATACCTAAGAAAAACTTCAGCAATCCAAGATCATTAATTAGATGTTTTGAATTTAGAAATGACTTATTACACTCAATTTCTTTTGTATCACTCCCAGTTATCACCATATCATCAACATATACCAAGAGAGCAACAAACACTTTAGAATCAGATTTAATAAGTATAGAGTAATCACGGACATTCTAAACAACCCCAATTTCCAATAATATGCCATACAGTTTTCATACCATTTTTAGGTGCTTGTTTTAGACCATATAAATACTTTAATAACTTTGCAAACTTTTGTTTCATTTGGAGAAAAAGATCCTTTGAGCAATGTCATATGACTTCTCAATTAAGTTCCTATAAAGAAAGAATTATTAACATCTAACTGATATAGATTCCAACTTTTACTAACTGCTAGACTAATCAGACATCAGATAGTAGCCATTTTAACTATAAGGGAAACTATCTCATCAAAACTATTCCCTTTCATTGGCTATAACCCTTGGCGACTAGTCTTGCCTTATACCTATCAATTTGACCATTTGATTTGTATTTAATTTTATAAATCTATTTATGTCCTATTGGTTTCCTACCAAGAGGGATATTACATAAGATCCAAGTACCATTTCTGTTTAACGCCTCAATTTCATCATTCATGGCTACCACCCAATTTGGGTCTTTGGCGGCTTTTGTTACATGTTCTTGGTTTAAAACTTTCATCAAGTTTACTTATAATTTTCTTTTAATGTGATAGCTTTAAATAGTTTATCACCTTTTCAATCCTATACTTAACCTTTCTTCCACCAGGTAATCAATGAATTTTCTATGCATGTTAGACTCTCTAATAGACTTGCTAACATTAGTTTGTTTAGTATAATTATGAGACTATCCCTAAAGAGAAGTATTGTTAATTTAATTTTCATTCATATGTGTTATGATAGTTTAGTCGCCACTACTGATATTTGATCATCCACTGAGATCTGAAGTAGTATTTGAAAAACTTAATTCTCAGTGAAATTTTTGATGTTAACCAGCGACTGATACTATTTCCATGACACTATAAATTATTATTGACAATCTCCATCTCGTAATCATAAGGGTATAGTATCACCTTTGGATATCTTGGTATAAAGGCTATCTTCCAAATAAAAAATTTAGGTGATTTAATAATATATTGTAAATTTTTTATTAGAATTTAATTTGAATGGAAAGATTATTTCATAAAATTTTACATCTCTTAAGTAAAAGATTAGTTTATTTCAAACTCCACAATTTATACCCTTTATTTTTTACTTGAACATCCAAGAAAAAACACATTTTTCTGCTTTATTATGAAATTTATTTTGATTATTTAAAACTATTATAAAACAAAGACATCCAAAGATTCAAAGATGCTTAAGAGAAGGTTTAATTCCATACGTTACTTTATTGGGTGATTTTCCAAGCAAAACAGATGAAGGAGACTTGTTAATCAAGTAGGTTAGCAATTAAGGCACACTCACACCATATATTAAGAAGAATTCCTCATTGAAACATTAAATCTCTAGCAACATTCAATAGGTTTTGGTGTTTTTATTCAGCTGCTTAGTTTTGTTGTAGATTATTTGAACATGATGTCCGATAAAGTAACCCAGTTTCATTCACAAATGACAAAAAAACAGTTATTCATAAACTTGATTCTATTGTCACTCTGAAAATCTTTACACTTTTGTTGAGTTGGTTTTTTAACAAATTATAAAATGGTTTGACATTAATTAATACTTCATCTTTAGACTTTAACATAAGTACCCATACTAATCTTGAAAAATCATCTACAATTGTTATAAAGTATTTATACCCATCTTTACTACATACCTTATATGGTCCCCATAAGTTTAAATGAACCAATTCCCCACTTCTTTTGACTTGTGACCACTCAAACAAAATGGATTCCTAGTTAGTTTAGATCTATGACAAACCTCACAAGGGACAGAAGAGGGATTGGATAAGTTCATATTTAATACAGAGTTAATAATTATAAATACTTGATCAGACATGTGACCTAGGTTATAATGCTATAGGTTCCTAACGCTTTCACTTGAACTACTATTACTATTAAATACCTTGAACGATCTTGATTTATCCTTAACCAGGTATAAACCATCTGCTTTATAACCAATCATTAGAACAGTCGTTTACTTCAGGTTCTGAATATAACATTTAAACTCATCAAACAAGACAAACAACTTGCTATCTCTGAATATAACATTTAACCAATCATTAGAACAATCGTTTACTTCAGGTTCTGAATATAACAAGAGGTTCATATTGTATTCAGGAATAATCAACACATCAAACAATGTTACATTTTCATTTAACTTGATATCCCCTATCTATGTTGCTTTTGCTAACAAGCCATTTGGATGTTTAACTCTCATTATAAATGTTTATATGTCAACAACATTAATCAAATTATTTTCAGACATTGTCATGTGTTGATTAGCGCCTGAATCTACTATCCAACCATGACCCTCTACAATACTACACATACTAGAAGATGAAAACCAATGCATTAGAAACTCACCTACCTTTGACCTTGCTTGCTTTGGTGTTGTATTATCATTAACAAGAGCCAATAACTTTGCAATTTGATCATTTGTAAAAGGAAAATAAAAATTAGCACTCATGATATTAGACTTATTTTGAGTTGGAGGGTTTTTTTGAACACTTTGCCCTTTAGTTTTGAATGAACTTTGACTAGTATATTTTTAATAAATTGTTTCTTTTATAAATCTAGAAGGATATCCAACTAGTTCATAGCACCTATCAACAGTATATCCATTCATGTTGCAATGAGTGCACTTTAGGTTTGGGTTTCTCCCCATTATCTTTTGTTTCTAGAAAATTTAGAACTAAACACATAGTTGAAGGAATGCTATTAGTAGTAATTCCTCTATGTGGTTCTTCTTGAGAGATTATTGCAAAAACTTTTTAATAGTTGGCAAAGAATCTCTCATCAACAGATTGGACCTTATAGATTGATAACTGTCATCTAGACCCATTAAAATTCGTATTAGCTTCATTAAGTTGGATTGTCTGTAAAGTCTTTTGAGGTGGCACAAGAGCAAACATAAGTTTAATTAGAGCATCAAACTGACGCCACATAAAGTTTAACTTGTGATAGTATTTGGAAATATGTAAACCAGATTGAGATAAGGAATTGATTTTATGATGAAAATTGTAAATCTCTGATCCATCCAGTTTACTATACGTTTCTTTAAGTTCGATCCATATATTAGCAAGGTTTTTAGAAAAAAGAATGACCTTGAGATAGTTTTTCTGAGATAGAACTTAGAATCTAAAATAACATAATTGAGTCACACCTATCCCATTCAAGAGCTAATGTTTCATTATTAGTTGGGCTTACACACGTTTTATCTATAAATCTGAATTTGCTTTTTTACTTGCAAAGCAAGACTCATGACATTAGACCTAATGACATAATTTTCAGTTCCAGCTAACTTGATACTAACAACTGACACTAGCAGTATCACTTGGATGCAAGTAGAGAGGGTTACCAAAATCAAGGTCAATTATCAATGTCTCCTTCATTTTATACTTATTAATCAAGAACTAGATTCAGTCATATTAACTTGGAAATGGCTGGGGTGTGGCTCCTCTGCCTTTAGTGTCCACCTAAGTTGCCTCCTGTTTTCTCTTTGATGTGGTTATGTTGTACCGCTGCTGCCGGGCCTTTGTATTGCAAACCCTAGGTGGCGGCGGTGATGTTGCCTCTGATGCATGTTGCATTTTGCCCTTTGATGGGTCGTCTGTGTCGGTGTGTGGGTAATTTAAATTTTTTAGAGAGAAAATGGGATTTTCATAGTCTAAAGGGGAGTTGCCGCCTGGTGGCGGTGTCGGTGGCGGTGACAGTGACGGTGACTTTCCTGATGTTTGTGACGGATTTCACTTTCGTTCACTCAATTTGTGACTATGCAATATGGTGTTCCGTTCATGTGGTTGTCGATGGCGTTGAGCATGGTGTCGTCTAGTATCTCTGTTTACCGTTGACGACTCTTATGGACTGGTGGGTTATGTTGGTGATGATGATGACTTTTTTGTTATCTGAATCTTGGATAATGAAAAGTGGTGTTGGTCTGTGATGATGAAAACCCCTTTTGGGTTTTTAGATCTGCTGGTACCCTTTGGGGTTTTCAGATCTCTCAATGATGATTAGCATTAGGTCATCTGAGAATTCGTTATGTATTCAAGTTTCACATGTTGTGTCTTATTATTTTTGTGTGTTAATGATGATGAACCATTGGTCATCTAATAATTTTCACTTTTTTGGTACCTTAAAGGCTATAATTTTTGACCAAGAGTTTTGTTGGTTGCCATGGTTTGGCAACCATTTACGGTATGCAGCCGCAGTTGAGCATCACTTCTAAGTCTTTGCATGGGTATTACTACATGTTCACGGTTATTTTATGTCTTTGTGGTATTATGTTGTTGACCGTGGCTGCACTCTGTCTTTGTTGCTTCTCTTATCATGCGAAGACTGATGCATCGATGATGATGATGAGGTTGAGTTCATCCAATACATTTTGTGCTTCCAAGTTAACATGTATATTGCTATGATGAGATGTTTGAGCCCTAGTCTGAATCCCTCCGTGAAGCGCTGTTGGAAAACCAACTAGTTATAATAATTCATTTAGTTACCAAATTATAATAATTCACCAATGAGTTTTTATACTTATCGATAATTGTATTATGAGCCCTTAATGACAATACTTTGATAGACAATTTTATGCATAATGAATCTATAAATATGTAATCTTTCTTATTAATATCCAATTAAATATACAAGTACATCAAATAAAGAATTGCACCTAACTTGCTTATAGTACACATTCCACGAAAGGTAAGACGCAAGTATTCATATTTGAATACTAAAATGCCTTGTTTCATCACTTCTACTAACCGAAAACGTGGAGTTGCTAGTTTTGCCCCCAAAACTAGCTGTGATCGTGTACTCACCTAAGTACCCGTAAAAGCTAAAAGCTCCATGTTCGTCGGTTTGGCTTGTAACAACACCAGTTTGCCATTCTTTTAGAAGCTTATCAACCGTATCACCAGCAGGAAGATTGTTAAAATTGATGTCAGTTAGGCACATTTGATAACACTTGCCGTTTTGCTTTAAGGCAGACCACAACATTATCCCATTCACCGAAGGGTGTGAGAAGCCTTCTCTTAGAACATCTTCCAAATATGTTGCCTATAAGACACTCCAAAAATATTAAAACAATATTAACAAACATGTATGTTAAGGAGCCATTGCACGTATATTCTTAGGATTCTAGATTAAATGCTCAAATCATGTTAAAATGTTTTTTTATGTATGATTAATTAGAGTCACACTTACCCGTTTGACCTCCAATGTTTTCTGTATGTGATAAATGTTAATTTAATGCATTATGAAGTCCATACAACTATACAAACTTTGTCTATATCGATTTTGGTTATGGAAAGCCAATAATTATCAAATCAAATCAAATCATATTACTTTTAAAGATATCAACTTCATATGTTCCATTTCTACTTAGTTATTAATGAGTATTTTTGCATCACGTTTATCTTAACGGTACCTTCTTTTTATTATATTTTGTTCAACATAGCATCTCAAGAAGATTTTAATAATTGTACTTTTAGTTTAACATAAATTTGAGTTCTTATAACAATTATTTAGCAACATATAAATACTAATTAAATATGGTATAACTATAATTTAATATACTAAAAACACGAAAAAAATTATAAACCTTGGAATTGTCTAGGAGTCTCCAAAATTATAAGAAAATTAAATATTATTCTTTTCATATATTTCGAAAAATAATGAATTTTCTATAAAAGAGGTGAAAAGCATTACCTCTATCCCACTCTATCTCAATTTGATTAGAAAATCATAATCTGTCGTATCATTATGCTTATTAGAGCTATTAACGAGAAAGATTCTATAGAGATATGATGCCATTTGTCTCACAGCTCAATGATATTATGTTTTTATAACCGGATCGGATATCAAACCAGACGTTTTACCGGTTCACAGTTCGGACCAGTTTGATTGGTTAGACCGGATGTAAAACCCGGTTAAAATTAAAATTATTTTAATTAATACATGTAAAATATACTAAAAATTTAAAAATTATATTTAAAAATCCGGTTTGACGGGTCTGACCACCGGTTCGACGTCAAAACAATTTTAAACACCGAAGCGGACTGGGTTGCGATCCTACTTGGTCCGACCAATCGATCCGGCCCGGTTTTCAAAACAATGATATTAAGTATTAACATATCAAAATCATATTGAGATGCAATTTATGGTCTAGATTTAGTAACAAATATACTCAATTTCAATACTAACCTGTTGATCATGATCAAAGTTATCTGAGATATCAACCTCCGTAAGCCAAATCGGAAGCTGCAACGTCGCAAATTTGTCGAGAATCGCGCGCATCAGAGGCAGATTCGGCACACCAAAATGACTCTCCAACCCAATGCCATCCATCCACACTCCATATCTCCTCAAATCCCTCATCTTTGCAATATAAGTGTCCACTGTAGACTTAACATCTCTACAGCTCTCAACCACATTAAAATCGTTCATGAAAAGTGTCGCTAAAGGGTCCGCCTCGTGTGCAGCCTTAAAGAACTCAAATGTTGCATTTTCCCCAAGTTTGTCCTCATAGAAATTGAAGTGTAGAAACTCGTTGCTAACGTCCCAGTGGACGAACTCGTCTTTGTACCTCGTCATCAGGCTCGTGATCCGGTTTCTCACGGCTAACTCGAGCTCGGCGCTGGTGAGGTTAAGCACCCATGATGGGATGTATTTTGGGTCCTCCCAGAATATGTTGTGACCTCTAGCCACAATTTGGTTGGCGCGAACAAAATCAAGCATTTTATCGGCTAGTGTGTAGTTGTACACCCCTTGTTTCGGCTCGGTTGCAGCCCATTTTAGCTCGTTCTCGAACACTGCGGCATTGAATCGCTCCACAAACCATTTCTACACCCGAAAAGCACAAAACATTTAACCTATACATTTTTATTAAACGACTTTAATCTAATCCTACTCTACTGTAACCTCAGGGATACAACTTTACCACTAGACATAACGACATATGCTAGTGGTTGTTGTAAAACATACCTGATAAGGTAAATTCCCAATGATGTAATTATTTATAGCGGACCCGAATGGGAAATCTTTCGATACTTGCTCCACACGAACCGCCGCGCCTTTTAACCTTTCTCCTTGCTTATCCGATACGTGAATCGTGACTGCGCGTTTACGTTCCTGATCAAACGCGTGACATGAGTGACGGGCTCTAGATATATCGCATTTGTTACAGTTAAATAAGTTGTACTTACGGTGTTTATCTTATATTGCTGTTGTAATGACCATTGCTCCTTAGTAAAAGGTTGTAACGATGCACTAGAAATTGTTATGCTAATATCCTTGTCATCAGAGTTCTATAACAAAGTACCAAACATTCTAAATTAATAAATTAATATTTACCATATATTTCAACTTCATATGATCATACAGAATATTAATTAGGGGGCAATTCAAACCTGAAAATAGAGTAACGATGGATTTGATTCAGAATCCATGTAAAATCCACCCTTGAGGAATGACCAACAGTCGCAACTCGCGACAACCGTTCCTACGCAGTAGTGTGGCGAATGACCCGACATTAGCCTAGCGGTAATCAACGATGAATTCGAACCGCGGATTTTGATCCAACCTAAACAAGAAAAACAACATCAATAATAAGAAGAATGTTTACATAATATGAAAAATATTAAATTTATAATGGTAAACTTAACTAGAAAAAGAATAGAAAGTGGAGGGTTTAAGGTTTGGCAACACGAAAGCAGGCCATGAGGCTGCGGTTCCGTTGTCGTCAAGGATGAATTCTTTCGTTGCTACTTCATTTTCAAGGATCCCGCCGTTGTAAAGCGGATCCTCGGGTTCTAATCTACACTGTTGAAACATAACAAAAATGAAAAAAAAAACGTTAAAGGCTTATAACTTTTTGTCATTTTATCATAAAGGTTGATTACCAAAAGTAAAACATCACAGTTTTGTTCAGGATGTCACGAGGCACATTCTTATTTCTTATTACTATCATTATTATTTTTAACATTTAAGATATGATTTCAATAAGATTTGGCGAGTAACATACTGATATAATGCAGTTTGATGAGGATATATTATTATTACCTGAGTGTAAGCGGTATAATCGTAGAGGGGGCCATCTGCAACAACAACAACACATGAAAATCAAAGAAAGATGAGAGAAATAGAGAGATGAAGAAGACGAACCAGATGTTGTAGGGAAGACTGAAGGTGAGAAATAGAGGATAATAAGAGCTGCAATAGCAACTAAAAGCTTAAAGGATGCCATTGATTTTCTTTGAATTTACTGCTATTCACATGCCAAACAATACAACTATATATATATATATATATATATATATATATATATATATATATATATATATATATATATATATATATATATATATATATAAAAGAAAGAGAAAGAGAGAGAGAGAGAGAAGGGGGTATGTCTTGTAGATGTAACATTCAGCTTTATGAAATAAAAAGTATTTTTTTCTACAAATCTGTTGTTTTTTTGGAGTAATGTGAGGAATATGAGTTTTTAATAGTTTTAAATGGTCTCATTTCGAGTTTATATGTAGAGATTCCCCGTATCTAGTCAAATCAAGAATTCCCAATATGGGTTCGGGTGTCGTGTTGCCTATAAAAGCATTTAATTAAGTGGAGAATTTGAGGGGGTGGGTTTGGTTTGGTGGATTTCGCCATGGCCAAGTAGACCGGTCACACGGTGCCGGGTGTAGACCGGTCACATCGTGCCTGGTGTCGTAATGAGGTGCAGTAGAAGACTAGCCATGTCCATTGTCACGCCTGGTGAAAGTGTGTTGATCGTTTCTTGGCACACAAACATATTGAAAAATAGCTATTGGGCCTATTAAATTTTAATTAAAATACATTAATTAAGTTACCTATAAATAACCCTTTTAAATCTAATTACACAACTCCTACAATGGACCACTTACATATTATACTACATACTTTTTATATTCCTTTAGATGAATGAATCAACCAACCCAATGGTACTCGTAAGATTTGGTCTCTGGCTTCGGAAGATTTTACACTTAGAATATTTTCTTTGTAGAGTGTAAAACTTTCAAAACAACTTCTACTTTGTACAAAGTGCATGCATGCAGGAAGCACTTTGGTTGTTTTGGTTTCATCAGCCTTTCTATTAACCTTACAAACTCCCCCTAGGCTGATGCTACCAAAACAGAGAAGATTGTTCAGCAATTGACAGTCCTTATTAGGATCAAGACCATTCCCTTCTTTATCATTTGGTCAAGATCCTTCAGACTCTCATAATATCTTCTCATGTCATGGAGATCTAGCATGTCTTGCAAGAAATAAACATCTTGACCACCTTGATCTCTGATGACATACCATCTGTCTGGATTAGCAGCAAAGGTCCAAGACAAGATGGGTCTTCCAGATGCAAGAGGCTCTACTTGAGTTTGAGTTGGTTGAGCAGCCTCTTATTGCACTTCCTTAGGATGATCTGACTCATCCTAAGGTCTGGAGGTGCATGCTTTTGGTTTCTTCTTGGATACACTCTTCAAAGCCATCGTTTTCCTCCTCTGTGGAGTCTTTAACTGAGAGGGTTGGTCTTGAGTACTAGGTTGTTCAGTTGTGCCTCTCTCAGTTGGGTCCTCTTCCCTCACATGTTCAGAAGGAAAAGGAGCAGAACCCTACTATGGAATAGAAGATGAGGTTGGCTGAGATGCAGCTCTAGGTTCAGGTTGTGTTGTTTGAGTGGGTTCAACCTTAACCTCAACCTCAGGAGGCGTTTGGCTTGGTGGAGAATGCAAGTCCATAAGCTCTCCCTTCTTAATCTTTTGCTTGATCACTCTAATGTGCTCATCCATAGTGGATAGAGACATTGGACCAAGCCTCCTTTTAAAGAATCCATACAGCTTCAAGAAGCTCATCATCCTCTACCTATCAGCAGACTTCTTTTGACTTTTCTGGATGATGGCTCTTGACTTTGCAGCTTCTTCCCTCATTTTTCTCTTAGCAGCCTTTTGTTCTTTAATAAATTGTTTTTCCAGCTGCTTAAGATACTTAAATTCAATGTACTCATATGAGAGGGGAAGAAGTGTAGATGCCTGATAGAGACCTGTGGCACTCAGGTAGTTAATCATGTTTTGTCTATCAGCTTCCTTATCTACCTGAGGTTGTTCAGTTGCCACAACCTCTGTCTCAGGGCTTTTTTGAACTAGGGAGAGGGTAGGAGCATGCTTGTAAAGCCTTTTCTATCTTCTCTCTTCTTTGATCTTGAGGAGCAACTCTGCATCCTCTGCCTCCTTCCTCTCCTTAGACATTTCCATATCTACCAGTTCATTTAGTTCTTCTAAGGGGAGAGAAATAATTTCATCAACTTCATAGTTCCTGGTCCCTAAGTAGTTTATCCTGGCTACCCTCAACTCATCATTCTGAGTGTTTAGCCTAGGGGCAGCCTTGATAGCAGCGTCCATGAAGCCTAAGGACCCAATAGAACTTTCTCCCCTTAGCTTCCTCTTTCTCTCTCTCTCCTCCTCCTCAATCTCCTCAGGAGTTAGTTTCCTTTTCCCTTTGTCACTCACAGGCCTCGGTAACTCAAGGTGGAGAGAGCTTTGTCCTTCATTGCCTGATGTAGCAGTCAAGGTCTAGCCAGAGAGAGGCTGTGAAGCACCTTCACCAGCTGGAGCCTCACTGAGAGTAATGTGTGCTGAAGAGATATCTGTCTCAAGGTTCACAGGTTCAACTACTAGGCCTTCAGTCAAGGCTTTCCCTTCGAAGCTAATCTTAGGGTCCACCTCAACATCCAGCTGACCAATAGCATTACCTGCTAGCCTCTATCTATATAGTCTTGATCTTTGCTAGAACTCTTCTAGCATGCTCTCTTGAATCCTATCTGCGAACCTTGCAGCTTGTCTGTGTTGGCTTGGGTTGACAAGTGGAAGGTCAATTAGATATATGCTTTCATAGAATCTCAGGTTGGAGAAGTTGAAGATTTCCTGTTACCCCTGAGTTCTTGAGATTACCAAAGCTCTCTTATCAACATCATACCTCCATCCCATGATTGGATTTTCAGAGTGATGGGATGGAGTAGGCATAGCTCTAGGAATACCCTCCTCAAACAGACTTTGTATGAGTGAGTCCACATCAATATGAACTTGAGGAGGTTGCTGGGCATGAACAATTGCAAGTGAGGGTGGTGAATCCTTAATGTCCACACCCTGTGAAGAACTCCCAGGTTCTGTGATTGCTTGGACTTTCTCCCTCTTTTTGGTAGCATTACCCTCTTGCATAGGTGAGCTAGGGGTAAGGTCTATTACATCCACAGGTTCTTATGTTCCTGGTTGAGTCCTCCTTAAAGGTCTCCCAGCTAGTTTCTCCTTGAGATAAGAAATCTCAAGTTGCTGATCATTGACCCTCCTTTGCAAGATAGTCACTTGAGATTCCAAGTTACTAACCTTAGAGACTAGATAGGTGCATGTTTTTGTTAGCTTTTGCACCTTTAGCCTCATGTTCCCCTCATCTTAATCTGAAGAATCATGAGAGGATAGAGAATTGGACCAAAGTCCTCTTCCTCATCACCAGCACTAGGTTCTTGGCTGCTGGATTTCCCCTGCATAATGACAACTTCAGATGAAGTGTCAATGAGCTGGGTTGCCATGGTTGAGGTCTTAATGATGTAATCACTTGCAGAAGTGAGAGCCTCTTCCATATGGACCTCCTGAACAGGTTCAGGGAGATCCACCTCAGTAATGGGTGAATGATGTGGGCTAGACATGGGAGAGGCAGGAGTACTCATCTCTCTTTGAGCAGGGGAGGAGAAGAGAGGCTCATGGTACTCATTGAATCCCATGTCTTCATCATCATAGAATTCAAGGTTCGGTATTGGTTGATTTAAATCAAGAGGCTGGAATGGTAACTTTCCCCTGAAGGTTGTTCACTAGAGTTTTGAGACTTTGAGTGAAGGCTTAAGGCTATTGGGCTTATTAGCTCCTCAGGCTGAGCATGAGGAACCTCAGCACTGATCATTTATGAGATGGGAGTGGTTTGCTCCTCAGGGGAAGTGGGAGCTCCAGTGTCCACTTCCTCCTGTATGGTTGGTGATATGGGGGCCTGCATAAGCTTAGTAGCTTGTATAGGGGTTCGTTTGGATTTTCTCTGGTAGGTGATGATTATTTGTGCCTATGTAGGTGGTTGTGAAGTAGAAGGTGTGGGTTCAACACTAGCTGGTACTGCTAGGTTGTCACCTTGAGCAATAAGCTCTAAAATTTTTGGGACAAGGGCTGTTTCTACCCCTGAGAAGCCAACAGTTGGCTTCCTTATAGTTTTGAAGATGTCGGGCTTCATCTGTCCCAATTTAAAAACTTTACCTGTTCCCTTCAACTATGAGCCTAGTTTACAGTTGAGAATGTGTTGAACATATCTAGGGAACATGTAATACTTTAAGGAGTCCAAGTTTGCACGTAACTTAGTATACACAAATTGTGAGCACCTGAACTTGACCCCCTGAACCATCCGATGGACTATGAAGGAGAGATCCTCAGGAATCTGGTCCCATCCCCCATGCTTGTTTGACAGGCTATGTATGACAACATGGAGGAGGTACTTCCATTGAGAAGAGACCTTCCCTTTCATGAAGGTTTTGACTGTAAAATATCCCGCATATCCCATCTGTCCAAAGGACTGGTTAACAACAAACTTTGGAAAAGACAAATCACCTTCTACATCATCCAGCTAAAGATGAGTGGTTATAGTGGCCGGAGTGATGAAGATTGTCCTCCTCTGCACTGTGGCAAACAGTGCCTTCTCCCCATCCATGGTGACCTCTTGGCAGGTTCTCCAAAAGTCCAAAAGTTGATCCTCAAAGAGTGGAGGATCAATGGTGAGGGAGGTGAAGTAGTTTGACAGAGAAAAAAAGCGACAACCCTATGATAAACTTGGATCTTTCTCAGAGTCCAACAGAGCAACTTGATTGTGTTGCCTATCAAGTTGCATGGAAAAATCAGGCTGGTTTCTGCGATCAAGGTTGGCCATTTGAGAAAGCTTAGGTGTGAAGGAAGATAAGAACAAAGGCGGTTTGTGAGTGAATTTAGGTTAGAGAAGTTTGCAGATGAAGAGGAAGGTGAAAGAGGGGGGACCGTTGGGTATATATATATGAAATGGATTTGAGACAAAGCTAATGGAAAAGGATAAACTTTGAAATTCGGATGTCGGTCCCACCTCTAAAAAAGTGCCCATAAAGGTAGTTTTCTTGGAAGTCGAAAATCTTTAGAAGGTATTTTCTCTTCGAAAGTTTTGATAAAAGCTTCCGAAGATAATTTGACTGCGGAAGGTATTTCTAAGAGTTGTGAAAATTTTGCTTTGGAGGGAAAATATTTAAAGAATTTTTTACTTCTGAGACATGTTTGGGTTCGGAAGAGATCAATACTTGGAGTTTTTATTCTAAAGAGAATAAATCTTTCAAGACATAAATGCTTTCGGAAGAAAATTGTCCTTCAAAGGCATATAAATACTTATGAGCAAATTTAAGCTCTGGAAGATATTTCAGAATTTCTTTTGAAGGTAAATTCACATAAGTAGTTATTTGGTTTGAAGACATAATGTTCTTCCGAAGGCAACTTGATATCTTCCAAAAGGAAAGATGTTCAAAATTTTCAAAAATCTAAGGAAAATTATTTAAAAGATTATTTTCCAAAGTAAACATGGGCTTATGAAGGTGATAAAATAGACAACTTAGGACACAGGGGTTTAGAAATAGTATTGAGTTAAGTTTAAGAAAATCTATTCAAGGTTAATCATCCCAATAGCTGATACAAGATATTTGAATCTTTGTTCTTCAAAAGCTTTGGTCAACAAATCAGCATATTGTTCATTTGTGTTAACTTTGACTAGTTTGATTAAGCCTTTTTAAAGTTATCTCTAATCAAATGATACCTGATGTTGATATGTTTTGTTCTTGAGTGTTGCACAGGGTTCTCTCTGTAATAGAGATAGCACTATTGTTGTCTATATGGATGGGAGTCTCTTTAAAGTTAAATCCATAGTCCAGCATCTGATTCTGAATCCACAGCACTTGAGCATAGCAGCTAGCAGCAGCAATGTATTCAGCCTTAGCAGTTGATGCAGACACACAGGATTGTTTCTTGCATTGCCATGAGACTATTCTTCCACCAAGGAACTGACATCCCCCGGATGTAGACTTTACAGTCATGTTGCAGCCACCATAGTCACTATCTGTATATGCATACCGATTGAAATTAAAGTTCTTTGGATACCAAAGGCCTAGTGTTGGAGCACCTTTGAGATATCTTAGAATCCTCTTGATAGCAACCAGGTGTGACATCTTGAGGTTGGTTTGATATCTTGCACAAATGCATGTGGCAAATATGATATCAGGCCTGTTGGTTGTGAGGTACATAAGAGACCCAATCATAGCCCTGTAAAGGTGTTCATCCACACACTCCCCCTCAAGATCAGGTCCAAGGGAGTGGTTTCTGGGTATGGGTGTATTTGCAACCTTACATTCAGTCATGCTGAATCTTGTAAGTATGTCTTGTACATACATTGACTGACTTATGAAGATGCCACTATCAACTTGCTTCACTTGAATTCCCAGAAAAAAATTAAGTTCCCCTATGGCACTCATTTCAAATCTATTCTTCATCAGCTTCTCAAAGTCTTTACAAAGGTTTGGATTAGTTGACCCGAAGATAATGTCATCTACATACACTTGAACCAACATTAAGTCATTCCCTGTTCCTTTGATGAAGAGAGTTCCATCTATAGTACCCTTTTTGTAACCATGCTGACAAAGATACTGAGATAGAGTCTCATACCACTTCCTTGGAGCTTGGTGCATCCTATAAAGAGCTTTATCAAGCTTGCAGACATAATCAGGATGATCAGGGTCTGCAAAGCTAGGTGGTTGTTTGACATACACCTCTTCATCAATCACCCCATATAAGAAAGCACACTTGACATCAATTTGGTAGACCTTGAAATCCTTGGATGCAACAAAATCTAGGAATATCCTAACGGCTTCAAGTCTTGCCACAGGAGCAAAAACATCTGTGTAGTCAATCCCATCTTCTTGTGTGTATCCTTGAACAACTAGTATGGCCTTGTTCTTGATGACAAGTCCTCTATCATCCTTTTTGTTTCTAAAATCCCACTTGGTTCCTATGGTAGTTTTCCCTAGAGGAAGAGGACATAGATTCCAAACCTTTTGTCTTTTGAAGTGAAGTAGCTCCTCTTGTATTGCTTCAACCCAACTTCCATCCTTCAAAGGCTCATCAACTTTCTTTGGCTCTATCTGGGATAGGAAACAAGAGTAGAGACAAACATTTTTGTCATGAGTTTGTCCTCTTGTTCTCACCCCTTTGTTAATATCTCCAATGATGTTTGTAGTGGGGTGTGACTTGTGAATCCTGAGTTGAGGGCTCACAGCAAGTTGGTTGGAGAGATCTAAATTAGAGAAAATCAGATCAGGTAATGAAGTGTCACCCACCACATCAGCACACTTATCAGGAGAATCTTGATCCAATGAGTGTGTGACATCATTGATGTTGTCTTCCATGGAGTGATTGTCAGCATCAAGAAACTCTTGATCACTATCACCACTACCACTTCCACCTACATTTGAAGCTCCTTCATTTGAGTTTGTGCCTCTAAGTTGGAATTTGTAGCCACCTCAGATGTATCAGTTGGATTTGTCATGGTTGTGCTGATAGGAACTACATCTGCAGGGTCAGTTACAACAGGAGCTGAAGTAGTTTGATTGTTAGGTCTTCTCAGCTCAAATCTTGGGTCAGGATCTGCTGTTGATAAGATATCTATGGATCCTGAAACATTCTCATAAAATTTGTTAAAACAGTTAGTAACTAAATCAAGATCAAACAACCAATCAGGAACAGAACCTTTCATACTAGGAGTGTGCTCATTGAAGGTCACATTGGCTGACTCCTCAACTACTCTAGTTCTGAGATTGTATACCCTATAAGCCTTAGCTTGGGAAGAGTATCCAATAAAGTTTCCATCATCTGATTTCTCAGCAAATTTGGCTACTTGATCTTTGGTATTCAAGATAGTGCAAGGACATCCAAATGACCATAGAAAACCAATAAAAGGTCTCTTTTTGTGCCACAGTTCATAAGGAGTCTTACCATGAGTCTTAACTACTAAAACTCAGTTTTGCACATAGCAAGCAGTGTTCACTACGTCTGCCCAGAAGGTGATGGGCAGTTTAGAGTCAGACAACATGGTTCTTGCAGCTTCAATTAGTGTTCTGTTTCTCCTCTCAGCAACAACATTTTGCTGAGGAGTCCTGGGAGCACTATATTGTCTTATAATACCCTTTTCATCACAAAATATATCAAGGATTTGGTTCATAAATTCAGTTCCTTGATCACATCTTATGGTCTTGACCTTGTGATCATATTGATTCTCAATTTTTAGAATGAAATTCTTCAATATCTCAGGAGTCTTATCCTTAGTTCTAAGGAAAAAGACCCAAGTGAATCTTGTGAAGTCATCTGTGATCACCAAACAATATGAGGTCCTTCCTAGACTCATTACACTAGAGGGGGCCAAAGAGATCCATATGTAACAAGCGTAGGGGAGTAGTGATGGAGTTTCTTTCCTTTGGTTTATGAGATACCTTGTGCTACTTCCCTTTCAGGCATGCAACACAAATGTCATCACTTGTAAACTCTTTCTTTGGCATTCTATTTACCAAATCATTCTTAATAATTTATTCATGTTTTAAAGTTTACATGGCATATTCTTTTATGCCAGAGGAAAGACTTATCACTATTTGCTTTAGATAGAAAGCAAGAAACTTCTCCTAAAGGGGATGTTTCTTGCAAGTCCATCTTGTACATGTTCCCTTTCTTGGGGGCTCTGAACAAGATATGCTCCTGAGGAATGACCACCCCGGGCTTAAGAACAATGCACTCATGCTCTGTGAAGAGCATGTTGTGTCTCTAATCACAAAATTAGGATACACTCAGTAGATTGTATCCAAGCTTCGTAACAAAGTTTACCTTCTTAATGCTGAGCTTACCATTTGTGACCCTGCTCCTTCCTGTAATGTAACCTCCAGCATCTCCTCCAAAATCAACTGGCCCTCCATCAATTTTCTCAAAATTTTGAAGCAAAGAACATTGCATGTCATGTGCCTGGAACAACCACTATCAATGATCCATACATTCCTATTAGTCTTTAGTTGTTCCTACACAAAAAGAGATAGTTAGTTACATTTGGAAACCCAAGCCTTGCTAGTCTTTCTTTGTCTTCCACACCACCTTTGGAAGCTTAGACTGAAGACAATGCAATAGTAATTGATCCTATGTTCAAGCTTTGAGGATCATCAGCTGTTGTTGATGAAGAACTTTCACTCACATGATCTTTCTTTGTCTTCCACACCACCTTTGGAAGCTTAGACTTGACCTTCAATACTTCGGAGGTTTTGACAACTTCGGAAGTTTTGGAGACTAGACCTTCGGAAGATCTTGCTATCATTGCAGCAGGCTTCAGTACTTCGGAAGCATTCCTTTCTTTCGAGACCAACTTTTCTTCCGAAGGCAAGTTTTCATTTGTCTTCTTCTTCACTTTGGAGCTTCCGAAAGGAAAAGACTTTCCTTCTGAAGCTGGCTTCTTCTTGATTTTCTCAGAAGTTTTCTTCTTGATCATATGGACAGTACTTTTAGGATTGTAGAGACAATCCTTAGCAAGATGGGAAGTACTACCACACATGATGCAGTCCATTTGCTTTCTTCTGAGAATCTTCTTTTGAGAGGAAGGCTGAACTTGATCACTTTCCATCTCCATCTTCATCTTCACAGATGATGTAGCAAGCTTTTTAGGGTCAGACCTGCCTTTAGATTTGGGTGGTTCAGGCTGTGTAGCAGTGGTACATAGCTGATAAGCCGTCCTCTTGTTGCTGGGATGATTTGGACAAGAACTAAAAATCCTGGTACTAGAGTTCATAGTTGAGTCTTCAGCCTTCACCACTTCAAACCTTGTAGAGATAAATACTTGTTTCTTCTTAGAGTTGAAAGTGGCCTTGATCTCTTGAGCCTTCTTTGACTTCCTCTTGGCTTTTCTGATCAAGTTCTTCCTCTTGGACTTGGTCATCCCAACTTCTTTTCTCTCCTTAGGAGAATAGTGATCCTTCTTAGGATGATCTTCTTCACTCCTGTTAAAGTCATCCTTCACTATCTCCTCTTCATCCTCTTCATTTATAGGGTCTATGAGGGGAAGCTCATTTTCACAAGTTTCACACCTTGGAGATCTTACAGACAATAGAGTGTGTAGAGGAGCTATCTTAGTAGATCCCAGTCCCTGCTTATTCTGATAACAAACTTTTGCATGCAAGGATGAGGATATCATGTTCTTGAAGGTCTCTTCTTCAAGAACACATTTCTCTGCCCTGGCTTTGCTAATCACAAGCTTAGCCTGGCATTCAGTTAACTTAGTGATGAGATCTTTGATCTGAGTCCTGTAGTTGGTACGTTCATGTTTAAGAGTGGAAATGGTTTTCTCTAAATCTTCTATTCTAAGTTTGTAATCATTTTCAGCTCTTTTGAAATCAGATTTTAAGATGTTTAAAGACTCAAGATTAGATCTCATCTCTGAGTTATAGGACATATATCTGTTAACTTTAGCAATACATTCAGGTGTACAAAGATGTTCCAATACCTTGGCTTCTTCATGATCTGCCATCAGTGCTTGATTTGGAGATGCATCCTCAACCTGAAAGCTCCAGTCAAAGCCTCCTTCTTCAACAGCAACTGCAGCTTACTGCTTTGGCTTCTCATTCTAGGTGGCTCCATCAGTGTAGTTTGGTCTGGTTTGTGCTTGGCCACCATTTGTTCTTGGTGCCTTGCACTGTCTAGCAAAGTGTACCATTTGGTTACAATTGTAACACTTCACTTTGCTTTTGTCCAGCCCAAACTTTCCATTGGTTGCATTGCTAGGAAACTTTCTCCCTGTCCTCTTGTAGAACTTCTTGGCTCTGTGAGTAAGAAGAGCCATCTGCTGAACTATTTCCATGTACTCCAGATCATCTGGATGAATACAGTCCAGGTCTTCAAAGGTGAAGAGAAAGTTTCCTATGCTTTAATCAGCAGACACAAAGGCTTGTGAAGAGCTTGTCTCTTGGAATGGGCTTCCTTGGGTGTAGCTCTCCCTTGGTGTCTCCGGGAAGGTGATGAAAGGACCCTTTTGTGAGTTGTCAGGGTAGCAAATGAGATGATGTTGTGGTTGCAATCCCTTTCAACCACATGAAGGGCTGAACTCTACATATTGTTGGAGTTACCAGATGGATTTTGCATGTTCATCTCCATCTGGTAGCCACTGAGAATACCATACAACTCAGTAATAGTAAGGGGCTGTCTGATTACCGCTGACTCAGTAAGATCTGACTGAGTCAGAAGCTGACCTAGCTAGAAGTTCTGATTGAGTCCGCATCTGACTGAAACTTGGTTGTTTGATTCACTATTTGACTGACTCTGCTGAATGATAAAAATAACCACTGTGTACACCATCCCGACACTAACTTCTGTTAAGTTTCTCTGCTAGTTGAGTGTGAAATGACAAATATGCCCTTAATAATAATAATATAATAAAAATATAATATAATAATAATAATATAATAATAACATATTAAAATCCCAACCCACCCATCCCCATCCCCATCTTCTTCTACCCAACCCACACATCCCCATCCCTATCGTCTTCTACACGACCTTACCTGCAAACCTCTTTACCAGCAAACCACCACACCGGCAAACCATCGCACCGGCAAACCATCTCACCGGAAAATCCCATCACAAAATCACCGCCACTACTCCAGGACCTCTAGATATGGGTCTACAAACCATCGTCGCCGCCACCGTTCTTCATCGACGCCGGTAATGAGGGCACACACCACCGCCATCATCATCGGCTCTACCTTTGGCGGAGGAGGCGGATTGCGGGGGTTGGCATAGGGAGGGGCAGCGCCCCTTTTCTTGGTAAGATGGTCAGCATGGTTAAAATTAGGGTTTGGGTCAGAACCCACGGACCCCGTCAGAACAGCCCCACAGCCACATCAAACACACAGCCAGTAAGGCAGGTCAGCTGGGTCAGCCAAAATCAAATAGCCCCTAAGAGTCTTAAGGTTCTCAGCTCTCTTGATAACCACACAATTATGTGTTCATTGTCTAGGAAGAGAGGACATGAACTTTCTCACAATGTCCGTGTTTTCAAGATTTACTCCAACATCCATTAGAGTATCCATAATCTCAACATACATGAAGTACTGTTGAGTCATGGTTTCACATGTCTTGTAGGTGAAGTTCTCAAATCGCTGTTTCAAGAGGTCCTTCTTGTTCTCTTTTGCTTCAGTAGACCCCTCATACATGAGCTTCAATGCAACCCGTAGTTGCTTAGCAGTCTTGCACTTCTTGAAGCCTCTGTATATGGAGTTTGGAAGAGCAGTTTGGAGGGCAGTCATGGCTTTCTGATCTATATCAATCTTCTTCCTGTCTTCGTTATAATAGTCAGCTACCTCCTTTGGTATCATACCACCTCCAACAACAACTGAAGAGGTGCTTGGTATGTGAGGTCAACAGAAAAAAAATTCCCACATCTTAGAGTCTTGAGACTTGATGAAGCCTTCCATTCTTTGGCACCAAGTATCAAAATCTTAGTGATCAGTGGGGATTTTGTCATGGTACCGGTTTCCATATCAGCCTTTTTGAGAGCTGCCATTTGAGATGTTAAGTGTTTTGTAAAACTAAGGGATTTAAGATGGTATGATCTTACAATCACGAGCCTGGAATGCTCTGATACAAATTGTAGGACCAGTTAAGGGAGGTCAATACAATCAGTCTCACAATGAGGAGAGTATTAGAACACTTAACAGATCAAATAGGGAACTAGGATAATATATATGATATACTAAAAACACAAGAAAACAAGAAGACAAAACTAAGAACAACAACATATGAATATGGTTTTTAAGGATTAAGTATATTGCTCTCAAGTTCTTTACAAGTGCTACAAAGCATACATAAAAATACAAGGACCTGAGATACTTTATACTACATCCTACATCCAATCATACTTTAAAGGCCAGATGGAAACACTAATCTAGACAACAAGATCAATATAAAGTCAAAAGACAGATTGCCTTTTGACTAGTGACTATGACATGCCATAGCTCACATCCTAATATATTACAAAAGGATAAAAGTACATAAAGTAGAAAGTTATAGACTCAAGACCTCAATGTAACGTTGCAAAAGCATGGACCTTTTCACCAACTTATGCAAGTTGGTGAGTGTTAAGAGTTGCAGCGGAAAGTGGGTCAGCTTTATGCACAAGTACATCCAAGAAAAGCATATTCTCCTTTGTCTTCGGAAGAAATCAGTCTTCACTTCTTTGGCTTCGGAAGAATTTGTCTTTGAAGCTTTGGAAGACTTCATCTTTGGCTTCGGAAGATTTGGTCTTTGCCTTCGAAAGATTTTACACTTAGAATATTTTATGTGCAGAGTATAAAACTTCCGAAGCAACTTCTACTTTGTACAAAGTGCATGCATGTAGGAAGCACTTTGGTTGTTTTGGTTTCATCAGCCTTTCTATTAACCTTACACATCATCATTCTATAAGTCTTCTTCCACATATTATAAGAGTTCTTCTTCTTCTTCTGGATGTTCCAACCCATGTCTCATTCTTTCAGCAACATTGGTGATGATCACTTTGAATTGTCAGATTGGCTCTAGGTAGGGGCTTTAGCTGTTTCAAAAGTTTATTGGACTTATGGAGAATCATGCTTAGTGGCTTGAGCAGGTGGAGAAGTAGTGGGAGGTGATTGTGGTCGGTTGCTAGGTCGGCAGATGGGATGGTTTCAGCAGCTTTAGACTCTAGTTTCTTCTTCCTTTGCAATAGAAACCAGCCTTGATTTCTCTAGATGAGATATGTAGATCCTCATCGGTACTTTTTCCACTTCCCTTGCCTCAGAATCATTGCTTGGATTCCTTAGTCTTAGCTTGGTCAAATCATCTATCTCAAATCAGTTGAAGCATTCCATTTGGTTCATTGAGTAAGCCATTCTACCAGCTGCTGATCTGGTTATGAAGTAAGTATTTTTCTTCTGATCAAATTCCTACTCCACTATGGGATCATACACTAATAGTGAAATTTCAGGAATTTCTTAACCGACATCTGACTTGACTAAGGTTAGTCCTTTATGCAGCAACATCTTGGATTTGTCATTCTTACATCCAAAGATGCTGAAGTACTCAACAATTTGCTCAAGAATGTTAAGGGGCAGATCAAATACTTCATATTCATGGTCATAGTACATGATCTCTCCATTTGCCCTCTTAACAACAAATTTATTCATCTAAGCAAGATACCCAACAGCCAATACCTTTGTTCCTTTGAGTATCTTCTCCTCTAATTTCGGATAATCAATCCTTGCTTTTACAACATTCTTTGGTGCTTTCTTCTTCTTTGCAAGGATTGAGGAGATGGGTTGACTGTCATCAGATGTTGTTGAGTCATGGGATGCTGGAGGCTTAGTCGGCAGATGGGAAGATCTTTGAGTCACAGTCTTTGACTTGACATGTTGTCTTTCTCATTGCTTTATAGGTTCTTCAAACTTTAGGAGCTCTCCAACTTCAATCTTTTGTTTGATTCCTCTAATATTCAGATCAACAGTTGACATACTAATTGGTCCTAGTTGTCTACCAGAGAAACTATAATACTTGAGGAACATCTTCATTTATTACTTGTCCCTAAACCCATGTTAACTCTTTTCTCCTCGATTCTTTTCTGATGCAACCTTCTTTCTTCTAGCCAAGTCAACTATTTTCTCTAATTCAGCATGAGTTATAGCTATCAATTTAGATTTTATCTTAGTAATGCTCCACTCCATGACCTCATCAAAATTTAATCCTTTCAACTTAAGTTGAGCTGCTATAAGATATTTTTCTTGATCCTTCTTCTCTTTTTTCTCAGTAGAGGTCATTGGGTTTGGATTCAGCAGTTGTGGTTGCCGAAGCCTTCTAAGTAGTTGTCCTTTGGGTACTTTCGGCAAATGGCTGGGATGACTTAGATGACACCTTTTTGACAAATTTTTCCTTTGTTTTAGGTGGACCTTTAGATGTTGTTCTGCTTGGTTCACCATCACGATTGAATTCCTTTGTTGTAGTTCTTATAGCTCTGCCTGCTTATAACTTCTTCTTTAACTTTGTGTGTGACTCAACTTCAATATCCTCTTCAGTAATCATAGGTCTCTTACCTTTGTTAGTGGTATAGATTTCAGTAAGTCTGACTGCAGAAGGTCTAATGGTTACACCTGATGCCTCACCAACTGACTTGGAATCATCTGTAGTTGTTTGAGCTCTCTCAACATCCTTAGTGACTTCTGGGCCATCTGTTTCCACATTCACCTCAAAGTTAATTTGAGTTTCAGTTTTAACATCCGGTTGACCAAATATCACCTTAGCTAAATTTCTAAGTTTAGACTCAGGTGTGTCTTTTTGTTGCTTATGAATTTGAGTTGGTTCAGCTTCAAGAGTCACCCCATGTGTTTCCATGTCATCTTCCATGGTCTGGGTGCCTATTATGTAAACCACCATTTTGTCTAAGGACTCCTCTAGTGATGCATCTTCTTTCCTAGTGCTTTTGGATGTTGCATCAGTTGCTGATTTGTTTAGTACTCCCGCAGCTTCCAACAACACTTTTAATAAAGGTGATTCTTCTTCAGCAGATACCTTGGGAGAGGCTTCAAGCACTAGCCCAAGCTCTTTTTTTATTGATTCCTCACCATATCTCTTACTTTAAGAGAGAGAAAAAAGAAGTGCTAGATCTTTTCAACATGGACAATCTTCTCTTTCTAAGTTGACCCTTTTGGTTCATCCTCTTCATTACTCTCCTAGCTTCTATTTCCTTCTCTTCCAATTTATCATAGCCATACCTATCAAGAAGCTCACTCATTTTGGCTTCAGCTTCCGATAGACTCTCATATTGGTTAGTCCATTTGCAAGAGAAAGAGATTGGTTGTGTAGCATTTGCAACTTGGCTAGCCAATCTCTGGAGAATCTCTTTAGTTTCTTTGGGCTCATCTTCCTACTTTTTGGTAGCATCATCTGAGATTCCATATGGCACTAAGTGTGTAGAGGAAGGAACATCCAAAGGTTCTTGTGGTGCTAAGATTCGAAGACTTAGAATAATGGATTGTTGAAGGTCAATGGTCCCTTGAAGTTGTTCCATTCTGTGTTTAAGAGCCATTGCCTTTGTTGAAGCTAGGTGAAGAGTTGTTAGTTGTTTTTTAAGAATTATAACTCTTGCAGCTTGCTGTTGTAGAGTTCTGAGTTTTGCTTCCACCTCAGATACTCTATTTGCCGAAGATTTTAGCAGAAAGTTCTCAAACTTGAGAACTGTGGCTCATCAGCATAAGCTTGAAGCCTTTCATTTTCAGTCTGTGAGGCATTTAGTTTTTTTCGCAAGTTCAAGGTTATGGGTCGTCAATTCATGGATTTGTTGCATACTTCCCTCATCCACATATGTGGAATCTTTGGGAGATGAGATCCTAGCCCAAGCCTCTGCACCAACACCCTAGATGTGGTTTCTTGGCGCCCTAGATTCATCTCCTCAAGAAATGACTCAAAGGAGACATTCTCAAGGTTGAGTTGCTGATCAATTGATGGACAAGCAGTAGAGATAGCCTCTTTCATATTGATCCTTTCCTTCGTATGATCAATCTCTTGGGATAAAGGATGTGGGTCAAATGTTGCAACAAAAAAATTAGTCCCCACTGTCTATATTATGTGGAAAGGGGAAGATAGTGGATCATGCTAAAGTGTAGTAGGGACATCATCATCCTGTGTAGTAGACATGTGTATGGGAGATTAAGGAGCTGAGACCAATGGCCTAGGATGTGAACCAATTCTTAATGAGACTTCTTCCTTAGAAATTCTCTCACTGATGTGGGTATCCCTTTTGGTTTTCTCAATGGAGTGTTGGTACTGCGATTGAGGGCTTATAGCTTGGGTATGGGTCTGCTTAGAAGAAGGAAGATAAACCTTCTTCTTTGAGCCTTCTCTAGGTGTGGCTGACACCTTTGACTTGATTGGGACCTTGGTTTCCAGTCTTGTCTTTTTGAGGGGAGGAGATTTGGGGGCCTGCATCTTCTCAGTAGAATTGCAAGGGTTCACTTTTGTTTTCGTGCTTTTGGCATTGATGTAGAGGGTGTAGGATCTGCAGTGGTGGGTGTGGCCATGTTGTCACCCTGAGGCTTAGTGACCTCAAGCATATGTGCGAACAGGGGAATTTCCTTCCTAGAAAAAGATTTTGGAGTTGTCTTGAACTTTTAAAAAATGGCTCTGTTTAAAGTTCCTAAAACATGGAATGGTACCTGATCCCATCCTCCCGACTTGTTTGATAAGCATTGAAGGAAGATATGAAGAATGATTCTCCAATTATGATATACCTAAGATTTGGAGAAGGTGGACGTCGGGAGGGGTCCTTCATATCCCATCTCCTTGAAGGTGGCACTTGCCACTTCTTTGGAGAAAGAAGATTCACTATCTGCGTCGTTCGATGTTGATGAATTTTGGCACATGATATGGTGACCTTCATTCCTTGCATCGTTGCAGTGAGGAATTTTGTTCCATGTTCCCTTTGAATGGAACATGTACTCCAGAATTCTAGAATGTGTGTCTCACAGATCTCCGGGTCTACTGTTATTGCAAAAGCAAAGTCGCTATTGCATAGAAATTGAAGCACAGGATTGTAGACTAGATCACCTATGGGTTGAAGTGATGCGGTGATGTTGTGATTCGGTCTGAATTCTAGGGTTTGAGTTTGAGCAGCCATTGGAAATGGGTTGAATTTGGTAGGGCTTAAGAGATTGAAGGTTTAAGGGTTTGCTTTGTGAAGAAGATTAAAGATGACAATGGTGGGAAAACCTTTGATTTTAACAGTTGTGGATAATATATAAAATGTGAATTTTAAAATGTTTTACCATTGTAACTATAAAGTTAACAACGTGAGATAATGAAATAGTCTTTTCAGGCAACTTCTCTAGCGCCAGTACGCATCAGAAGATGAAAGTGGGACCTTCCGGATCTTTTTCAAAAGACATGTCTTGAAATCATCCTATTTGCCGAATCCCCCATTCAGGAGATGCCCTGTTTTACCCAGTTATATGCTGACGTGCATAATTCGGCAGATACCCAATTATCTGCTGATATTCGGCAGATATCTATTTATCTGCTGATTTGCAAATTTCGGCAGATATACAATTTTACCAATTTTTATCAAATGAAGTTTTTCTTAGCAATATTATCAGTTATCATTAGTTAAATCATTTAATTAAAAAAAGTTAATTATCTCAATAGTAGATACAAGATATTTAAATCTAGTTTCATCAAAAGCCTTTGTGAGTAAATCTGGATATTGTTCATTTGTATGGACTTTAATTAATTTAATGATTTTCTTTTCTGCACAATCTCTAATGAAATGATACCTGATGTCAATTTGTTTTGTCTTTGAATACATTGTTGGTGCTTAAGATGCCACTATTGTTGTCAATGTGAATTAGAGTGTTCATTAAGGTTACTCCATAACCTCTAAGTTGAGTATGAATTCATTGCATTTGAGCACAATAACTAGATGCAACAATGTATTCTTTTTTAGCACTTTATGTAGACACACAGGTTTGCTTCTTGCATTGCCATGAAACTAATCTTCCCCCTAGAAATTAACATCCTTATGAGGTGGACCTCTTGTTGATGTTGCACCCTCCATAGTCATTATCTGTATATCTATAGATATTGAAGTCAGCATTCTTAGGGTGCCATAATCCCAACTTAAGTTCCCATTTAAGATACTTCAAAATTTCTTGCCATCCATTAGATGCGACACTTTTAGAGAAGCTTGAAATTTTGAACACAAGCATGTGGCAAATATGATATTTAGTGTGCTAGTTGGGAGACACATGTGAGATCTAATGATTGCTCTGTACTGCTACTGATCAACTACTTCCCCCTCAAGATCAGTAGTTAATGAACATGTCTTAGACATGGGAATTTTTCCAGCCTTAGCATCATTAGCTTGAAATCTTACTAAGATGTCCTGAACATACTTAGATTAATTTATGAAGATAGCATCAGAGGGTTCTTGTACTTGTAATCGTAGAAAGAAATTGAGCTCTCCCATTGAACTTATCTCAAACTTTGACTTCATAAGACTTTCAAAGTCTTTACACAAGCTTTTATTTGGAGACCCAAAGTTGATATCATCCGCATACACTTGTACCAAAATGATATCCAAATCAACCTCCTTGATGAAGAAAGTTTTATCTATGGATCCTTTGGTGTATCCATTTCTTCAAGAGAAAGGTACAAAGTGTCTCATACCATTTTCTTAGGGCTTGATGAAGACCATAAATGGCTTTATTAAGTTAGCATACATGATTGGGATACTTGGGATCTTCAAAGCCAGGAGGTTGGCATACATAAACTTCTTCATCAGTTTCACCATAAAGGAATGCAGTCTTAACATCCATCTTAAATACTTTGAAGTCTTTGGAGGCAGCAAATGCTAGAGATATTCTTATAATACCCGGAAAAAAATAATAAAAAATAATAATAAAATAATAATAATAATAATAAATTGAAACATATATAGAAGCACGTTTCATAATTTGTTCAAAAGAGTGATAATATATCTCCTGCAACAAACCGTGCGAATAATGCGAATGATAATTCCCTTATAATCAAGTGTCCTCTTGGTGATAAACACCTTCAAAACCTCCGACTCCCAAACGATACCTAAAGTCGCAAAGCAGACAATCTTGACCGGTTTCCGACCCGTTCGAGAAGCTACCAGCGTTCGTGATCTGACGGTTCGTTTGAGACGTCGCTGGTGATCAAAACTCACAGTTTTGATCCCTACTCTGTCCATGATTCCGAGTAGATTAAAGCTCCGACTAGACTGGTTCTTTAATTAGTTGTTAAGGTAACTTATCTAACTCTGTTGATCATAAAAAAATTGTATCGAGAAGTCCGCTATATTCCTTTCGACTACCTGAATCAGGAGCGTCAGGCACTAAATGATCGTCTGAATTGTTACGATTCTTGTTCAACTCCTGTTCCGCGGCATCGTTCGGTCACATAATCGTCTACTATCGCTCATTCTGGGTTGTTTCTGTTGATTGTTAAGGTAATATTTCCATCCCTTAGTCTAAGAGCTAAGCTCTAGATTTCTTTTTGAGTATGATGTCATTAATCGTTGATTTTTCCGGCGATTAACTTGGTTATTGTTTAGGATTTGATTATTGAGATGTTAACATAGCTAAAGATATAAAAAGGTGGTAAGCTATATTGGTCTCGATCCATTCTGTTAATGGAGATTCATGCATTTGAGGTTGGATTAGGCTAGTTTTAAGACTTATGTACAACCACACATGCATGAACTAAATGTAGAAAACATTCTGTTAAAAACAAGGTTAATAACTACCCAAACTAGTTTAATGGTCTTGATATTCTAATACACATAAATGATAATGGTTTTGATATTCTAATACACATAAACGATGATTGAATGATATATAGTTGAAATATATATAGAGGATCAATTGAACAATACAAATGGATTTGTAGTTGTTAGCCGTGGGATTTTAAAATAGTAAATAGGATGATATTAGCCAAATTAATATGTTTGGCTGATGCCACGTATACATACTTGGTTTTGCTTAAATGTAGAACTTGTAACATAAGTTGTTTTATTAATGGTAAGCTTGTTATGTATAACTTATATTATGATTAGATTTCAAGAGATTAAAATTGAAATGGAAGATAATAATTAAATAAGTGTGGTTTTGGATAATTAAATTACCACATGGTCGCTGGAAAAGCAACAAAATAGCAAGTTAAATATTGTAAGTAAACCTAATTCAGACTACTAATTAAATTATAGGTTCTCATACCAATTAGGAGTAATTATATAAAAAGGGGAATTTACTACTACTTGGCCTTGTTGTATAAAATTAAGGTACGGATTCCTGATTCTCGTCTAATATATGATTCTTGTTTATCTCTAGTTTTGATTCTTGTCATTCGTAGCTAGTTTGTTTTTTTATTATGTTATAAGTAGCTAGACTACTTTATATTTCTGTAATTTGTTACCCGAGCTCTCCTTATCTTGGGGGTGACCAAGACGCGTTATTGCGGCATCAATAACGTGGCACCAACCATGGTGGTGAGCTGAGATCACGGCGTCTCTAAAGAGGACTCTGAATTTATATTGGCCATCCTGCTGTATTATTTTTCCTCAGAGGCGTATGGATCGATCCTAGGTTAGTCCTGTATTTCCTGATGGATGGTTGCACACCACTCCATTTAGGACTCTGGTGAATGGTTTGTATGTCTGCCCATACTTCATTTCACATTGGTTCATGGGCTCGCTACCTGTGTTCCCTTATTCAGTTATTATATGATATGATTATTAGTTTAGGTTATAATTTATTTAATATATATTATGTTATTCTATTCTCTATTATCATCATATCTGTTATTTTTGTTATCTGCTATTCCGTTCACTGAGCATTATGCTCAGGCGTGCTTTTGTTTTCATGCACGTCTGGTCAGCAGGGTCCTCCGGGAGGGGAGTGAAGAGTAAAAATTATGATTGCTTCAAGCCTAGCCATAGGAGCAAAGACTTCATCGTAATCAATCCCTTCTACTTGTGTGTACCCTTGTACCACAAGTCTGGCTTTGTTCTTGATAACAATGCCCCTATCATCCTTTTTGTTTTTGAAAACCCATTTGGTCCCTATTGCAGTCTTCCTTTTAAGAATTGCACATAGTTTCCAAACATTCTGTCTAGTAAATTATAGAAGCTCCTCTTGCATAGCTTCTACCCAACTATTATCTCTTAAGGCTTCATCGACTTTCCTTGGTTCTAGTTGAGAAAGGAAGCATGAAAACAAACAAATGTTTGCTTCATTCACCCTTCTTCTTGTCTTGACACTTACATCTATATTGCCAATGATATTCTCAACCGGATGCTCTTTATAAATTCTTAGTCTTTGGATTACCTAGAGTTGCTTAGATAGATCCAAGTTGGAGAAATTTGTTTCAAGGAGTTTGGCCGATGGATTGACAGGTTCAACTTCCGAATTGACTCTATCTTCAACAGTTGTCATATTTGGTTCCTTATCAAGAGATTGTCTAGTATCACAATGATCATGAGACTCTTCATTTGATGAGTCATAATGAGCAAGTGATGGATGACCCATATTGTTTATGGTACTAGCATCTGCTTCAACTGAATGTGGCTAAAATGTATTAGTAGATTACTTGTTGTGACTGTGCCCTTGTGATAGATATACCTTGTGATCTTTAGCACTTGGAACTTGTACCCCTGCTGATCTGTTGAGAGGGTCTCCTTAAACATTATCAATCAAATGGTTAAATGCATTTGTGAGTTTTTTTTATCAAACAACCAATTTAGGGTATTTCTAACACTATTTGAAGAATTTTCATTAAATATGACATTTTCAGATTCCTCAATAGTATGATCAACTTTGTTGTATACTCTATAAGCCTTAGCTTGTGATGAGTACCCTATAAAAAACCCATCTACTAATTTTTCAACAAACTTGGATATATGATCTTTGGTATTAAGAAGGGTGCATGGACATCCAAAAGGTCTAAGGAACCCTATGAATGGTCTTCTCTTATGCCATAATTCATAAGAGGTTTTTTCATGTGTTTTGACTATAACGCTCTATTCTGAACATAACACGCAGTGTTGATTGCTTCAGCCTAGCATGTTATAGGAAGTTTGGAATCAGACAACATGGTCCTTGCAGCCTTAATAAGTGTCTTATTTCTTCTCTCAGCAACTCCATTTTGCTGAGGAGTTTTAGGAGCACTATATTTTCTTGCAGTACATTTGGATTCACAAAAAGAATCAAGGGTGTGGTTTTTTAATTCAGTACCCTGGTCACATCTAATCATTTTAACCTTTTAATCAATTTGGTTCTCAATTATGATAATAAATGATTTTAAGTTCTTAGTAGTTTCACTTTAGTTTCTAAAAAAACCCAATCAATCTTGTAAAATCATCTATTATCACCAAGCAATATGTGTAACAGTTGTAGAGGAGTTATGATAGAATTCATTTCTTTGGACTTATTAGAAGATCTGTGTTGCTTTCCCTTTTGTCAGGCAATACAATGGCCAGCACATGCAAACTCTTTGTTCGACAGTCATGTGACTAATTCATTCTGAACTAGTGTGTTCATGTTTTTGATGTTTACATGTTCCAATCATCTATGCCAAAGGGATGAATCATTTAAAAAAGATTTGGAAATGAAAAGTGATACATTTTCTGAAGGTGATGCATTCTACATGTTGAGTGTGTACATATTGATCTTCTTGGGAGCTCTTAAAAGCATTTTATCATTTGGAATTTAAAACTTAGGAGAGAGAGAACAATACATTCATGCTTTGTGAAGAGAGTGTTTTGTTTTTGGTCACACAATTGATATACACTCTGCAGATTATAGTTCAACTCTTTCACATAGTTCACCTTGTCAAAGCTTACCTTGCCATTGCTGACTGTCCCTCCGCTAGTAATGTATACTCCTTTTGTATTACTTCCAAAGGCAACGGATCCACCATCATATGATTCTAGATTTAGTAGGCATTATATGTCACCTGTCATGTGCTGGGAACATCCACTATCCACAATCCACAAGTTAGTTTTGGCATGCGGATGATAATACACATAAGTAAATTGGTTAGTAATGAATAGGGACCCAAGCCGTTTAGTCTTGGGTCTTCTGGTTTTCAGCAGTTGTATATCAATGGTAAGTGATGAGGGGGTTGTTTTTGGTTTTGGGTCATCTAAGGATTTAGTAGATGTCTTTGGTTTCTAGGCTCTTTTTTTGACTTTGCCTGATACTTTGGCATCAACCTTCTTATGAAGACCTTCTGAAGCTTTTGGAGATGGCGAAGAGTTTTCTCCAAATTCTTCTTCTTCTTTTAGTCTGCAACTGCTGACTTATTCGGCAGATCCTTTAGAAGTGCAAATTTTTCTTTGGAGTCGTCACTTGAGGGACTTGACTACCAATCAGTTCTGTGACCACCATCTTTTCCTTTTGATGATTTTTTGATAGTTTTTAGACTTACTTGAGGGTTTAGGCTTGTTGGAATGTTTGATGGAGTGTGCTAGAGGATTTTATTGATAATCCTTGGCAAGTGACTGTTTCCCCCACACTTTAGGCAGGTGATGTTCATATGCTTCTTTGATGACTTCATCATTTGCCTGATCTCTTGTAGCTCCTTCTTCGTCTTTCCATTCTTACCTCCTTCAGCTCCACCCATTTTCTTGTTTATCACGTGATCAGCATGGGTAGTTAGCTTTATCTTTTCCATTGGGAACCTCTTGTTCTGTATCTCTATTGCTTCAGAGATGGACTTTTGGATATACGGTTGGGGTCTTATTTTTGAAGAGTTTGAGTTTCCAGCATAGCAGTTGCTATTATGGTTCTTCTTGTTGCAGTTGTGCTTTGAATGAAGCTCCGTCTTGGAGAGATTTGACTCAGCTGGCAATTTGTTGATTTCGGAAGATGGTTTTTTCTTTTACAAACTCTATTTTCTGAATCACATCCTTCTTAGTTTTTGCCTTGAGTTCTTTTCTTCTTTCTTCCTCCTTTTCTTTTTTCTCCTCTTCATCCTTTTCTTTCTTCTCCTCCTCTTCACCTATTTCCTCAAACCTTCCCTTCTTTTCTTCATTTTCAGGTATGTCAATCTCTTCAATAGATCTCTTTGTACATATGGGTTCGATAGATACTTGATTATTTACTTCAAAGTGGCATTTAGGAGTATATGTTGGAATGTATGTCATTGGTGGTTACACAAAATTATACCTTAAACCTGTCTTAGTTTGATACAACTTTTGGGATTTTTAAGTAAAGGAAGGTAACTTTTCAAACTTTTTAGTTTGAACCTTATACCTATCAGCATATGTTTTAGCTATGGCTAAATCACATTGTGCTCATTTCAGTATGCTCAAAAGATCATCAATTTGGGTCTCTAGCTTAGTTTGCTTATGTTTTAGTTGTAAAACAATGTTTTCTAGCCTATTATCTTTTCTTTTTGAGCTTGATCATTTTTCTTAAAATCAATTTTTCGAAGATTGATTGATTCAACATCCTTCATGAGATTTTTTTTCAAATTGTGATTTCTATACAAGTTAACATTAACAATGCATTCAGGTGTACAATAGGGTTCAAAAGTTACCTGAGATGAGGAGGTTGAGCTTCGAGCCATCAGTTTATTATTGATGGGAGTGATATCTTTCACTTGAAAGCTCTAGCCAATAACCTGTTCTCCTGAGGCTACAACTGTTGTATTTCTTTGGTTAAATGAAGTGGAAGGATTTTTGATGAGTTGAGTGTTGTGGAGGATTTGATGAATTTAGAGGAGATGGGTTTGACTTTGGTTCTTTGCATTCCTTGGCAAAATGTCCCAGCTGGTTGTAGTTGAAACATTTCACCTTCCTTTTGTCGAACCCAAATCCTAATCTTTTCTGCCTCAGGAACTTTCTTCCAGTTCTTTGTTGAAAGAAGTTGGCTTGGTCACTAAGAAATGCAGAGTTAGATGGGTGTGATTATGAAAAAGATGATGAGGCTTGCTGATTCCATCTGTCGAATGATAGTGATGATTGAGATTCGACAAGTGGAGATTCAGGGTAAGTGATCATTGGTACTTGATGAGTCACCATAGGAGTTTGATGGACTTGAGAGTATGAGTGACAGTGAACTGGCTTATGAATAGGGGCCATGAGAGCTGATGACTTTATGAGGTTTGAATATCTGCCTAGAGAATCTTCATCTGATAAGCACTTAGGATGCCATATAACTCCTCAAAAGACATTGTGTTTAGGTTCACAGTTCTTCTGATGGACATAGTGTAAACTGTCCATGTCTTTGGTAATGATCTCAAGAACTTACCGAGAACATCACTCTTTTCCATCTTTACTCCAGCTTAATTGAAAGAATCTAGAAGTTCAACATATCGGAGATATGTAGCAGTCATGGTTTCTCCCTTTATGAAATCAAAGTTCTCGAACTTCTGTTTCAATACATCTTTCTTGTTTTCTTTCATATCCTTAATTCCTTCAAATCTAGCCTTCAATGCTTCCCACAACTTCTGAGCAGTTGTGAATTTCTTGAGGCCATGCATGATGTTGTTTGGTATGCTCATTCTGATCAGTTAATGAGCCTGTGAATCTACATCCATCTTCTTCAGATCTTCATCTAAATATTTTATGCAATCTTTGGGAATCTCGACTCCTCCTTCACCAGCAGCTTGAACCATGGGGACATATGATCCATTCAGAATGTAGAGCCAGAGTCTCATGTCTTGATCCCTTATGAAATCCTCCATTTGGATTTTTCAGGTATCATAGTCATGTGGTGTGAACATGGGAGGTTTGGTCTAAGTTCCATTCTCCAAGTCATGTTTACTTGAGATGGCTACAACAGTCATTTTTAAAAGATAAAGGATATGAAGAAGTGTGGTGTTTGATAGTGTGATTAAAAGAAGAAAACAAGTGATTTGTTGAAAGATAACTTCAAGCAAATCAAGAGCCAAAGCTCTAATACCATTTGTTGGATTGGTTGGTGTTACATTAAAAAGAACTTCTTCTTTAATCAGTAGCTAACAAATATGGAATCTAATTTATCTACATCCTATCAAAACACAAATTCTTTAAGGAAAGGTAAATGCACAAGTTGTTCTTTCAAATTATTCACTTGATTAATCTTTTGAGTGCAAATATACAATCGGCAGATAAAACCAAGTGGCTAAAAAGCTTGCCTCCACTATACAAGTGTGAGGACATTATACTATGAATTGTAAACAATAAGAATAAATCATTCTACGTTCAGAATGTATCACAAGGCAGATAATTGGCACATCAGAGTTAGGCAGCTTCAGTACTATGTTGTCTCCAAAAGGCAAAGCACAGCAGCCGTCGGTACAAACAGTCTTGTTTTGTGTAATAGTTGATCAGCAGCTCATGGAGTTCACTGCTGATCAGCAGCAGTCAATTGATAGCTCTTCAATAGAATGTTGATCAGTAGACATTCAGCATATGCTGATTGGCAGACAGTTCAGCACTTGGCAGAATTTGGTAGATAGAGGCTAGTGCTGAATTTCTTAGTTTTTTATAGCTTCATCCTTTTCATAGATCAACAACTCATTTTAAATTGTGGAGCTGTAACTTAGAGGAGTTCAAAGAAGAGGGTGGTCCCTCGATCCATTACCAAATTGGAATACAATGTCGCATTAGATGCTACAAAATAGGCTTCTTGGATGAAGAAATTCAGAAATGATCTCATTATGGTACCTAGCTTACTAAAACCCATTGAGATATTACAAGACAAAACTGATGCCATAGCTTAGATAAAGGAATGGATGTCATATAATACGTTAAAATACATATTCATGCAATTCCACTATGTAAGAGAAGTATAAGAACGTGGTACATTGAAGTAAAAAAGTTCATACGGATCAGAATCTAACGTATCCTTTTATTAAGCCTATGCCTCAAGAAAAATATGAGGAGTATGCTAATAAGATAGGACTTAGATTTGCTAGACATTGAGTTTGATTTGTATTAGTATTCGATGTTTTCGAACATTAATAATATTGAATGTATATTTTGATTTAATGGTAATTAATTGCTTTATAGACAAATGTTCTTGTGTTTGAATTTTTGTATGTTTAAAGATCCTTGAATATTGTATTCTTATTTTCTGTAGTCGATCGAATTCAAGGAAATGATTCTAAAGAAAGACTACCTTGAATAGTTGGTTGATTCATTGGGATAAAAGCTCAAGATGTTGAGAACCAAGGTTCACATATATGCATTAGAAAATTATATCGGACGTAACTTGCTTGAAAATGTTATTCATGGATCTAAGTTATAGGAACTATTAAATGTTATATGATTAATTTGTCCTTAAAACCGATACACATATTTAACTTTAAATAAAAATTGTTCTTTGATCTTATCTAACATAGTTCCATGAAAGACAGTTATAAGGGTAATGATTGGCAATAAATCAAAGGTTAAGTGAGAGTTGCATGATGTTGAAAAAAATTTATACTCCTATAGATATAGGAGTTGGACATTCAAGTGTCGTAGTAAATTTGAAGTGGTGTAAACACATGGCCACACTCAAACTAATAGTAGTTTGGTAGATCACTTTGAATTAAGATGAAATTAAGAATGGTTGAAATGAGATCTTTGTCTTATATTCAACGAATGTCATAGGCATACATGAGAACAAAATGATTACCATGGTTATAGTACTTGGTTAAATAAAGAATTTCTTGAACATAAGAAATTAGTTGATGACTATAAAATATCATACCTTTCTAGGGACAGTGAGACACAGCTAGGCATCCAACAGTGTCTACGTTAAGGCAATTACTCAATGAATCATCCAAGTGGGAGTTTGAAAGACATTACATTTCCAACCATCGATAACATCAAAGTTTCTATCAAGGTCGGATCCAATGAGTTGGTATGTGAACCCTTAATGGTAGAGACAATGAGTGGTGGGTTATATATGTTAGTTTGGTAAAACTCAAGGCACTTTCTTGTGAATGTTACTTATGGTTTGAAATTGCTTATTAAGCTTAGTGCTGACTATATTGTTGGGCATATTGTAGGTAAAGCTCTAAATGCAATGAAAAATTAGAATGCGTCTAGGCTCGAGCAATCAAGTCTTTTGTAAGTCTCGTACAAACGACTTATGTGATACTTAAACTTTATGTCAGGAATCACTAATGTATTGAATTTATTAGTTTTTATTTTTGGAAAACGTTCTATTATGGGTCATCATTATATATGAAGAACTGTTAGTTTATACAATCATATGCATTTAGATAAATTAAATATAGTTGCTACACCAAAACTAGGCTCAAAGAACCAACCAGACTGATCTAGTTGATAAATCAGGAATATAGAAACAAAAAAAACAGTTGGACCAGAGAATACGATTGCATTATAAGGTTGCAGCAGAACAAACTGAGCAAGTTTGAATTGACGTAACATGAAACTTATTAGTCTGAAAGCGCCATGGAGAGCAAAAAAAAGTCCACTGACCACCTAATTGATACCAACCAGCAAAGTCCACTTCCCATAGTAATAATTAAGAATGTGTTAAACTATTAGCAGGAGTGGAAACTACGCCAATTTAGAAATTGTAGCCTTCCAAATAGGAACTGACCATTCCATAGGTATATGATGAAGTTACAAAGGTTGTACCCGTACCACATATGGTTTACCGGGCATGCGGGTTTGATGTAGACCATTTGATATCTTCGTATCCAATAATCAACAAAATCAACTCCACATTGTTCCCGAAATTGCAAGTCTTCTTTTTCATCTTCGATTACTCAATAACTTCGACAAGTATAAATTCCACTTTTGATATGCCCAATAATTCTTTCACAAAATAATTCATCTTTTTCTGGTTTATTGCTTTTGTAACGAAAGGTATAAGGTCCTGCCATCTCTTCAACTATCTTGCCATTACGTAAGATTTTTTTCGAATAAGTACTTATTTATTAAGGAGAAACAAAGTTAGTTTGGAGTTGTTAATGTGTATATTGATCGATCATAGAACAAAACTTCTGCTTTATTTTGATTAAGCTTCCTTCCTGTTAAGCTGGAAAGTCTTCACAGATACAAGAAAATATTCAGTTCCAGACCTAAGATCGTAACAATGATCAAAATACACTTCCTTTTAAAACAATAGAAGACACATATCTGACACAGAATCTTTTTTAGTATTTTTAAATTATATATCAATTTTACTATAACCAAACTTTAAAAATTTTCATTTTAAATTTTGCTAAAATGATCCGTCATAATAACAAGAAATAAAAATAAACATGGAGGATAGTAGAATATAATGAGGACATAATTCAGTAGCAATATTCGCTTTATTACCATGTGAAATGGTTACACATATTAATGCTAATTATTTTTGTTTAACTATAGAAATTACTATTTAAAATTAAACATAAATATTTCAGAATTTAGACCATTATGTTTGTCAAATATTGTCATATTCTGTTTTCATTCAATAAATAGGAAACCAAAAAAATTTAGTTTTCTAAAACGTAAAGAATATAAATCTGGGAGATGCTTTAATTTTATCCTTTCAGTGTTTCAAAAGATAAGTCATAAATTTCTTTCTTGTAAAGAAAATTATCAATAACTAGATGTTTCAGTATTTAAGCAACAATTTTGGAAACGTGGCAATATTTATAACGAAAAAAATATTATTAAACAACTTGAAAAACACTAAATAAATTTGAACCCTTAAATCAGAAATAACATTATTAAAAGTTCAACAAGCTATTAAAAGTTAATTACTTATAATCACTTAATTTTGACAGTTTATATGCGGAGGCTGGTCGAGGCTGCTTTCCATATCACCAAAATATACATAGTATAATTTGAAAGAAAAGGAGAATTAATTTCAATATAATATAAGAAAAAGAAAATTGTAATATATATTTATTTCTTTGTTCGCTTGATGTAACACCTATTCTTTTTTATTTAGCTGGTTAAACTCTATTTTTAGGATAAATATCGTTTTTCTCCCTATGGTTTGTTCAAAATAAACATTTTACTCCAATAGTTTAAAGAAGACTTTTATCTTGTCTCTGGTTACTATTCTTTTTTGATTTTGCTCCCCGACTCTAACTCCATCCAAAAATTTTGTTAAATGCCACCCATGTGCCCCTCACACGAGGGGCATTTTGTATTTTCCTATTACAGGGTTATTTTTATCATTTTTCCAATAAATTAACCTAGGGTTTTTATACCATTACATCTACTTTATTCAATGTTGAAGCTTCTTTTTCCCTCTCAACGGTGAAGGAGAACGGCGAACGAGATGGTGACGTGCTCTTATGGATCACCAACCCTCTTTCGCACTTCTTGGACACGCGCAAACCCAGGACGCAGGTTCTATTGTTGTGCTAAACAGGCAATCTCGTTCCCCTTTCTTCCTTAGTTTTAGATATTAATTTACAACTTGTTGATCTAATTTGTTTGTAGGGTGTAAGTTGTGGATTTGTTGCATGGTTAGATCCCCTGATGTGACAAAGAAGTGAAGAGATAATATTTGGATTGTTAGAGTGGTGTAACAAGAATGAAGCAATGGCTAGGGATGCTGCTAATCAGAATAGAAAATTGAAATGTTTGCTAGTTTTAAGTTGGTTCTTGTTTTTGTTCTTTTGTAATCAAAGTGGCCTAAATATGATGTGAAGGCCATTTGTATGATGGTTATGTTAATGAAATGTTATGTTAATGAAAATTTTAATTTTGTCCAAGATATGGTATGAGTGTTTAAAGTACAGTAGTAATTCTAAAATGGAAAATAATTATTTTTTATAAAATGGATGTTCACATAAAACAACAAAATACTACCCAAGTGACCATAAATATGTAGTCTTTATGCATATGCACTGTTGGAATACAGTAGCAAAATACTACCCAAGTGGCCATGAAATGAAGAAGCTAAAAACATTCAACATGCAGGCCATACATATGCTATGTTTATGTAATTCCAATTTATATACATAATCAAAATGCAAAAGATTAAAAACAGTCAACATTCATATCCAAATTAGCACCCAAAATGGATGCTCAAATACATTGACATCATTAAAAGCCATACATATAATTGTCCCAAAATGGCAACCATACATAATACCATACACATACTAAATACAAAAGATTGTCATTATTTATTATTGATATAGAACACAAACACACCATACACGGACACATTAGACATCTTGTTGTGACCCTTCTTATTCACCGTTACAAGGCCTCTTGTTATGAACCCTCTGTCCACACTTCTTACAAGTGGCTGATTGACCAACTCTTGCCATCTCTTAGAAACTTCTTGAGTTAATCATTTGCACTTTTATTTCTTTTCTTTCTTGGTCTTCCAATTATTTTATGGTGCTTTGGTGGTATGAGAATTATTGGACAAATAGATGGTGACATATTCCTACTAATGATTAGGTCAACTGTATTATCATACACTTTCTTACAAGTGTCTAGCCAATACACTTAAGAAATCCATGTCTCTAGTAAACCTACTTCAATTCCAAGAGGGGCCATATCCCACATCACAGTCACAGCGTGCTTACATGGCATTAAAATTAATTCCCACCTTTTATAAGAGCATGTTTTTCATCAATTTGAACAACAAATTGTTCGTGTTGAGGTCCACTAACTTGATATTTACTATGACCATTCCACATGATAGTCATATTAACTACATCAGTCTTTATCTTCTCAAACAATTTTGTAGCATCTAGGGTCAAAGGTCTTTCACTTTGAAATCAATTTGTGTACAGCCACAATCCTTTTTATTAAGTATTCTCTAATGAACTCTAAACAAGTTATAACTGGTTTGTCTCTTCCTCCTACTATATGTTTGTTTAATACTTCATATAAGTTGTTTAAAAGCACATCACTAGTTGCCCTTCCTACACAATTCAAGTTGCAATTGCTATAAATACCAATAGAACATAGAGTTTTTGTTTGAAATTTAGTAAAATGCAAATTATTATAGTTACCAGTAAAGTAAGATCTACACCAATGCCTTGCTGGAACTTCTCTCAGCCATTGATATAGTGTTGGGTGTGTGGATTCAACTTCCTTCATTGCTTTCTCAAAGTATGGAACAGTAGTTGAAGTAGCATATTTCCATAACAAATTCTTGAATAATTGTCCCCTCCATCTTGACCTTATAGTGTACATGCACATGCACTTGGAAAAACATGTTGTAATGCTAGTATGATGACCTATAGTGTAGAAAAACATAATACTAAATGATCATGACATAATAGTTTAAATGAACATGATATATAGTTTAAATGATGTACCTTATTCCTATCACTAATGAATGTGAAATTTGAATTTGATGTAAATCTAAGTCAGGTCCAAGACATTCCAAGAACTCGCACCAAGATTTTTTTGTTTCAGCTTCCACTAAGGAATAGGCCACAGGATATATGCCATTGTTTGAGTCTATGCCTATAGCAGTCAAAACCTATCCTTATCCTGGGAAAGGACATTTCATAAAGGATCCATCCAACCCTAATATAGATCTAGCACAAAGCTTAAACCCTTCCTCCAAAGCCCCAAAACAGATATAGATTCGCCTTAACTATCTAGTTTCACTAATAGGATTACATTCATTCTCTACATGAATGGTCACAGTTGTTCCTGGGTTAGACCTTACTAATTCTTGATAGTATTCTCTTAAAATTGCATCTTGAGCCTTATAGTGCCCATCAATCTTCTCTTTTGCCATTGTTTTTGCCCTAAAAACCATTTGCATCGGCAGTTGAATCTGTTGCTTCTTTTGAAACAAATCTTGGAGTGCTTTCAATGGAACATTAGGGTTAACTCCAACCGTGGATCCAAACTCTTTAGATAACCATGAGACTGTGCAAAGCCAGATCTCCCTAGTTTGTAAGAAAGTGTGTTCATTGATGTAAGTTTTCACAACCCAAGATCCTTTTCTATTTAAGTTAGATACATAAAATACCCAAGGGCAAGTGGTTGGTTTATATCTCCCTTTAGTGGTAGGTTTAGTCAATAAAGCACCACTTTTCTGAGAATCTACAACTCTTTTGGATGCACTATCTTGTGATTTTACTTCACTACCCTTAATAGAACCACCGCAATCAAATTCGAGTTTAAAACCTTCATAAACTACCCAAGATCTAACTGGACCATTTCTTAAAACCTTAAGTTGCCTTCTACTATCCACATCCAATATCCTTACAATTGTCTTGATTTCATCCCTATTAGCAAACTGTTGGCCTACAAAGAAGGGTTTTACAATAACATATTTTCTCCTATTATATTTTGTCCTTTCTTTTCTTGAAGCTCTCTTTAGTCATGGGTCATTTTCCTCATCACTGAGCTATCAAAATCATCAAAGTCAACATCTAATCCATTATCATCATCTTTACTGTGTTCTTCTTAAGACTCTTCATCAATGTTATTATCCTCATAACTTCTAAATTCTTCCATATGAACCTCAACATTAGAAATCATATTATCTTCATTAATAAGAAAATTTGAATCCTCTTCTTCATTTTTCAATATATCATTGTCAACGAATTCATTATCCTCACTAGCAATCCATACACCTTGACTAGGATCCACAATACCTTGGCTAGGTTCAAAATCACCTAGACTAGGTTCAACTCCTCATATATTATTATCTACATTGAAATCAAAAAAGGAAAAACCATTCAAAATTGCACCTCAACTATAAGCAATATGTATTGGATTTAACACTCACCTCTGTTATCAGCAAACTCTGGACCTGGAGAACGATTTAACAATTACGACATTGAATCAATAATCCGCTCTTCACCTTAGTTTCAGAATCTTTTTTACTTCAACTGATGAAATTTTCTTAGGTTTAATGTTTGATGGTTTAGTGTAATTGTGTTTAAATCTGATGAAGATGTTTGAGGGGCACATGGGTAGCACTTAGTAGAATTTTTGGATGGAATTAGGGTCAGGGAGCAAAATCAAAAAAATAGTAACCACAAAGAGGATAAAAGGCATCTTTAAACTATTGGAGTAAAATGGTTATTTTGAACAACCATAGGGAGAAAAGCGATATTTACTCCTATTTTTATTATCAAAACTTACAAGCATCAATCGTACATTAAACTACCAAATAAATAAAAGACAAAATATTGAAAACTACCATAGTTATGTCATGTTAAACCAACTATGTACATGTTGTGCCTCATTAAAATATTTAACTAAATTTTTCTAAAAAGAATAATGGTGACATCGGGAGAGTAGGCAAAACGACGTGTATGCCTACTTCATGAATGGGTTAGATGATAGCAACGAGACTTTAAAAAATTAAAAAACAAAACATTGTAAAAAATTTACGCATTACAGTGCGGTAAACCATATCATCCCAAATTATGTCTCGTGAAAAAAAATTTAACCAAGAATTATTTGTTCACAAAAGATGCTAACATTAACGGAGGGTAAGGGATGTGGCTCGTATGGTAATTCGTTAGCGACTCAAGCATCGTGTTAAACATCAAAACGTACATTTGGATAAGATACATATATAAAGTGGAATTACCAAAAGACAATACATTATGAAATTACCTTCGCATTATAATGCATTAAGCCAAATTTTTCATAAAAATTTAGTGAATTTGAGATTATATTCACTTGGTGTACATGTGTATTTTTTCTAAAATTTGGACAAATATATTTATAATATACGTTGGTTACTATAGATACGCTTTTGTGAGTTTAGTTATCTATGTTATAAGGGCTTTATAACGAACCAAACAATGTTCAAGTTAGAGCTAAGATGAATGATATAGATTCTTAAAGTTTAGACTTAAATTAATGAAAGCTGAGAAAAAAAGAGTGGAAATGGTAGGAACTTGTCTCACACGGGAAGAGAAAAAAATAATGAAGTGGCTTATATATTGGAGCCTTCTTTCCTTATTGTTTCATAAAACCTTACACAAGTGGACTCACGAATGTTTTAGTTCGCACACAAGCGTCCATGTGGGTGCTTTGATGGCGCACACTCTCATTGCTACTAGCCACCTTAGTATTTTTGATGGTCGGTTTACCGGGGTGAGTGGCTAAGGTCTGTGTAGTGCAAGAGAATTTTAGGTGGAGAGGTGATCTTTCCTCTAGTTAGATGATCCTCTAGTAAAGCAACAGTTCAGGTGGATGGATGATCATTCCTCTTGTGTATCAGCTAGGCAGGTGATCTTTCTTCTGATTAGATTATCATTCTTTAGTAGACCAAATGATACAAATTTTCCAATGGATTCTACTTTTATTATAATTTTCTCTAGTCAGATGCCCATCCTCTAGTATCTACCAGAAGATCCTTTCTATGATAAGTTGTTTTTACTTCAAATTGATTAGTTGTTTGACCGAATAACACTTCTTAGATAAGTCGTTTGAGCTATAATAGAAACAGTTTTAATTAACGTTATTCAAACCAAATAAAATATAAACAATTCTAGGCATGTGATTTTCATCTGGTTAGATTATCATCCTCTAGTCGACCAAATGACACAAATTTTCGGGGGATTATAGTGTTATTACGATTTCCACCAGTCAAATGCCCATTCTTAAGTATCTAGAAGAACATCCTTTCTATAATAAGTTGTTTTCACTTCTCCCTAATTAGTTGTTTGGAAAAATAACTCTTCTTATATATTGGAGCCTTCTTTCCTTATTGTTTCCTAAAACCTCACACAAGTGGACTCACGAATGTTTTAGTTCCCACACAAGCGCCCATGTGGGTGCTTTGATGGCGCACACTCTCATTGCTACTAGCCACCTTAGTATTTTAAAGGTCGGTTTGCCAGGGTGAGTGGCTAAGGTTTGTATAGTGCCAGAGTAGTTTAGGTGGAGAGGTGATCTTTCTTCTAGTTAGATGATCCTTTAGTGAAGCAACAATTTAGGTGGCTGGATGATCATTCCTCTGGTGTCTTATCTAGGCACATGATCTTTCTTCTAATTAGATTATCATCCTTTAGTTAACCAAATGATACAAATTTCCAATGGATTCTACTTTTATTATGATTTTCTCTAGTCAGATGTCCATCCTCTAGTATCTACCAGAAGATCCTTTCTATGATAAGTTGTTTTTGCTTCAAACTAATTAGTTGTTTGACAGAATAACAATTCTTAGATAAATGGTTTGAGCTAAAATAGAAGCAGTTTCTAGTTAACGCTATTCAAACCAAATAAAACCGAAACAATTCTAGGCAGGTGATTTTTCATCTGGTTAGATTATCATCCACTAGTCGACCAAATGATACAAATTTTCAGGGGATTCTACTATTATCACGATATCCACCAGTCAAATGCCCATCCTCAAGTATCTACAACAAGATCCTTTCTATGATAAGTTGTTTTCACTTCTCCTTGATTAGTTGTTAGGAAAAATAACTCTTCTTATATCAGCTGTTTGAGCTAAAATAGAAACAGTTTCTAGTTAAAGGTATTCAAACCAAACAAATTGCATTGAAGAGATCCAATGCCATTTATTTTTATCGTTAATTCCTACATAATTGTTTCAAGTCATTTTTAGTATGAACTAGTTTTAAGCCCCGTGTGTTATGGCGGGGACGTAAAACCATGTCAATTAGAAAAAATAACAAACCACAGCAAACGATCATCAAATGTGATAACCCTAAAAATATAAGATTTCATACGTTAACAGTTTTAAACCATTATATATGTTACTCTATATTTGGTAACTTGTTATAAATTATATATGTTTATGTGAATATATATATATATATATATATATATATATATATATATATATATATATATATATATATATATGATGTACGTATGCATGCTTGCATGCATGCATAAGAATTTACATGTGCATGTATACGAATACATACTCCTTTGATATTGAACCATATGTGATCAAAATACATCAACTATACAACATCAAACAAACACCAAATAAACCAAATACAACCCAACCAAACACCCCAATACAAAGTTAACATCAAAGAAACTTGACATCAAAACTAAGCTAAACAAGTTTTATACACTCAAACATTAACATAAACTCCACCTAAACCTTAGCCTCGGTTTAATTAAAATTAAGCAAACCGATTAACCTTAACCTTAGCATTAGCAAGGTGATGACTCACTACATCTCCTTGGTCGACACCTAGCCACCCAAACACCAAGCATGTCTTGAGCATGCCACCTTGCAAGCCTACACCTAGGTTCAATGATGAGAAACCTCATTATTTGAAACTCACGGCTGATGGCTTGGAAACACAAAACACACACCATCCAAATCTCCATCTCAAGCTCTCTCCCTCAAAAACTTTCGGTCACCACCACCATAACCGAACGCCACAACCATCTCCACCCCCACTCCTCACCTCACGGACACCCTACACCACCTGTATATCACCACCATGTCCCACACCCTCTACACTCTCGGTTCTTTCTATCAAACGCATATTAACCGCAAATTGAATGCTCAACCCATCTTGCACCGGTTCAAGGGAAATCGAGACTTGGAAGCTCAAGGACAATCACTCAACTCAATCCATCGAAGTAAGAAGCTACTAGCAGCTATCATCACCCTCTCCTTCTGTCAAAATCAAGGTTTCATCCTCTAAACCATAACTAGTTAAGATTACAAAGACTATACATGTGTTTAAACAAACACATATGACTAACCCTTTTGATTTAACATTCAAGATCTTCATGAATCTTATAAACATATCAAACTTATTTTAAGACTGTAAGGAAGCTTTAAGAATTTGAAATAAATAAAGTAAATCTTGATAATCAAAATTTATATAAAAGGAAATTATCAACAAAAGGGTTAAAAACCTAGGTGCAACTTGTTAAATTCAGTTTATTATGTTATTGACTATGATTGTGGGAACAAACATGGAAAATATGTTTAGCATATTAAAGAATATAGTTCTGCAAATTTTGATACCATTTCTATAAGTAAAATAATTTATATAAATTATCTAAGTATTTAAAAGAAAAATTCATACTGAAAGAACCGATCCTGGCAAATATGTGGAAACATTATATATTGGTTATTACAATTTATAAGACTTACAAGAAAAGTTTCGTGACCTAACTCAAAGATATGCCTAAGTTATGAATTTTTAAAGGTTCTGCTAACTGAAAATCGGGAAAAATACTTAAAACGTGAAATAAATTATGAAAAATTTACAGAAAATACGAAAATTAGAATAGAATAGTCTGTATGAAAATACGAATTTTTGGAAATATTTTGTTATTTTTACTGAATTTTGGTAAAATGATAAAAATCATGAAAATTGACTCTGCTATAATTTGAGATATGAGAAAATTTCTAGGAACTATAAAAGTTATGAAAAGTATTCTGACCAAATTTGAGAATTTTTAGAGGCCCGAAGGTATTTCTAATAAATTATTCAAATAATGTAAAAAATTATAGAAAATAAGCTGAAAATAATAGTGAAATGAAATTTTACTATATTATGTCTAATATTAAGACCCACTTACTGTAAAAATTTCGTGATGTATGCCTTAATGTAATGTCTGAAATAAATTTTATAAATTGAGGTGCTAAAAATGTTAAAGAAAAGACATTGTTCTAAACTATAAATATTTTTGTTTATAGGTTATCATTTGGAGTAAGAGGTGAGATTCATAGCCCTATTTTTATTTCTATAAACTTTTGGGGAAAAAGCATACTGTTTTTATGAATTAATGCATTACTAAGATTTTTGAGATATACTATCATTTATGTTACAACCATTAATTCGGATGTGGAACCGTTAGATAATATTGGTAGCGCTACTTAGGAAATAGTTCCTGCACCAACAGGATGAGTGTTGTGATGCTATATTATCTGAATTATAAATTATGTTATGACAGTTATGGATGATTTGATTATTATGTAAGGTTTGGTTGTATATGATGCATCAATAATATTTTGTTTAAGATAAACTTGTGAACTCACCAACTTTGTGTTGACTATTTTGAGTATGCTTTTTCAGGAATTCATCATGACTAACAGCTTAATGTTCTCTTTTGATGTGTATAATGGCTGGGGAGAGATAATGGGGAAAGTTTGTGTGAATCTGACAGTTAACCTCTATGACCTCAGTGTATCGGTGGATGCTCATTTCCATCGTCTCTGAAGATGTAGCTGTTAGATCTTTATGTTGTAATAGGATTATATTATTTCAAATTTTGACTATTATGATTTGATGTAATCCTAACTTTAATATTATCTTATGAATTATGTTATGATTATGCTGCTGTGCTATCTGTTAAAATTTATGAATCAATGAGTTCTGAACAAACAAGTCACACCCTAAGCATCTTACGCTTCCGCCGGGATGTGACAGGTTGGTATCAGAGCCATTGGTTATAGAGAACTAGGTATTTATAAAACACCTAGACTATAACCATAAGCTCATATCTGTATGTTATGTGTATACGTGAATTTTTGTGATTTCATGAATATCCTAACATTACCTCTTAGTAAATTTAAAGGTAAAAGATTTATTTATAATATGTGGAAATAAGTGACTAACTATTTTGCTTAAAATTATAAAAGACTTTTTGCAGCTATGAGCACTGATAATTATCACAGTGAGACTGACCCGTCTGAATATTCGGACCATAGCAATTATAGAGAAATCACATCTGAACCCGAACTTCAGCAAGTCATGGAAACTTCCCAAACTGAAATTGAAAATAACCAAAAGCCAAAATTTTATGTCCGACGTGCACCAGTAACAGTAGGAGGATATACCATTAAAACCCCCAGGAAAAAGATACGACCCGGAAACAAGTTCAAGGCTAAGCAAGATAAAGATACAGAAATACAAAAAGCTGACTCTCCCAAGAACAAGGAAAGAGAAACCAAAAGACAAAAGATGAATGAAGAACAAATAATGACAGCCCAACAGACTCTTAAAAAGTTTAAGAAAATCCAACAGGAAATCAGGAATATTCAGAAGGATGTTAAGGAGTTGAAGACACCCAAGAAAAACATCTTTTCAAGAATATGGAAATGGGTTCAGGGAAATTAGAATTTACTTTCTAACTTAACATGCAAGAATCCTTAATAAGAACTTATGTGCAATATATCTTTTATGCTTGAAATTATTTGTTATGAGATACTGTTAAGAATTTAAAATTTTTTTTAGTATTAATTACAATTACCTATAGAAAATCATGCCGCCAAGAAGAAATACACAGCCCGTAAGAAGAACAGCGCGAGTTGGACGACCTAGAACTCGGCTCGGAGAAGAAACTCCTGTAAACACAACCACCAATGAAGATGATAGAATCTCACGAATAGTAACACAGCAGATTGAGGCTGCTATACCCACACTAGTAACCCAGCTTCAACAAAACCTAAACCTTGGAACTACAACACCAGGTAACGAAATACCCGTAGACGACACATTGAGAGGACAACCGGAAGAAGGAACTATAACTGAAAAAGGATGCTCCTATAAAGCTTTTATGTCATGTAGGCCCCGAGAATTTGATGGTAGAGGAGGAGCTGTACAAGCCCTACGTTGGTTGGATGAGATGGAATCAACCTTAGAAATCAGTAATTGTGCCAACAACAACAAAACCTTGTTTGCTTCGCATTCACTAAAAGGGGAGGCACAATCCTGGTGGAAAATGGAAATGCACACCAAAGGTAGGCATGTTATGAATGGATTAAGTTAAAACGAATTCAGAGGTTTAGTAACAGAAAAATATTGTCCCTATAATGAAATAGAAAAATTAGAGACTGAATTCTTAGCACTAGAAATGAAAGGGGCAGCACATCGAGAATATACAGATAGATATAATGAACTCTCAAGGTTAGTACCACACCTAGTAGCCCCAGAAGCAAAAAGAATAGGAAGATATATTTGGGGATTAGTACCACAAATAAGAGGGCTAGTAAAATCTGCTATGCCTAAAACCTTCCAGGATGCGGTAAGCTTATCAGGAAGCTTGACTGACGAATTGATAAGAAACGGATCATTAAGTAACCCTAAATCAGGAGAGAAAAGGAAATGGAATGATGATAACTCAGGAGGAAAGTTTAGAGGAAATTCCCAGAAAAGGATAGCCCGACAACCCACCCGAAACTTCTTAGGAATGACACGGGAAAAGAAACCACAAGCTGAAAACCAGCCATGGTGTAGTACCTGTCAAAGATATCATCAGGGCAATTGCGCAATGGTAATCTGTTATAACTGCAAGAAAAAGGGACATATATCCCGAGACTGTAAAAGCCCCACTAACCCAAAACTAGTCTGTTATCAATGTGGAAACGAAAACCACTTTCGAAACGAATGTCCACAACTAAAGAGTAAGGCTCCGGTCAACCAAAACAACCCTCGAGGAAGAGCTTTTGTGATGCAAGCTGAAGAAGCTCGACACGAACTGGAGGTTGTAACGGGTACGTTTCCTATAAACAATCAGCACGCTACTGTGCTATTTGATACTGGAGCAACCCGTAGTTTTGTTTCAAACACATTTAGACCACTACTTGACCTAACCTCAGAAAAGTTAAATAAAAAATATATGATAGAACTAGCTGATGGTAAGATAATTAAAGCCTATGAAATCATTCCTAATTGTACTATAAATCTAGATGAAAATTGTTTCGATATAGATCTGATTCTTATTGATTTAGGAGGATTTGATATTGTTGTGGGAATGGATTGGTTAAGTAAAAATCAGGCTGAAATAGTATGTGGCAAAAAAATGATAAGAATTCCTCTGGTTAATGAAAATAGAACACTTTGCATATATGGTGAGAAACCTAGAGGTGTCATGAAGATAATTTCCTGTAAGAACGCACAAAAATGTTTTAAGAAAGAAATGCTTAGCTTTCCTAGCTCATATTGTTGACACCAAGATAGATAAAGTAAACCTAGAAAATGTTCCTATCGTCAATGAATATTCTGATGTATTTCCTGATGAATTACCCGGTTTACCACCCCCTCGTCAAGTAGAGTTCAAAATTGAGTTAATACCAGGAACAACCCCTATTGCTAAGGCACCTTATCGTTTAGCACCCACAGAAATGAAGGAATTAATGAGCCAACTTCAAGAATTACTGGACAAGGAGTTTATACGTCCTAATGTGTCACCCTGGGGAGCACCCGTTTTATTTGTTAAAAAGAAGGATGGAACTTTTAGAATGTGTATAGACTATAGGGAATTTAATAAGGTAACTATAAAGAATATGTATCCCCTACCCAGGATAGACAACCTATTTGACCAATTACAAGGATCTAGTTACTTTTCAAAGATAGATTTGAGATCAGGATATCATAAGTTAAGAGTTCAGGATGAGGACATACCAAAAACAGCATTCAAAACTAGGTATGGACATTATGAATTTCTTGTTATGCCGTTTGGATTAACCAATGCTCCAGCTATATTTATGGATTTAATGAATAGGATATGTAAGCCTTATTTAAACAAGTTTGTCATAGTTTTTATAGATGACATTTTAATCTATTCCAAAAATAAAGAGGATCATGAACAACACTTAAGGTTGACTTTAGAATTGTTAAGAAAAGAGAAATTATATGCAAAATTCTCAAAATGTGAATTCTGGAAAAGGAAAGTGCAATTCCTTGGACACATAGTTAACCAAGAAGGTATACAAGTAGATCCAGTAAAAATTGAGGCTGTTAAGAAATGGGAAGATCCCAAAACACCAACAGAAGTACGCCAATTTGTGAGTTCTTCGTACTAACTCCATAGATTTTATCTCTTGAGGCTTGAGAATCTTTGTTCTCTTTGTGATTTCCAGATATTGAGGATTATCCATGTCAAGTACAATCATCTTATTATACATCTTTTCTGTCTGTTGAAAGCTTCTCACTAACTTTCTCAATGATTCTCCTTGTAATCTTTGTAGTCTTTTCCATGGATAGTTTCTTGATTGCAACCACATCCTCAAAGCAGGTATACTCATATCATCAGGATCAGGATGGTGCAATTCTTTCTCAGGAATATCATCAATATTAATACTTTCACTTATAGGAGCACATTCTCCATGTTCTAGACTTATCTCATTTTTATCAACAGGTGCTGTTGATTCTGCTATCATGCACTTCTCATATTCTACATTAATTTAAGATACAGTCAGTTCATCCAAGAATACTCTATTGTACTTCTGTCTGACTAGATAATTGTATATGTTTTCAAAATCAATGGGTATATCATCTTGAATAACAGGAGTTTCAACAAAATCACATATATCTTCATCTTCTAGTACTTCGTCATACCATTCGTCTGGTAAATCAGAATCTAAATCCTCAAGTGCTTCTATTCTTTGTTGCATTTCAGTTTCTTCTAAATCTTCAGCTATATCAACAATCTTTTGAACTTTAGAAAGAATTGATGATGGTTCAACTTCATCTATCTTTCTCTTTCCTTTTTCAGCTTCAGTGAACTTTCTAGTTTGAATCTCTTGGTTTTCTGGTAAAGTCTCTTTCTCACCAACCATTCCTACATTTTCTTTCTCTGTATCTATCAAACTTTCTTTTAATCTTTCTATCTCTTCACACATTCTTTTCACTTTTTGTTCAAGATCAGTCATCATGATGTTTTTCTTTTCATCATTTGCTTTTAACAATGCATTCTCTTCTTTTAATCTCTCAATTACTTCATTTTGATCTGCAATCTTAGCTTTCAACTCATCAATTACTTTTGAGTTCTCATTAATTTCTGTTTGCACACAAACATCATTTGTTTGTTTCAATTCCTTTTCTTTCTCTTTCTCAATCATAACTTCCACACTTGGTGATTGCATAGGAGAAATAACATTCTCTGTGATAGGCTCAGACCATATAGAATCAAAATCAAAGGCTTGATTAAAATCAACATTATCAATAGCTTCATTTTCAACATGATCATCATCTCTTTGATTATTCACTGCAGTATTAATAACATCATTAGCATTCCTTTCCTCTTCATTATCATCTCTATGATTAGAGATTGTTTGCTCACTATCCATTTCTTGAATGGTTTCTTCATCATTAACTTCTATTTTACCTTCTTGATCATCACCTTGATTGTCATCATCACCATCAGAAGAACTTTCATCATCATCATTTTCTTCATCATCATCAGCATTAGAAGAACTTTCATCATCATATCTTCTTTATCATCATCTTCATCATCATCATCATCAGATTCTTCAACAACTTCTTCCATAACATCTTTAATAAGATCATTAGGATTCACAGGCTCATCCTCAGTCAAATGAAAGTGTTGTTGATTAACATCAACAATATCATCAGCTACATTTCTCATATACTCAAACAAAGGTATATTATCAGCTTCTGTAATCACAGCAAGTCTCTTATACACCACCTCAGACATATGCTCTAACTCAAGTCTATCACCTTGTATACCATAAGCATGAAGGCTTCTGCCTCGGTAAGAATATATTCCGATAGATGGAAGACTAGCCAACCAATAAAGCCGATACCGAGGATTTTTGAGTCTTCTATTCTAGTCTAGCCGAGTCTTTTCGCTTGGAACGGAGGGCAGTGGCCAGCGAACCTTTGCTCCGCCAGAAAGAAAGAATCTTATGGGAGGGGCGGATAGATTAGACCTGCTTACCATCGGGTAGAGATAGACTAAAAAACTAGATTGGACAAAGCAGCTGCCCTGTCACTGGATAGATAAAAAGCATAGGATCAAAGCCTTGTTCTTCTTCCAAAGAAGGTTCTACTTTTTGGATATTCTTCATTTATGATCAATTGGAGAAATCTAGGATACATTAAGTACTTGTTCCTTTTTCCTTTCTCCAAATTGAATATGAACCCATTCATAATCCACTTAGCCATGTTGAATCTTCTATTAGTGGCTATTGTTACTATTGGAGATGCTATATCAACTGGAAATGAGTTCCATCCTGCACTTCTCTTTGACATATAGTGCTGAAAGATATAGCAGAGCAACTTCCAGTGATTGTAGACTCTTGCCCTAAAGAATTGCTTCTTTGGAAAGTTATCTGGGTGACCCATTTGCATGAATGTCTCTCTACATTCATTAAAAATGAATTCAGATAAATCTTGATCATCATTTTCACCCAGTCTTAAAGCACTCCTTATAGATTCTTCAGAGACTTCAATCATTCTATCATTTGAAATGAATCCTCTTAAAACTTTCCTTCTATTATCATCAAGCTCAATCTCTGTTGTTCTCCAGAACTTCTTGATCAATCTTGCATATATTGCTGGTCTTGCACACATAGCATACACATAGTTTGTTCTTAAAAGAAATCTGATCATCTCTTCATAACCAGCAGATTCTCTAACTTCTTCAATGAGAAAAAGCAGCAACATTATGCTTAGGCTCAAACTTTAAAGAATTCATCTGTCAATCAAAAAGAAACATGAATTAGTTTGAAAGATTATACTCAATTAAGTTTTTATCCACCATAAAAAATGTATAATTCCTTCAATTGATTTATAGTTACTTAATAATTTTATATTTTAAAATTTGATCATTTAAAAAGTTCAAAAATATAAACTTACTGTTTTTATGATTTAATCAAATTTTAAGATATAAAATCAATTAAGTTATCTATTTCTAGATGGTTTGATCATACAAGTTTAGTTTTAATGAAAAACATATAAGTTTTGATTGAAAAATACAAGTGTCGGTTCATTTCAAAAAATATTATTTTATTATTATTATACTCTGATGATCATTGAATCAAAAAGAGTTTTGAGATGCAATTTTGTTTTGATGATGTCAATCTGTTCGCAATCCATTGTTATTAACAATATCATGTTTCATTTTTAACAATCAATCACAAGGAATCACTAATTTCAGATTTATTCATGGTTTTAGGGTTTGAACGCCTAAATAGGGTTCAAACATCTGATTGATTTTGATGATGATACATACTGATTTGATGATATAATCTCATAGAGTTTATCGTATTCACTGTTATTAGCTTAGGGAATCAATCAATCTTAGAAACAACAAGTAATCAGTGAGTATTTGAGTGAGTCGGAACTGAGAGTATGAACAGAGTGAATGTGAGTGTGAAATGTTATAATGCAATGACTTATGTGCAAGTGTTGTATTTATATAAGTGTAAAAATCATTGGACGCATTACAACTGTTTAGGCGTATGACCACTGTTGAGACGCATGAGGTTCAGGTAAACCTTAGACGCATGAGTTTTACTTGGTCAAATTTTGATTTTGAGTCTAGGTGCATGAGCATTGTTCAGGCGCATGACCTAGAATGAAACGCCTAACACTTGTTTTATTTTTAATATGAGATGTCTGGTATTGTTTAGGCGTATGAGCTTGTACAAAACGCCCAACACTTAACCAAGAATTTCAGACTTATGACCAATGTTTTCAGAACCAGATCGGACGTCGAACCGGACGCCTTACTAGTTTGGTGGTTGGACCGGTCGGACCGGATTTAACTATATTTTAATTATATTTATATATGTAATTAAATATTTGTTGGAAATAACTAATAAGGGTGTGAAATAGTCTCACTAAGACCCTTGTCCCACATTGGTGTGACAAATAAACCATTATATGTTTATATGTGATAACAAGGTGAAAGGTATTGAATGTCTTTATGATACCTTTTACACCATGACCTACCCGCGCGCAGGGGGGGTGCAAAAACGGGTTTCTGGCTGGAAAATTTGGGTCGCCCACGCACGACATGCGGACACGAATGCCGTTCGAAATAAACCGGGTCCGCGTGAAGCCAGATTTTTGCTTTTTTTGCTCTTAATTTATGGTTTAACACCTCGTTTTTACCCACTAAAACAAAAACCAAAAAAAAAAAGGAAAACCGGCCAGAACCGGTCCGGTTCTCCCGGTCCGACCACCAACTCGGGACGAACCGGCCGGTTCAACGTCCCAAAAACGAAACACCCCTGACCGGACCGGACCAGGCACCGAATCCCGGCCGAACCGGTCGGACCGGCCGGTCCGATCCGGTCTTAACAACATTGCTTATGACCACTATTTAGGCGCATGAGAATAACCTAAAACGTCTAACACTTATCATAAAACTGAAATTTCATCATGCTTCTAAACTTAGACTTATGGTCACTGTTTAGACGCATGAGACATCCATACGTCTAACACTTGTCTTCTTTTCACAAATTTTATTTAAACTGTTTCTTCATAGAAATTTTCAACCTTTGGTCAAACTTTGAATAAAGTCTTAGACTTTGACTATTTGATCAAAACTTTGACTTTTGACCAAAACTTTGACTTTTTGACCAACTTTTGACTTTTTGACCAAATTTATTATTAATTAATTTTCCGTCATTTTAGTCTCAAAAATTTCATAATAACAAACACTCTCAATTCTTTGCAAGAAGCTTTTCCAAATGATAGACAAATTGGAAATTATTGTTTTAGGTTCATTTGTAGACATATCAAACACATACTATTTTGAAAATATTTGCATCATTTTCAACTTTTATTTTGATTTTCTCTTTTTTAAATTTTACTCCCCCTAAACTTTTATGTTCACAAACTTAGAAGTTTATATGTGTGGAAAATGTAAAAAAACAATCATTATTGGCATGCCTACACACATAGAGACATGCAAAAATTAAAAATAAAGCAGAACAATAAAAAATACTACTAGATGTATACAGAATCATATGCCTGCAGTGAGCTCATACCAGAGAATAATCAGCACATTAAAATAAAATAAATGATGAATAGTCATCAACATTGATTAAATCCTGATCATATGTGTTCCAGGTCAGCAATATTGCAGCAAAGGAGACATAAGATCTAAAGACAGATAATGAGTACTTTTGATAAAAGTATCAGCACACTTACTTTTTCAATTCTTGGATTGTTAAGGTTCTATTAGATATGACATTATGGAACCCACACTTAGACTTAGAGAGTCCAACCCTCTTCAAAGTATGCAAGCAAACGCTTTTCTCAGCTTAATTACCTAACATATATGAATAACCAGATCTCATATTTAGGTCAATGAAAGAATCAATATGGTAAAACCATTTGATAATCTCCGAGAAAACCACCATGGACAAGCCGTTAGGTAATTCCCGTATCTGTTTCATAAAGAATTGGATATAGATGATTCATAAGAATCAGAGGAAATCCATTTTGGACTTTTGAAAGGATTGTACACATTGGCATCTTTTGCATCAAGTGAGAATATCCAGGTCTGTAATGACTTACAACAGAGGATACCTCATCACTTCAGGTCTATGATGACTCATAACAGAGAAGTGAACAGATGCATAAAACAGATCTCATGGTTATTTATATCACCATCAGGTGTGAGTTTATGACTTGACAAGCAATCAATCAGAAAAGTTAATACCACTCATAAGAACTAAGATGAATACCCACAAAGCATAGTGATTTAGTTAAATCACAAGAATCTACTTTTTCAGTGTAATTGCATGACTATACCAGCACATCATATCTGATCATGTCAGACTTTATTATTGAGTGAAGTATGTAACTGCTTATATCTGATGTACTATCATTGCTCATATGTTGCAAAGGCAGATGCAATCCTAAATAAAGAAATAGCTAAACTATATTTTCGTATTTTCTTTTTTATAAGATTCTAATTTTGTACTTGTTTTTTTATTTAGCACACACACATATATTATATACAATCAGGCAGTCAATTTTGATGATTTTCTTTTTGAAGATGAGAATAGGAGGGAGGGTTATTATCATTTTGAGAAAGCAAATTCATTTTTCAACATGATTAATAAGACCAATAGACTCAACCAGATACTCAAACCTTCCTGGTAAAGAGGCTTTAGTAAACAGGTCTGCTAATTGTTTGTCAGTTGAAATTTATATCAAAATAATTAAACCTTTTTTAGAGTTATCTCTGAGAAAATGATATCGAATTTCGATATGTTTTGTTTTTGAATGTTGAACAGGATTAGCTGTTATAAACATAGCAGTAGTGTTATCAATGTAAATAGGAGTTTTAAGAAAATTGAACCCGTAATCCAGTAGTTGATTTTGCAACCAAAGGATTTGAGAACATCCTGCTGAAGCAGCAATGTACTCAGCTTCTACAGTTGAGACTGAGACGTTTGTCTGTTTCTTACATTGCCAAGAGACTAATCTGGGACCCAAAAACTGACAACCACCCGTAGTAGATTTTCTATATTGACTACATCCCCCATAATCACTGTCAGCATATCCATGTAACTCTAAGTTTCCTTCATAAGGATACCATAACCCTAGAGCTGGTTTTCCTTTGAGATATCTGAATATGCGTTTGACAACAATTAGGTGAGATTCCTTCGGGTATGATTGATACCTGGTACAGACACAAACAACATACATTATGTCAGGTCTAGATGCAGTTAGATACATCAAAGAACCAATCATAGATCTGTATAATGTTTGGTCTATTGATTTTCCTTTTGGATCAGGATCAATCTTGGTGTTTATGTCAGTTGGAGTTCTGATGGATTGACAATCTTGCAGCTTGAATTTCTTCAATAGTTTATCAACAAACTTCTCTTGATTGATGAAGATACCATCTGCAAATTGTGTAATTTGCAATCCAAGAAAGAAATTGATTTCTCCCATAGAACTCATATGGAAACGCGATTTCATGATTTCTTCAAATTCTGAGCACAGTTTTTGACTGGTTGATCCAAAAATGATATCATCTACATACACTTGTACACAAAGAAGATCAGATGCATCCCTCTTGATGCATAAAGTAGGATCAATCTTTCCTCGTGTATATCCATGTTGGATCAAGTGATGTGATAATGTTTCATACCAGATTCTTGGAGCTTGATGTAAACCATATAGAGCTTTGCTGAGCTTGTACACACGATGAGGAAATTCAGCATCTTCAAAACCTTGAGGTTGCTTAACATATACATCATCGATGATTGGACCATACAAAAATGCGCCCTTAACATCCATTTGATACCCTTTGAATTTCATATAAGAAGCATTTGCCAGAAAGACCCGAATTGCTTCTAGTCTTGCAACTGGAGCAAATACTTCGTCATGATCTATTCCTTCCTCCTGAGTGTATCCTTGAGCTACTAATCGAGCTTTGTTTCGAATGATTATTCCTCTGTCATCTGATTTGTTTCTGAATAACCATTTTGTGCCAATGGCATTCTCTCCTTCAGGCAAATCCACGAAATTCCATACTTCTTGTTTACGGAATTGAAGTAACTCTTCTTGCATAGCTTCTATCCAACTATTGTCCTGTAAAGCTTCAGTGATGTTTTTAGGGACAATTTGAGAAAAGAAAACACGAGTATAAGCAAATGTTTGCTCGCTTTGTATGATTTCTCGTAGTTCTCTCATTCAAAAGACCAATAATCTGTGAGATAGGATGTCTTTTGTGAATACAAGTAGTTGGGATCTCGTCTTGTTGGACATTCACCTCTAGATTGGTTTTGTTCAAGTCGGAGAGCTGATGCAACAAGTTTGAAGAATATGGAATGAAATTTGGAACTTGAGTTGGATAATTGACAAAGTAATCAAACTTGTCATTCACATCCATATCGTCGGATACAGATGAAGTTCCAAACTCAGGATGGTAAATTTCTGGTCCATCATTAGGAATAGGTCTGAGAAACATCAGAATCTGCAGGAACTTTTTGATGCTCATGATTTGCTGTAGTGAATAGAGGGTCTCTTGCAAAAGAGAAAAATGGATAATCTGAGCTTGTATCATCCATGTCATCAGAATCAGAATCGTCACTGAAGGTTCCAATATATCCTCCTTGTTTTCTGTTGACACATGAAGATTCAAACAAGTTAGAATTAAATGAATTTGTTAATGAATCTAAATCAAATAACCACTTTGGGACATTTGCAACTGTTGTTTCAGAAATTATTTTCATGTCAAATGTTCCTGCTGACACAAACTTTACAGGTTTAATTTGACTTGATTTGTTATTTTGTTCAGACTGTTTAGCTTTTGAAGTTGGTTTTCTTCTTCTTTGATTTCTTGATGACTTCTTAATGTTTTGTGGCTTAATTGAATCTTGAGAAGATTCTTTTTCACAATCTTTGTTTTGAGTTAACTCATTTGAGCTTGAATCATCAAGAGATGAAGTGTCTGATTTCTCTTCTTGACATTTTTCTTTCATTTTGAGATTGATCTCATTATTTCTTTCAATCTCTTGATCAGTTTTACACTTCTCTATGGCACATTCATCTTTTGGAACAAACATCTTTTTATTCTTTAGTCGAGGTTCTTAAGATTTGATTCTAATTGGATGACCATTTGTTATTTTCTCTAAATCTTTTTCTTCAAATATTTCAATGTTTATCTTTTCGATTTCACTCTCGACATATGATTGAACATTTCTTTTCTTCTCTTGAAATTCCATAAGCTTAGCTTTGTTTTCTGGAGAATGATCATGGGTATTGAAATTTTCTGGTAAAGTATTAGAGATTGATTCAGGTATAGGTTCATGTGTAAAACCTAATCCTGTTTTATCTTTATCTTTTCTTCCATTTACCAGTTGTGCAACTATGGTCTTAGAGCTTTTTACTTTAGCCAAATCAACCTGAGTTGCAGCATGTGCCAATTTTTCTTATTCAAGTGTTTTTGTCATTTCTTCAAGTTGTTTCTTGACAAGTTCAAGTTCTTTTAAAGTTTCATTCCAACTTGTTTGAAGTGACATGATTTTTTTCATCAGCAATTTTATGATCATCTTTAAGTTTCTTGTGCATTAATTCTTCTTGCTTCAATTTATCACATATTTTGAACGAGTAATTTGTATAATGTTCAATCTGTTCAAAACATGCTTTAGTGCATATTTTTTCTCTCACTTTTACTGGATTTTCTGGATATGAGTTTGAAGATTCAGTGTTAGTTTCAGATGAAGAGTTTACAACCTTGGGTTGTTCAGACTGTGCCATAAGAGCAACTTCTTCAGAATAATCCTTTGGATCTGATTCGTTACTCCAGTCATAATCTTCCTCATCATCTGAATCTCCTTCTGTTTTTGGATCATTTTCTTCAGACCAATCTTCGTCCATTTCAGTAACAAGTGCTAGACCTGCAGTAAGATCTTCAATGAACTGTTCTGCATAAGCACTCCAGTCATATCCATCCTTGATGCTGACTACAAGTGCTTTCTTTGGTTCTTCAGTGGTTTTAGATTCTTCCTTCGGTTCTGGCATTGGTAGACTCTGATAAGGTTTCTAAAATGTCTTTTGAGTCTGTTGATGATATCTCTGACTGTTAGAGCTACTTTGACCATTTCCTCCTTGAGCACTTGGAGCTTTGCATTCTCTAGAAAAATGGCCATAGCTGTTATAGTTAAAACACCTTGACTTTGACTTGTCAAAGCCAACTGTTTTATTGGCACTAAGCTTGTAGTTTCTGTTCACATATGAGTGCTTTTGTGTTCTGTAAGCAATCATCACCATCTACCAGATGAGATCCATCTCTACAACGTCATCTGGATCCATCTCGAACAAATCCTGCAAAACCAGATCAACCTGAGTTAAATGACTACCCTGATAAGCTTGAAAACTTGCCATAAAGGTTGTAAATGCAGATTTAGACTCTTCATCCTGTAGAAGGATGTTTATAACATCTTTAACTTTGCTAGGGTTAGCAGAGTTAGAAGATGGAGTCTCATTTTGAGTTTTAGCCATTTGAGCTTTTGGAGGAGACTGTAGTTGTTGCTGAGTTGAGTAGACAGGTGTGCTAGTAAAGAATCCTGCTCCTACAAACAGATCAACCTCATCTTCTGTAGTAGCTTCATCTTTAGCAAGAAAAGCATTTTCTACAATATTTGATGGAGAAGCAACATACTTGTATTGTGTGACATCCGTCACCTTAAGGTCCGCCAATTAACGTGGTTTTCCGTTAACTATTCCTTGATCGATCATTCCTCATCTTTATTAACTCTTTATGTGGATATCATGCTGGCTTTATCATCGTTGTGCTTGTGCTTTCATTGTGAATGTGTTATCTTTAAAAACTTTTTAAACTTTCAACATCGTAACCGCCAAATATAACAATTTTTATATATAATAAACGTCACCAAGAAAACCATTTTTAAGATATAAATATCATTAAATACATTTTTATAATTAATATAATTAACCTAATAAAGTCGTTTTTCAACCGAAACAAATTTGGGAAACTCGGGGGTTAAGTGCAGGGACTAAACTTGACATTTTACAAACTTGGGCTGGGTATATAAACCCATTTCCAGCCCTAAAAACCCATTATCCTCATCTTCATCTTCTTCACCCTCTCTACACCATCTTCTTCATTCTAGCACCAAATCCGACCCGCTTGGTCTCATTTTCGTCGTCTAGACTTCATCTACAGCCTAGTCTACTCTATTCTAGCAGGTAGACGACTTTGGTTGTCCCTTTTCTTGCTTATTCACAGCTGTCCAAACTAGGGTTTTGGGTGTTCGGGTTCAACCCGAACACATGAGGTCGTGTGGGTGCGTGTGAGGCCTTTTTGCTTATGTTTCTTGTTTGTGCATGTGTGTAGAGTGTTTCTGGAAGTCCTTGTTGTGTAAAACTCGTGTTTGGAGCAGCCGAAGGCTGCTCAGCCCGACCACAGTCGCGATTCTGCTGTCCAGGCGACTGGGTCTGTCATGCGATTGAGTCGTGCGACTGGGTGAGTCGTGCGACTGAGCCATGCGTCTGAGTCAATCGTGCGACTGAGTTGTGTGACTGGGTATGTCGTGCGACTGAGTCGTGCGACTGTGTGTATGTGTGCGATTGAGTCATGCGAGCGAGTGAATGTGTGCGATTGAGTCAGGTGACCGAATGAATGTATGCGATTGTGCATGTGTCGCACGACTGGAGTCCAATCGCACGAATGAAGGTTCAATCATACGAATGAAGCTGATTCGTACGAATGAAGGTTGATTCGTGCGTATGGAGGTTGAGTCGTGTGATTGGGTGTTGTGTGGTACGACTGAATGCCAGTCATACGAATGAAGGCTCAATCGTACGAATGAAGCTGATTCGCACGATTGAGGGTTGATTCGTGCGTATGGAGGTTGAGTCGTGCGTCTGGTCCTGTCGTGCGACTATAGTTGTTGTGTGTGATTTCTTGTGCGTGGTGTGTGAAAATCGTGTGATGTTGAGGTAACATTAACACAGTTGCCATTGTTCGGCCACAAAGATTAAAGTCAACGCTAAAAAGGCCACAAATACTATTCAAAACAAATCAAACTAAAGTTTTACAATTATCAAACGACTTATAAGTACTGACATTTATCTAATACTTCTTCAATAACAATGAAACTTTTACTCAAATGTCATCAGCAATGGCGACAATGTCTAGTACCTGGATCTACATAAGGTCTAGTACGTGTGTCTATTTGTGTGAGTTACACGCGACCCAGCCGATACAACCCGAACCGACCGATCATTATTATGCACTTATTTCAGATCATTAATGCTTAACAATAACTGTCAATAGGTGTTTGACCGTTCATTTGCATTCAACATTTGGATACATTGATCTTACATAACATTGATCTTACATACTTACCACTTAACAAGTGAGTTTTTGTGGCCCCTTTTTACGCTTATACAATATTTCAATCATTTACTACTTGGGGGAAAAGTATGCTCACCCACTTTTAATGCTGTACAACTTACTTACATTTTACATACAAGGAATCAACGTGATACTGTTTTACAAGTACTTATCTGATACATGCTTGGGTCTGCTGTGTGGTTCTATCTTTGCAACTATTTAATTCCAATGTGGGAACCGACGTTAGGTATTGGTAGTACTACTGGGTTGACACCCCCACCCTTGTTCGATGGTATACTAGTTGGTACCATCAGTGGCCAGGAACGGGCCCTTGGGTGAATATATGCCGACAATATCTTTGTGTACGTCGCTAGGTTTGGTTGCAAAGCTCATTGTCATCTGATTTTACTTGTTTATATAATTGTATTCACAGTATTCCACACCATTTACTATATACAGCATCACTTACTTACTTATTACTTAAACCTGCGAGCTCACCAACAATTATGTTGACCGTTTTGAGCATATCTTTTCAGGTGATCATGCAAATTGAGGAAATCTAGGTGTGCTGCCTTAGTGGAGACCCTAGGATGCATTTTTGGGACTAAACATATTTTGACAAACAATTATTTTGAACAATGTTGTTGTTTGTGTAAACAATTACAATCTTTTGATACTTGTTCCCGGGTTGTGGGAATTTATATTACAATTTCATCTTTATTTGGTTATGTGAATCATTATCATGTTTATGCTTATGGCTATGTTGTCATGAATATTGACTAAACACGACACAAGTCCCCTTGTTGTCGGGTGTCATCATGACACGCTTGGCATCATTTATTATATTGCATCTCATTCGCTTACCATGTGTTATGATGATCCCGATCTCGTTACATCCTCGTGTTTTCACTTTTAGCTGGGGTGTGACATATTGAGAAGTGGCTGCAGCTCTATCATTATTTCTTGAGCATTCATCAATTTCCACCGACTCAATCTTTGCAATCAACATATCAAGATCCATGGAAAACTTTTCTGTATGTTTTAACAAAGTTACTGTTTGTTTCCAAGATGATGGAAGTGCATTTAAAAGTCTATCATTTAGGTCTTTAAGATCATTCTTAATTCCTAAAGTTGACATTTCTGTGATAAGCTGTACATATCTGTTCATCATCTGGTTTATAGTTTCTCCAGAGATATGCTCGAACAATTCAAGTTGTCTTTTCAACTTCTGTCTTTTGAGATCTTGATCTCTTTTCCTCCTTCACATATAACTTTCAAAGCTTTATATAAGGTGTACCTAGTTTGGTAATTCTCAAGCCTTGATAGAACTTCCAAAGGTAATCCTTTACACATGAGAGAATATGCTTTAACATCATTCTTCATTTTCTTCAGATCATCCCCAAGTAATCCATCTTCTGGGTAAGGCTCTTGAGTATCTTTAGTGTATACAAAACCATCAGGATCATCAGAAGTAACAGGGATGTGAAGTCCTTTCACAATTGATTTCCATAAGTCAGTATCAGTTGAGTTTAAGTGATGTTTCAGCCTGAGTGTCCAATTCTTGAAGTCAGCTCTGTTCTTCAACTTTGGTACTCTATTCTCTGAATCTTCAGACTTTGTCATTTTTAAACTTTGAATTTAAGAAAATATAATATTTTTGTTGTTTTTAAATTTGAAATGAATCAAAGGAATAAAAAAAATTTGATTTTAGATTTTGAAAAATTTTCTAAGTATTAAGTGAAAAGTCTGAATTAGATGCGCCTAAACAGTAGTGAAACGCCCAACTTGTCTTAGAAACGCCTAAGGGATTTCCTTAGTGAACTTCTGAGATTTTCAAGTGTAGAAACGCCTGAACAGTATCAAAACGCCCAAACAGTGTTGATGCGTCTGAACAGTTGCAAAGCGCCTGAATAGTTCCAAAACGTTTAAGACTTAGATTTCTGAATGAACGTCTGAACAGTGTTTAAACGCCACAAAGTGTCAAAACAAACTCTCTGAAACGCCTAAACAGTGTTGAAGCGTCTGAACTGTGTTCATACGCCTAAACACTTAGGTAATTTTCAGATGATTTCAACACCTCAAACGCCTAATTCATCTTCTTTATAACAATCAGATCTTAACAAAGTTTTTAAAACTTGATAAAACGATCTGAAACTCTTCAATCAAGTCACTAATACACCGATAATCAATCCTTTAGCACCATTTCTTTCAATTAACAACACTTTGGTTCTCAATTTTGCAAATTCAGTGTTCGAGTTTCGAAGAACAGTTCGAACATAAATTTGTCAAAAATTCAGATTTGATTCAGTTGTGATTCAATTCATGTTTCTAGTGATGAAACACAACTAAATCATCAATTAATTGAACAATTGCGATCAAATCACATATTCAAGTGATTCAAAAGTGCTCAAAAGTCGATTTTGAACTTCCAATCACTGAACCGAAAGCTCTGATACCATTTGATAGGTTCAAATGGATCGATCTGTGATTGTTATCAAGTAATTGACAATTATATGAACAATGTATCAAAACAAACAAATATCAGAAAAATTCATAGAGTTTTCATTGATATTAGAAGGATTACAAAGTGCAATTGCAAGAATATGAAAATATCTCCAAAAGTCTTCACATGCACTAAAACAAGCAATCCTATTTATACTAATAAGAAGAAAACAATAAAAAACATATATTTACATAATAAGTCCCTACACTATGACAAAAACTAATATAAAAACTAAAATGCTAATATTTCTAGGGTTCCAACACTTCTAGATTTTGACTAACTACATAGTTTTAAACAATATTCACACTAATATGCACATAAAAATGAGTACATGGCAATGATATATTCAAAATTTTAAAAAGCATCATATGAAAATAGTTGGTTGAGAAAAACAGTTCAAATTAACTACTATGATGACGCAAGAGCTGAGGCTAGCATGCACTAAAAAGTTGTATAACATGTAAAAACGCTTTGTATGCCTTTTAAGGTATAAATATTTATTAGTATAAAAATGTAATAGAACCTAAAATTACATGAAAAATTTTATTCTCCTCCTATTATAATATTTCTTATATTAAAATTTACATGATCTTTCTAAATATGATATATGTGTTTACCCTTTTTTTCCAGAAAGCCTAAAATAAATAGTGGAATTCTCTCGCGTGTTGCAGTGAAAATTCCATATATGTACAAGATTTAAAATGCTACTTATAGTAATATCAGATCTAGTTAAAAAATTCCATTTTTTGTACCTGTTTGAGGTCTTCATTTGTACCTAAACGAACATAGCAACGTGTGTTGTTAATAAAAAGTTATCAAGTACTTGTTAGAAAGTAATTTTTTAGTTGTTGAAATGTACATGTTGAACCTCATGAGCGCTGTAAGATTAGTTTTAAATAAAATTTTATCGAAACCCAAAAAAATAAACACATTGCAAAGGTATAGTTGAAATTTCATAAAACTTTGTAAATCAAAAGTAATAAAAGAAAATTCAAGTACTATGTAAAAAAATAAAAAAAACAAGTTATTTTTTATCCGAGTTAGTTTCAAAAAAAATTATATCAAAAACTAAAAAACATAAACACGCCAAAAAAAACGTATTCCAAACTTTATATTTAATGGTAATAAAGGAAAAATTATTATTAAATTTACTACTAGCATCCATCAAAACAATTTTTGTGAATTAGTAGATATCACCCACCTTTTGCAAGAGTTTGGTTTTAAATAAAAATTATATTAAAATGTAAGTAGAAATAATCATGTTATAATGCTATAATCAAAAAATAAAAATACATCATGTTCTTGTCAAAAATTAAATATATATAAAAAATACATCATGTTCTTGCAATTCATACATGTGCCTTTATTAGTTAGGGATATTTACATATTTTCGTCTAAAGTCATTAATTACATATTTACGAAAGTCAAAAAATCAATTACATATTTCTCCATGTTAAAACATATATATTATATATTTACCCATTTTATTAAGATTATTTATGTAATGATTATTTTACTCGTATTTTCACAAATATATTTTTACATATTTTATTTTCTAAGACTATCAATAACATATTTTATCAAGTTCGAGTTTTTTATAAATAGAAACAATACAATTACATCTCGTTTAAAACTTCATTTCAAAACAAAAATAATTGATAATCAAAGTTATAGCTCCAAATACAAAACATAACTGTCATAATTTCTAAACAAATTTTAATAATAAAACATCAATGTGTAAAAATCATTTAGTAAAAACAAGATAAAATAGTTATTAATAGGTTAATCTTAATGAGTTGATAAATATGTAATATATATGTTTTAGGAAGGGAAAATATATGATTGATTTTTTAGCTTGAGGAAATATGTCATTGGAGGTCTTAAGAAGTAGAAATATATAAAAATCCTTATTCAGGTAAGATTATATCTTCGGATCGAGTCAATGCATTCATTAGTTCTAATTGTGTATTGTTTGTCTTATATGTTATACTTTTTCTTTATAAGTTTTGACATGTCATAAGAATTGAATTATTGCAATCATTTTAATCAATATATTTATTTATGCAAACCTTGTGATTATTGACCAGCTAATTCATAAGCTGACTATATTATTTTCACATGATTTTAGAAAATGCTACTTAGTTGGATCTCATGAATGCATGCAACTAGGATTTTGGATCTTGTTAATAATAAAGACAAGTATTATGTTTTTTTAATTTTGTATGGTTATTAAACAACGTTTGGATATTTAATATTATAAAATTTGCATTTAATACTATTTTAATGCTTTAAGTCCATGAGCTATGAACAACCGATTCACATTCGTCCACCCCAAGAATTTCATCATTAGTCCGGGTGTGACAGCACAAGTCATATTTGTGTCAGGCAACGTCATGACCCATTGTTTGAAGTTTTACGTAGTATTTCTCTTTGACATTTAATTTTTTATGACGATCATGTCCATCGCATACTCATGTTTCCACTATAAGCGAGGGTATGACGGTTAATGAAGATGAAGCTTTTTCTTTGGTCTCAGCACTCTAACCATTTTCTTCCCTTCTGGATGAGTAACATATGGCTTAGTGCATTCCCTTGCAAAGCGACTAGGATTTTCATAACTGTAACATCTCAAAAATGAGTTGTCATACCTAATCTTGCTATTCCTTTTTTTATCCAAAAAGTTTTTCTTCTAGTTCGCTTCATAAATTTCTTAGCCCTGTAAACTACCATGCCATTGATATTTGTTGTTATTTTCTTCTACGTCGTCAGGATTCACTTTTTTGTATAACATCAATCATGACATTAGGCATTATAAGGCGACCAACCATAAAAGCTTCATAATTGGATAGGAAAGACGTGAATAAAGCCAAGTGTTCTTCAGCTGTCTGAGCATTTTACTTAGGTAACCGTGTGTCTTGTTTGGCAATATAAACTTGCTGAATTGGTGTGACTAAAGCATATGGTATTGGAACCGGATGTGGTATATGTTGAAGAAAATTTGGCTGATTCTAAATTGATTAATCACTTGAATAACTCTGAATCACTTGAAGAACTAATAAATATGTTAAGTTGTACTTTTCTAGCTCTATAGTAAGAAAATTGAAAACCATTTTACATCTACCTTCTATTTCGCCCACTTCATCTACACTAGCACCTTCACTATAAGCACCTACATCGCCTCATCTAGATCGCAACATTCACGACTTGCACATACACCTTCCCCACCCCTTGCCCCTAGGCTTTATAGTTTATTGTCTTGACTTTTCTAGAGATTACATATGCAATTGGTAAGGCTTCTCATTTTCTTCAAATACCTATTGACCAACATTATAGTACGATCAAGTGTATTCTTTGATATATTAAGGTATTATTCCTAATGGGTTGACTATCAACAAATCCTCACTATGGTTATTCATGCTTATGCAGATGTTGAGTGGGCTGGTTGCCTAAATGGTCATCAACCCATCTTAGGTTATTGTGTGTTTTTTTGACCTAATCACATCACTTGGAATTCCAAGAAACAACATATAGCTGCCTATTATAATACTGAGGTAGAGCACCATGCTCTTATTAAGACTGTTACGGAGCTTCAGTAGATCACTTTTACACTTCATGAGCTACGTATACCTCTCACTAGTCCTTCTATATTGTGATGTGTTAACATTGACAATACGTATCTAGTAGGTAACCCACCGTTTCACAAACATATGAAACACCTTGAGATTGTTATTCATCTTCATTTTATATGAGATATGATGTTATATTAGAGTCTCCAAGTTTGCTATGTTCCTACCGTTCTTCTGATTGCATATATTTTGATCAAAGGGGTTGTGTTCCACATGGTATGACTTTCTTCAATCCAGGCTTTACGTTTGTGCACATGTCTAACTTGATGGGGCATAGTAGAGATGTTATGGGTTGTTTAGGTTTTCATACATTTATTATAGTTATTATTTTGTAGTTTTAGTTACCTCTTGTATGTTTCATATATTACATTGTAATTTCTCATGTAGTGAATAAAGAACTTATAAACAAATATAAAAACTCTCTTTCTTGTATTTTTTTCTTGGCCTCACCCTTCCTTCTAATTTCCATTGATAACTCTAACCTAATTTAACAAGTTTTTACTTATTACCTTTTAGATAAATAAAACAATTCATGCGAGTAAAAAAATCACTTTTTGAAAAAAAATAAACACCCTTAACCAAAAAACGACACATTTATCAAAAGAGTAAAAAGAAGTCTAGATTTTATAGGATTGTTTAGCATGCGTTTAAACATAGATGATATGAAAATCATGTAAAAAATTATAAAATCTTCACATAAAGTTATTAAATCGAATCATAATGTATTAATGTGTGCTACGTATCAGGTTTTTCAAACATCGTTGGCATGATTTTATCTCTATTTATGAGAAATACACTAGATATTAGAGTATGTTTTCGAACCAAACAAAAGACGGGATGATGATTTTTATGTTTAGAGAAAAATAATTATAAAGATTAATGTTAGTTACCAAAAAGAGGATAAAAATAATTCAAATTAGGTTTTTGTGTTGAAGTGAATTAGTAAGAATCAAGAATAAAATTAAGCAAAACGTAAAATTACAAAAGGATAAAACCTTTATATGTTATTTATTTCGTAATGAGAATAAAGCCAAAGAGAGTAAGAGATAGACTAGACACATTCTTTTGTTATTGCAAGCTTCATGTGACTTAAATACCATCCGTGACTTGTTTGCTCTCCGTGATCTTAAGTTCGTACCCTCTATAACCCCTTATTATTTTCTTTTTTAATTTTTATAACTAGTTTAGTAACTCGTGTACTACATGAGTTGATAAACATTGAAAATGACACGTGTATAAATAAATTCATAGTAATATATATATATATATATATATATATATATATATATATATATATATATATATATATATATATATATATATATATATATATATATAATGTTGGAGAGATAAATTTGTAAGGATTCCTTAAGTCTGATGCAACCCAAAATATTCAAAGTGTCTCTGCAACATGCACTAAGTACTGAAGTGAAGAATGCTTCGGAAGTTTTACACAATGCCTTAGAAAATACTCTAAGTGTAAAATTTTCCGAAGCCAAGACCAATATCTTCCAAAGCCAAACATGAAGTCTTCCGAAGCCTCAGAGAAAAAGTCTTCCGAAGCTTCAACCTATGAAGACAGATTTCTTCCGAAGACTTTTAGTACACATGCTTTATCTGATGTACTGTTCCATAAAGCACCTTTTCCGCTGCATCTCTGTAAAGTCACCAACTTACATGCGTTGGTGAAAGGTCCATGCTTTTGGTAACTGTACATTGAGGTCTTGAGTCTGTAACTTTCCATTTTATGTACTTTATCCTTTTTGTAATGTATAAGGATGTGAGCTATGACATGTCATAGTCACAAGGTCAGAAGGCATATATGCCTTTTAATCCTACAATTGATTTTGTTAGTGTCTAGTCAATTGTATCCAACTGGCTTTCAAAGTATAGCCGGCTGTAGGTTGTAGTATAAGTATTTCAAGTTCTTGTATCTTTCTTTATGCTTTGTAACACTTGTAAAAGAACTTGAGAAAGCAATATACTGCCTCCTTGAAACCCATACTCTCTTGTTCTGTCTCTTTGCTTTACTTGTGTTCTTTGTGTCACCTTGGTTAATCCAGTTCACTGTTTGATTAAAGTTTAGTTGCTCTCCTCATTGTGTTGTTGTGTTGTAATTGTGTTAAAGCCCTTAAACGGTCCTGCAATTGGTATCAGAGCATTCCAGGCTCTTGATATAAGATCTCACCATCTTAAGATCCCTCACACACACAAAAACTAAACTTCTCAAATGGCTTCCATCTCCAAGACTGATATGGAGACTGGAACCATGAACAAATCCCCATTGATCACTCTTGATGATTTTGACACCTGGTGCATGAGAATGGAAGGTTTCATCAGGTCTCTTGATTCAAGAATGTGGGAATCTGTTGAGAATGGACCTTTCATACCCAGCACCCCCTCTGCTACTGGTGCTGGTATGATTCCTAAAGATGTGACCAACTACTCAGATGAAGATAGAAAAAGAGTAGAGATTGATAGGAAGGCCATTACTGCTCTTCAGACTGCTCTCCCAAACTCTGTATACAGAGGTTTTAAGAAGTGCAAGACAGCCAAACAGCTGTGGGATGCACTGAAGCTGATGAATGAAGGCTACTCTGAAGCCAAGGAGAACAAGAAGGATCTTCTGAAGCAGCAGTTTGAAAACTTCACCTTCAAAGCAGGTGAAACCATGACTCAATAATACTTCAGGTATGTTGAGATTGTGGATACCCTAGTGGATGGAGGAGTTCCTCTTGAGAACAGGGACATTGTAAGGAAGTTCATGTCCTCACTTCCTAGGCAATGGACACACTATTGTGTGGTGATCAAGAGGACTGAGAACCTTAAAACTCTTACTCTGACAGAGTTGTATGGGATTCTCAGTGGATACCAGATGGAGATGAACATGCAAGGTTCATCTGGCAACTCCAACAATCAAATGGGTTCAGCCCTTCATGTGGTTGAAAGGGATAGCATAGAACCCCAACATCATCTCATATGCTACCCTGACAACTCACAAAAGGGTCCTTTCATCACCTTCCCGGAGACACCAAGGGAGAACTTTACTCAAGGAAGCCCATTCCAAGAGACAAGTTCTTCTCAAGCCTTTGTGTCTACTGATGAAAGCTGTGGGAATTATCTTTTCACTCTTGAAGACCTGGACTGTATCCATCCAGATGAACTGGAATATATGGAGATAGTTCAGCAGATGGCTCTCCTCACTCACAGAGCCAAGAAGTTCTACAAGAGAACAGGAAGAAGATTTCCAAGCAATGCTACCAGTGGAAAGTTTGGGCTGGATAAAAGCAAAGTTAAGTGTTACAACTGTAACCTTACGGGCCACTTTGCTAGGGAGTGTAAGGCACCTAAAGCAAATGGGGGCCAAACACAACCTAGACCAAACTACACTAACAAAGCCCCTCAAACTAAGAAGCCAAAGCAACATGCTGCTTGTGCTGTTGAAGAGGGAGGCTTTGACTGGAGCTTTCAGGTGGAAGATGCCTCTCCAAACCAAGCACTGATGGCTGACCATGATGAAGCCAAGGTATTGGAACATCTCTGTACTCCTGAATGCATTGCTAAAGTAAATAGATACAGGTCCTACAACTTAGAGATGAGAATTGATCTTGAGTCATTAAACATATTAAAATATGATTTTAGAAAGTCTGAAAATGATTACAAGTTAAAGATAGAGGATTTGGAGAAAACCATTTCAGTACTAAAACATGAACATACAGATTTTAGAACTCAGATCCAGGATCTCATAACTAAGTTGACTGAGTGCCAGGCTGAGCTTGTGATCAGCAAAGCCAAGGCAGAGAAGAGTGTTCTTGAAGAAGAGACCTTCAAGAACATGATATCCTCATCCCTGCACAACAAAGTGTGCTATCAAAATAGACAGGGACTGGGATCAAATGAGATAGCTCCTCCACACACAATCTTGTCTGTAAGATCTCCTAGGTGTGAAACTTGTGAAGATGAGCTTCCTCTCATAGATCCTATAAGTGAGGATGATGAAGAAGTGATAGTGAAGAATTCCTCTGAGAAGAGTGAAGAAGAGGATTCTTCCAAGGGCCACTATCCTTCTAAGGAGAAGAAATCAACTGTGATGACCAAGTCCAAGAGAAAGAACTTGATCAGGAAGAGCAAGAGGAAAGCAAAGAAGGCTCAAGAGATCAAGGCTACTTTTGATACTAAGCAGAAACAAGTTTTTATCTCTGCAGGTTTCAAAGTAGTAAGGACCGAAGACATCAACCAAGACTCCTCAGCTAAGAGTCCTGGTTCTTGTTCAAATCATCTCAGTGCAAAGAAGAAGACTGAGCTGCTGTGTACCACTGCTCCACAGCCTGGACCATCAAACTCCAAGAACAGTTCACAGCCCAAAAGAACTGTCTCAGCATCTACCAAGATGAAGGTGGAGAAGGGATGTGACCAAAGCCAGTCTTGCTCTCAAAAGGAGACTTGTTTGAAGAAGAAAATGTTATGTGTCATGTGTGAAAGTACTTCTCACATTGCCAAGGATTGCCCATACAATCCTAAAAGTACTGTCCACATGACCAATACAAAGACTTCAAAGAGTCTCAAGAAGTCTCAAGCTTCGGAAGGAAAGTCTGTTTCCTTGGAAGCTCCAAATCAAAGAAGAAGGTAAATGAAAAATTACCTTGGAAGTAAATTTGGTCTCGGAAGAAAGGAGTTCTTCCGAAGCACTGAAGTCTGCTGCAGTGACTGTAGAATCTTCCGAAGGTTCAGTCATCAAAACTTGTGAAGTCCCAAAAGCTTCTAAGGTTTTGAAGGTCAAGTCCAAGACTCCAAAGGTGGTGTGGAAGTCTAAGAAAGACCAAATGACTAAAGCTTCTCCATCAAAAACAGCTGAAGATCCCTATAGTACAACCATAGGATCTATTACTGTTGCATTACCTTCTATTACACTTAGTGAGCCCAAGACAAGTAAGGCTTGGGTTTCCAAATGTAACTAATCATTTTCTTTGTGCAGGAACAGCTCAAGACAAACAGGAATGTCTGGATAATTGACAGTGGCTGTTCCAGGCACATGACAGGCAATAGGTCTCTACTCCATAATTTTGAGAGAATTGATGGAGGACCAGTTGCTTTTGGAGGAGATGAAGGTGGTTACATTTCTGGAAGGGGCAAGGTCACAAATGGTAAGCTCAGCATTGAGAAGGTAAACTTTGTTAAGGAGTTGGGTACAATCTTCTGAGTGTATCTCAATTTTGTGATCAGAGTCATAACATGCTCTTTACTGAGCATGAGTGCATTGTTCTCAAGCCTGGAGTGGTCATTCCTCATGAGCATATCCTGCTCAGAGCCCCCAGGAAAGGGAACATGTACAAGATGGATTTGCAAGAAACATCTCCCTCTGGAGAAGTTTCATGCTTTCTATCTAAAGCAAATAGTGATGAGTCTTTCCTATGGCATAAAAGAATGTGCCATGTAAACTTTAAGAACATGAATAAATTAATTAAACATGATCTGGTAACTGGAATGCCAAAGAAAGAGTTTACAAGTGATGATCATTGTGTTGCATGCCTGAAAGGGAAGCAACATAAGGTATCTCACAAGCCTAAGGAAAAGAACTCCATCACTACTCCCCTACACTTATTACATATGGATCTCTTTGGCCCCACCAGTGTAATGAGTCTAGGAAGGACCTCTTACTGTTTAGTGATCACAGATGATTTTACAAGATTCACTTGGGTTTTCTTTCTTAGAACTAAGGATGAAACCCCTGAGATTCTAAAGAATTTCATCTTAAAAGTTGAGAATCAATGTGATCACAAGGTCAAAACCATAAGATGTGATCAAGGAACTGAATTCAAGAACCAAATCCTTGATACATTTTGTGATGAAAAAGGTATTACAAGACAATATAGTGCTCCCAGGACTCCTCAGCAAAACGGAGTTGCTGAGAGGAGAAACATGACACTTATTGAAGCTGCAAGAACTATGTTGTCTGACTCTAAACTGCCCATCACCTTCTGGGCAGAGGCAGTTAATACTGCTTGCTATGTGCAAAACAGAGTTTTAGTAGTTAAGACACATGGTAAGACTCCTTATGAACTTTGGCACAAGAGGAAACCTTTCATTGGTTTTCTCAGGTCATTTGGATGTCCCTGCACCATCTTGAATACCAAAGATCAAATTGCCAAGTTTGCTGAGAAATCAGATGATGGACACTTCATTGGATACTCTTCCCAAGCTAAGGCTTATAGAGTATACAATCTCAGAACTAGAATTGTTGAGGAGTCAGCCAATGTGACTTTCAATGAACACACACCCAGTGTGGCTGGTTCTGGTCCGGATTGGCTGTTTGATCTTGATTTAGTTACCAACTGTTTTAACAAATTTTGTGAGCATGTTTCAGGATCTGCAGAAAATTTAAATACAGGTGATCCTGATCCAAGATTTGAGCTAGGAAGACCCTCAACTCATACATCTTCAGCTCCAGTTGGAACTACTTCAGCAAATGAGGTTTCTATCAGCACAACAATGACAAATTCAGCTGATACATCTGGTATGCCTTCAAATTCCAGCTCAGAGGCTTCTCAACCAGATAAAGACACCTCAATTGTAGAAGACAACAATGGTGTTGGTGATAGTGATCAGGAATTCCTTGATGCTAATAACCACACCATAGATGACAACATCAATGATGTCACACACTCATTGGATCAAGTTAATCTTGATAAGTGTGATAATGTGGAGGGTGAATCTTCCAGGCCAGATCTAAATTTCTCAAATTTGGATCTTTCTCAACAACTTGCTGTGATCCCTCAGCTAAGGATCCACAAGTCTCACCCCACCACAAACATCATTGGAGATGTTGTCACAAGGGTAAGAACAAGAGGACAAACCCATGAAGAAAATGTTTGTCTTCACTCTTGTTTCTTATCTCAGATAGAGCCAAAGAAAGTTGATGAAGCTCTAAAGGATGGAAGTTGGGTTGAAGCTATGCAACAAGAGCTGCTTCAATTCAAAAGGCAGAAAGTTTGGAACCTTTGTCCTCTTCCTCATGGGAGACTACCATTGGAACCAAATGGGTTTTTAGGAATAAGAAGGATGATAGAGGAATCATCATCAAGAACAAGGCAAGACTAGTTGTTCAAGGATACACACAAGAAGAAGGGATTGACTACACTGATGTCTTTGCTCCTGTAGCAAGACTAGAAGCTGTTAGGATATTCCTGGCATTTGCTGCATCCAAGAACTTCAAGGTCTTTCAACTTGATGTAAAGTGTGCTTTCTTATATGGAGTGATTGATGAAGAGGTTTATGTCAAACAGCCACCTGGTTTTGTAGACCCTGATCATCCTGATTATGTCTGCAAGCTTGACAAAGCTCTTTATGGGCTGCATCAGGCACCCAGGAAGTGGTATGAGACACTATTTGAGTATCTTTGTAAGCATGGATACAGGAGAGGTACTATAGATGGAACTCTCTTCATCAAAGGACAAGGAAATGACTTATTGCTGGTTCAAGTATATGTAGATGACATCATCTTTGGTTCAACTAATCCAAAGCTCTGCAAAGACTTTGAGAAGCTGATGAAAGACAGATTTGAAATGAGTTCAATGGGAGAACTCAATTTCTTTCTGGGAATTCAAGTGAAGCAGGTTGAAGATGGCATCTTCATAAGTCAGTCAAAGTATGTTCAAGACATACTCAAGAGGTTCAACATGACTGATTGTAAGATTGCTAAGACACCCATAGCCAGAAACCACTCCCTTGGAACTGATCTTGAGGGGGAGTGTGTAGATGAACACTTATACAGGGCTATGATTGGGTCTCTTATGTATCTTACAGCTAGCAGGCCTGATATCATGTTTGCTACATGTATTTGTGCAAGATATCAAGCCAACCCTAAGATTTCTCACTTAATCACTGTGAAAAGGATTTTAAGATACCTCAAAGGTGCTTCAACACTTGGTCTATGGTATCCAAAGAATCCTAATTTCAATCTGTATGCCTATACAGATAGTGATTATGGTGGTTGCAACATGACTGCAAAGTCTACATCTGGGGGATGTCAATTCCTTGGTGGAAGGGTTGTCTCATGGCAATGCAAGAAACAATCCTGTGTGTCTGCATCAACTGCTGAGGCTGAATACATTGCTGCTGCAAGCTGCTGTGCTCAAGTGCTTTGGATTCAAAATCAGATGCTGGACTATGGATTTAACTTCAAAGAGACTCCTATTCACATAGACAACAATAGTGCTATCTCTATCACTGAGAACCCTGTGCAGCACTCAAGGACCAAACACATCAACATCAGGTATCATTTAATAAGAGATAACTATGAAAAGGGATTAATTAAACTAGTCAAAGTTCATACAGATGAACAATATGCTGATCTGTTTACAAAAGCTTTTGATGAACAGAGATTTAAGTATCTGATATCAGCTATTGGGATGATTAACTTTGAGTAGATTTTTCTTAAAACTAATTCTAATTATTTCTTCTTAAAATATGTGTGTCCTAAGTTGTCTAATTCATCACTTTCATAAGCTCATGTTTTCTTTGGATGTAAATTTTTTTTAAGACTTTCCTTAGATTCTTGAAAATTTTCTGATACTTCGGAAGATAAAATTTTATCTTCGGAAGAAAAACATGTCTTCAAAATGAATAACTGTCTAAGAGATTTTACCTTCGGAAGAAGTCTAAACTCATCTTCCGAGGCTTAAATATTTATCTAAGACACTTATTTGTTTTTTAAGGACTTTTTCCTTCCGAAGCAAAATTAACTCTCGGAAGCTTTGTTTATTCCTATACAAAGCATAAATTTTCAAGACTCTCAGGAAAATCTTCCGAAGCCATTTTAGCTTCGGAAGCTTTTTCAATTAAATCTTCCGAAGACAAATTACCTTCGGAAGCTTTTCGAATTCCAAGAAAACTACTTTTTGAGCAAAAGTAAACTACCTTTTCAGAGGTGGGACCGACTTCCGGATTTCAAAGTTTATCCTCTTTCATTAACTTTGGTTCAAATCCCTTTTCACATAAATACCCAACGGTTCCCCCTCTTTCCCACTATCTTCCTCAATTCCACTATTCCTCTAACCTAATTCTCTAAACCGCCTTTGCTTTCTACCTTTCTTCACCCTTAAGCTTCTGAAATGGCCAACCTAAACCGCAGAAACAACCTAGATTTGTCCATGCAACTTCACAGGCAACATAATCAAGTTGCTCTGTTAAGCTCTGAGAAAGATGCAAGTTTCTCAGAGATTTGCCAATTCTTGACTCTGTCAAACTACTTCACCTCCCTGACCATTGATCCTACTCTCTATGAGGATCACTTGCTTGAATTCTAGAAGACCTGCCAAGAGGTCATTATGGATGGGGAGAAGGCACTGTCTGCCACAGTGCAAGGGAGGACAATCTTCATCACTCCGGCCATCATTAACCAACATTTACAGCTGGATGATGAAGAAGGTGAGGTGTCCTTCCCAAAGGAAGCTGTTAATCATTCCCTTGAGCAGATGGGCTATGAGGGAGATTTCTCTGTGAAGACCTTCAGGAAAGGGAAGGTGCAGGACCGTTTAAGGGCTTAAGCACAATTACAACACAACAACACAATGAGGAGATTAACTAAGCTCTAATCAAACAGTGAACTGGGTAACCAAAGGTGATACAAAGAACACAAGTAAAGCAAGAGACAGAACAAGAGAATATGGGTTTCAAGGAGGCAGTATATTGCTTACTCAAGTTCTTTTACAAGTGTTACAAAGCATGAAGAAAAGATACAAGAACTTGAAATACTTATACTACAACCTACAGCCGGCTATACTTTGAAAGCCAGCTGGATACAATTGACTAGACACTAACAAAATCAATTGTAGGATCAAAAGACATATCTGCCTTTTGACCTTGTGACTATGACATGCCATAGCTCACATCCTTATACAATACAAAAAGGATAAAGTACATAAAGTGGAAAGTTGAAGACTCAAGACCTCAATGTACAGTTACCAAAAGCAAGACCCTTTTCACCAACTCATGTAAGTTGGTGACTTTACAGAGATGCAGCGGAAAAGGTGCTTTATGGAACAGTACATCAGATAAAGCATGTGTACTAAAAGTCTTCGGAAGAAATCTGTCTTCATAGGTTGAAGCTTCGGAAGACTTTGTCTCTGAAGCTTCGGAAGACTTCATGTTTGGCTTCGGAAGATATTGGTCTTGACTTCGGAAGATTTTACACTTAGAGTATTTTCTAATGCTTTGTGTAAAACTTCAGTACTTAGTGCATGTTGCTGAGACACTTAGGCTGTTTTGGGTTGCATCAGACTTCAGGAATCCTTACAAACTCCCCCTAGGCTGATGCTACCAAAACACTTGGAAGATCTTCAAATGTTGGTAGTCTTCAGTACAATCAGGACCATTCCTTTCTTCATGAGATGGTCAGGATCATCAAGACTTTCATAGTATCTTCTCATCTCAAAGAGATCATGCAGAGGTAGGTTGATTATGTCTTGCCATGAGTAGACATTCTCAACACCTTGATCTCTGATAACAGTCCATCTCTCTGGATTGGTAGAGTAGGTCCAGGACAAGATGGGTGTCTCACTAGTTAGAGGAGCCACTTGAATAGGAGTTGATTGGGCTGCCTCTTCATGCACTTCCTCAGGTTGATCTGATTCAGCCTGAGGTGCAGAGGTAGATGACTTTGGCTTCTTCTTCTTAGTCTTTGGTTTAGAAGCCATCCTCTTCTTCCTCTTGGATGTCTTTAACTGAGAAGACTGGTCTGCAGCACCATGTTGATCATCAGTGTCTTTCTCAGTTGGGTGTTCCTCCCTCACAGGTTCAGAAGGAGAGGGAGTTTGACCCTGCCTAGGATCAGAAGATGAAGCTTGCTGAGGCTCAGCTGGAGGTGCTGGTTGAGGTGTCTCTGGTTGTTCAAACTTGACCTCCACTTCAGGTGGGACTTGACTTGGAAGAGAGTGCAAGTCAATGAGTTCTCCACTTTTAATCTTCTGCTTGATCACCCTAATATGCTCATCCATGGTGGATAGAGACATGGGGCCAAGTCTCCTTCCGGAGAATCCATACAGCTTCAAGAAGCTCACCATTCTTTGTCTGTCAGCAGACTTCTTTGCATTCTTTTGAATGATGGCCCTTGACTTTGCAGCTTCTTCCCTTAGTTTCCTTTTAGTTGTCTTTCTTTCCTTGACTAACTCAAGCTCAAGTTGCTTTAGATACTCGAACTCAATGAAGTCATAGGACAAAGGGAGAAGTGCATCTGCCTGATAGAAGCCTGTGGCACTCAGGTAGTTGATCATCTTGATCCTATCTTCCTCTTTATCTACCTGAGGTTCTTGTGGAGCCACATCTTCCTGTGCAGGACTTTCTTGAACTGGTGAGAGAGTAGGAGCATGCTTGTAAAGTCTTTTCTGTCTCTTCTCCTCTTTGAGTTGGAGAAGTATCATTGCATCTTCTTTCTCCTTCAACTCTCTTGACACTTCTCTGTCAGCCAGTTCATTTAGTTCTTCTAAGGGGAGGGAGATGATCTCATCAATGTCATAGTTCCTGGTCTGTAAGTAGGTAATCCTGACTGCCCTTAACTCATCATCTTGAGTATTTGGTCTGGGAGCAGCCCTGATTGCAGCTTGCATGAAGCTAGATGACCCAGTGGAACTTTCTCCCCTTAGTCTCCTTTTCTCTCTCTCTCTCTTCCTCCTCAATTTCCTCAGGAGTCATTATCCTTTTCCCTTTGTCACCAACAGACCTTTGTGACTCAGGGTGGATTGAAGCTTGGCCTTCATTGCTTGGAGTAGCTTCCATGCTCTGGCCAGAGAGAGGCTGAGAAACACCTTCACCAGCAGGTGTCTCAGATGGAGTTTGGACCTCAGCAGCAGTTGTTGATGATGAGACAGGGGTCTCAGGTTCTGTCACTGGGCCTTCAGTCAAGGTTTCCCCTATGAAACTAATCTTAGGGTCCACCTCAACATCCAGTTGACCGATGACATTGCCTGATTGCCTAAGTCTCCTTCTTAGAGAGAACTCTGCAAGGATCCTGTCTTGGATTCTTTGAGCCAGCCTGTCAGCTTGTCTTGAATTGCTTGGATTGACAAGTGGCAAGTTGACTAAATCCAGTCTTTCATAAAAGCTCAGGCTTTGGAATTGAAAAACTTCTTGTTGGCCTTGAACTCTTTGAAGTATGAGGGCTCTCCTGTCATCATCATACCTCCACCTTATGATGTGATTGCCAGTTCCTAGTGGTGGAGATGAGACAGCCCTTGGTATACCTTCCTCAAAGAGACTCCTGATGAGAGAGTCTATAGAGTCCACATTAATGTGAACTTGAGGAAGTTGCTGAGAATGCACAACAGCAAGTGAGGATGGTGAGTCCTCTATGTCCATTCTCTCTGAAGAACTCCCAGGTTCTGTGGTTGTAACAACTTTCTCCCCCTTTTTGGTAGCATCACCCACTTGCATAGGTGAGCTGGAGGATAAGTCAATCACTTCCACAGGTTCTTGTGTTCCTGGTTGAGCTCTCCTTAAAGGTCTCCCAGCTAGTTTTTCCTGCAGATATGAAATCTGGAGTTGCTGATCATTGACCCTGTTTTGCAGGGTAGTCACCTGAGATTCCAAGTGACTAACCTTAGAGACTAAGTAGGTGCATGTTTTTGACAGTTTTTGCACCTTTAGCCTCAAATTCCCCTCATCTTCATCAGAAGATTCATTGGGGGATGAGATGATTGGACCAAAGTCCTCTCTCTCACCACCAGCTTGAGTTTCTTGGCTGCTGGTTTTCCTCTGCTCACTGGCAGCCTCAGTTGAGATGCCAATGGGCTGAGTTGCCATGGTTGAGGTCTTAATGATGTAATCACTTTCAAAAGTGAGAGCCTCTTCCATATGGACATCCTGAACAGGTTCAGAAGTGTCCACCTCAGTAATAGGTGACTGATGGGGGATAGACTGAGGAGAGTCAGAGGTACTCATCTCTCTTTGAGTAGGGGAGGAGAAGAGAGACTCATGGTACTCACTGAATCCTAAGTCTTCATCAGTGTAAAAGGATAGGTTGGGAATTGGTTGGTTGAGATCCAAAGGCTGGGGATGGTAGCTGTCCCCTGAAGGTTGTTCACTTGAGTGTTGAGACTCAGAGTGAAGGCTTAAGGTTGTTGGGCTAGTGAGCTCATCAGGGTGAGCTTGAGGAACCTCAGCCCTGATAGGTGAAGTAATGGGAGTGGTTTGCTCCTCAGGAGAAGTGGGAGCTCTAGTGTCCACTTCTTCCTGTAAGGTTGAGTATTTGGGGGCCTGCACAGACTCAATAGCCTGAGCAGGGGTTCGTTTGGATTTTCTTTGGTAGGTGAGGGTAATATCTGGTCTTTTTAATGGTAAGGACAAAAGAGGTGTGGGTTCAACACTAGCTTGTGTTGCTAGGTTGTCACCTTGAGCAATGAGCTCTAACATTTTTGGGACTAGGGCTGTTTCTACCCCAGAGAAGCCTACAGTTGGCTTCTTCATTATTTTAAAGATGCCGGGCTTCATCTGTCCCAATTTAAGAATATTACCTGTTTCCCTCAACTGTGAGCCCAGTTCACAGTTGAGAATGTGTTGAACATATCTAGGAAACATGTAATACTCTAAGGAGTCTAAGTTTGCAAGTAAATTAGTATAGACAAATTGTGAATACCTGAACTTGACCCCCTGAACCATTCCATGAACTATAAAGGAGAGATCCTCAGGAATCTGGTCCCATCCACCATGCTTGTTTGACAAGCTGTGGATAACCACATGGAGCAGGAATTTCCATTGGGATGAGACCTTCCCTTTCCTAAAGGTCTTTACAGAGAAATCTCCCTCATAGCCCATCTGCTCAAAAGAATGATTAACAGCTTCTTTTGGGAAGGACACCTCACCTTCTTCATCATCCAGCTGTAGATGTTGGTTAATGATGGCCGGAGTGATGAAGATTGTCCTCCCTTGCACTGTGGCAGACAGTGCCTTCTCCCCATCCATAATGACCTCTTGGCAGGTCTTCCAGAATTCAAGCAAATGATCCTCATATAGAGTAGGATCAATGGTCAGGGAGGTGAAATAATTTGACAGAGTCAAGAATTGGCAAATCTCTGAGAAACTTGCATCTTTCTCAGAGCTTAACAGAGCAACTTGATTATGTTGCCTGTGTAGTTGCATGGAGAAATCAGGGTTGTTTCTGCGGTTAAGGTTGGCCATTTCAGAAGCTTAAGGGTGAAGAAAGGTAGAAAGCAAAGGCGGTTTAGAGAATTAGGTTAGAGAAACAGTAGAATTGAGGAAGATAGTGGGAAAGAGGGGGAACCGTTGGGTATTTATATGAAAAGGGATTTGAACCAAAGTTAATGAAAGAGGATAAACTTTGAAATCCGAAAGTCGGTCCCACCTCTGAAAAGGTAGTTTACTTTTGCTCAAAAAGTAGTTTTCTTGGAATTCGAAAAGCTTCCGAAGTTTTTTGTCTTCGGAAGTTTTGATTTAAAAAGCTTCCGAAGCTAAAATGGCTTCGGAAGATTTTCCTGAGAGTCTTGATAATTTATGCTTCGGAAGAGAAATAAACCCTTGAATGCTTTGTATAGAAATAAACAAAGCTTCCGAAGGTTAATTTTGCTTCGGAAGGAAAAGGTTCTTGAAAATAAATAAGTGTCTGAGATAAGAATTTTAAGCTTCGGAAGATGAATTTGACTTCTTCCGAAGGTAAAATCTCTTAGACAGTTATTTATTTTGAAGACATGTTTTTCTTCCGAAGATAAAATTTTATCTTCCGAAGTATCAAAATTTTTCAAGAATCTAAGGAAAGTCTTCAAAAAGAATTTTACATCCAAAGAAAACATGAGCTTATGAAAGTGATGAACTAGACAACTTAGGACACACATATTTTAAGAAGAAATAATTAGAATTAGTTTTAATAAAAAGTCTACTCAAAGTTAATCATCCCAATAGCTGATATCAGATACTTAAATCTCTGTTCATCAAAAGCTTTTGTGAACAGATCAGCATATTGTTCATCTGTATGAACTTTGACTAGTTTAATTAATCCTTTTTCATAGTTATCTCTTATTAAATGATACCTGATGTTGATGTGTTTGGTCCTTGAGTGCTGCACAGGGTTCTCAGTGATAGAGATAGCACTATTGTTGTCTATGTGGATAGGAGTCTCTTTGAAGTTAAATCCATAGTCCAGCATCTGATTTTGAATCCAAAGCACTTGAGCACAGCAGCTTGCAGCAGCAATGTATTCAGCCTCAGCAGTTGATGCAGACACACAGGATTGTTTCTTGCATTGCCATGAGACCACCCTTCCACCAAGGAATTGACATCCCCCAGATGTAGACTTTGCAGTCATATTGCAACCACCATAATCACTATCTGTATAGGCATACAGATTGAAATTTGGATTCTTTGGATACCATAGACCAAGTGTTGAAGCACCTTTGAGGTATCTTAAAATCCTTTTCACAGTGATTAAGTGAGACATCTTAGGGTTGGCTTGATATCTTGCACAAATACATGTAGCAAACATGATATCAGGCCTGCTAGCTGTAAGATACATAAGAGACCCAATCATAGCCCTGTATAAGTGCTCATCTACACACTCCCCCTCAAGATCTGGACCAAGGGAGTGGTTTCTGGCTATGGGTGTCTTAGCAATCTTACAATCAGTCATATTGAACCTCTTGAGTATGTCTTGAACATACTTTGACTGACTTATGAAGATGCCATCTTCAACCTGCTTCACTTGAATTCCCAGAAAGAAGTTGAGTTCTCCCATTGAACTCATCTCAAATCTGTCTTTCATCAGCTTCTCAAAGTCTTTGCAGAGCTTTGGATTAGTTGAACCAAAGATGATGTCATCAACATATACTTGAACCAGCAATAAGTCATTTCCCTGTCCTTTGATGAAGAGAGTTCCATCTATAGTACCTCTTCTGTATCCATGCTTACAGAGATACTCAGATAGTGTCTCATACCACTTCCTGGGTGCCTGATGCAGCCCATAAAGAGCTTTGTCAAGCTTGCAGACATAATCAGGATGATCAGGGTCTACAAAACCAGGTGGCTGTTTGACATAAACCTCCTCATCAATCACTCCATATAAGAAAGCACACTTTACATCAAGTTGGTAGACCTTGAAGTTCTTGGATGCAGCAAATGCCAGGAATATCCTAACAGCTTCTAGTCTTGCTACAGGAGCAAAGACATCAGTGTAGTCAATCCCTTCTTCTTGTGTGTATCCTTGAACAACTAGTCTTGCCTTGTTCTTGATGATGATTCCTCTATCATCCTTCTTGTTTCTAAAAACCCATTTGGTTCCAATGGTAGTCTTCCCATGAGGAAGAGGACAAAGGTTCCAAACTTTCTGCCTTTTGAATTGAAGCAGCTCTTGTTGCATAGCTTCAACCCAACTTCCATCCTTTAGAGCTTCATCAACTTTCTTGGCTCTATCTGAGATAAGAAACAAGAGTGAAGACAAACATTTGCTTCATGGGTTTGTCCTCTTGTTCTTACCCCTGTGACAACATCTCCAATGATGTTTGTGGTGGGGTGAGACTTGTGGATCCTTAGCTGAGGGATCACAGCAAGTTGTTGAGAAAGATCTAAATTTGAGAAATTTAAATCTGGTCTTGAAGATTCACCCTCCACATTATCACACTTATCAAGATTAACTTGATCCAATGAGTGTGAGACATCATTGATGTTGTCATCTATGGTATGGTTATTAGCATCAAGAAATTCCTGATCACTATCACCATCACCATTGTTGTCTTCTACAAGTGAGGTGTCTTTATCTGGTTGAGAGGCCTCTGAGCTGGAATTTGAAGGCATGCCAGATGTATCAGCTGAATTTGTCATTGTTGTGCTGATAGAAACCTCATTTGCTGAAGTAGTTCCAACTGGAGCTGAAGATGTATGAGTTGAAGGTCTTCCTAGCTCAAATCTTGGATCAGGATCACCTGTATTTAGATTTTCTGCAGATCCTGAAACATGCTCACAAGATTTGTTAAAACAGTTGGTAACTAAATCAAGATCAAACAGCCAATCCGGACCAGAACCAGCCACACAAGGAGTGTGCTCATTGAAAGTCACATTGGCTGACTCCTCAACAATTCTAGTTCTGAGATTGTATACTCTATAAGCTTTAGCTTGAGAAGAGTATCCAATGAAATGTCCATCATCTGATTTCTCAGCAAACTTGGCAATTTGATCTTTGGTATTCAAGATGGTGCAGGGACATCCAAATGACCTGAGAAAACCAATGAAAGGTTTTCTCTTGTGCCAAAGTTCATAAGGAGTCTTACCATGTGTCTTAACTACTAAAACTCTGTTTTGCACATAGCAAGCAGTATTGACTGCCTCTGCCCAGAAGGTGATAGGCAGTTTAGAGTCAGACAACATAGTTCTTGCAGCTTCAATAAGTGTCCTGTTTCTCCTCTCAGCAACTCCATTTTGCTGAGGAGTCCTGGGAGCACTATATTGTCTTGTAATACCCTTTTCATCACAAAATGCATCAAGGATTTGGTTCTTGAATTCAGTTCCCTGATCACATCTTATGGTTTTGACCTTGTGATCACATTGATTCTCAACTTTTAAGATGAAATTCTTCAGAATCTCAGGGGTTTCATCCTTAGTTCTAAGGAAGAAGACCCAAGTGAATCTTGTAAAATCATCTGTGATCACCAGACAGTAAGAGGTCCTTCCAAACTCATTACACTGGTGGGGCCAAAGAGATCCATATGTAACAAGTGTAGGGGAGTAGTGATGGAGTTCCTTTCCTTAGGCTTGTGAGATACCTTGTGTTGCTTCCCTTTCAGGCATGCAACACAATGATCATCACTAGTAAACTCTTTCTTTGGCATTCCAGTTACCAGATCATGTTTAATTAATTTATTCATGTTCTTAAAGTTTACATGGCACATTCTTTATGCCATAGGAAAGACTCATCACTATTTGCTTTAGATAGAAAGCATGAAACTTCTCCTGAGGGAGATGTTTCTTGCAAATCCATCTTGTACATGTTCCCTTTCCTGGGGGCTCTGAGCAGGATATGCTCATGAGGAATGACCACACCAGGTTTGAGAACAATGCACTCATGCTCAGTAAAGAGCATGTTATGACTCTGATCACAAAATTGGGATACACTCAGAAGATTGTACCCAAGCTCCTTAACAAAGTTTACCTTCTCAATGCTGAGCTTACCATTTGTGACCTTGCCCCTTCCAGAAATGTAAACCACCTTCATCTCCTCCAAAAGCAACTGGTCCTCCATCAATTCTCTCAAAATTATGGAGTAGAGACCTATTGCCTGTCATGTGCCTGGAACAGCCACTGTCAATTATCCAGACATTCCTGTTGGTCTTGAGCTGTTCCTGCACAGAGAAAATGATTAGTTACATTTGGAAACCCAAGCCTTACTTGTCTTGGGCTCATTAATAGTAATAGAAGGTAATGCAAAGTAATAGATCCTATGGTTGTACTATGGGGATCTTCAGCTGTTGTTGATGGAGAAACCTCAGTCATTTGGTCTTTCTTAGACTTCCACACCACCTTTGGAGTCTTGGACTTGACCTTCAAAACCTTAGAAGCTTTTGGAACTTCACAAGTTTTGATGACTGATCCTTCGGAAGAATCTACAGTCACTGCAGCAGACTTTAGTGCTTCGGAAGAACTCCTTTCTTCCGAGACCAACTTTGCTTCCGAAGGTAATTTTCCACTTACCTTCTTCTTTGATTTGGAGCTTCCGAAGGAAACAGACTTTCCTTCCGAAGCTTGAGACTTCTTGAGACTCTTTGAAGTCTTTGTTTTAGTCATGTGGACAGTACTTTTAGGATTGTATGGGCAATCCTTAGCAATGTGAGAAGTACTTTCACACATAACACACAACATTTTCTTCTTCAAAGAAGTTCCCTTTGAGAGCAAGACTGGCTTTGGTCACATCCCTTCTCCACCTTCATCTTGGTAGATGCTGAGACAGTTCCTTTGGGCTGTGAACTGTTCTTGGAGTTTGATGGTCCAGGCTGGCAGCAGTGGTACACAGCAGCTCAGTCTTCTTCTTGGCACTGAGATGATTTGAACAAGAACCATGACTCTCTTAGCTGAGGAGTCTTGGTTGATGTCTTCAGTCCTTACTACTTTGAAAACCGCAGAGATAAAAACTTGTTTCTGCTTAGCATCAAAAGTAGCCTTGATTTCTTGAGCCTTCTTTGCCTTCCTTTGCTCTTTCTGATCAAGTTCTTTCTTTTGGACTTGGTCATCACAGTTGATTCTTCTCCTCAGAAGGATAGTGGCCCTTGGAAGAATCCTCTTCTTCACTCTTCTCAGAGGAATTCTTCACTATCACTTCTTCATCATCCTCACTTACAGGATCTATGAGAGGAAGCTCATCTTCACAAGTTCCACACCTAGGAGATCTTACAGACAAGATTGTGTGTGAGGAGCTATCTCATTTGATCCAGTCCCTGTCTATTTTGATAACAAACCTTGTTGTGCAGGGATGAGGATATCATGTTCTTGAAGGTCTCTTCTTCAAGAACCTCTTCTCTGCCTTGCTTTGTGATCACAGCTCAGCCTGGCACTCAGTTAACTTAGTGATGAGATCTTGGATCTGAGTTCTGAAATCTGTATGTTCATGTTTTAGTACTGAAATGGTTTCTCCAAGTCCTCTATCTTAAATTGTAATCATTTTCAGACTTTCTAAAATCGATTTTAATATATTTAATGACTCAAGATCAGATCTCATCTTAGGTTATAGGACCTGTATCTATTTACTTTAGCAATGCATTCAGGGAGCAAAGATGTTCCATACCTTGGCTTCATCATGGTCAGCACATCAGTGCTTGGTTTGGAGAGAGATCCTCACCTGAAAACTCCAGTCAAAGCCTCCTTCTTCAACAGCAACAGCAGCATGTTGCTTTGTATTCTCAGCCTGAGGAGCTTTGTCAGTAAAATTTGGTCTGGGTTGTGTTTGGCCCCCTTGCTTTAGGTGCCTTACACTCCCTGGCAAAGTGACCCATAAGGTTACAGTTGTAACACTTAACTTTGCTTTATCCAGCCCAAACTTACTACTGGTAGCATTGCTTGGAATCTTCTTCCTTGGCCTCTGGAGAACTTTTGGCTCTTGAGTGAGGAGAGCAATCTGCTTGAACTATCTCCTTGTATTCCAGGTCATCTGGATGGATACAGTCCAGGTCTTCAAGAGTGAAGAGATAATTCCCACAGCTTTCATCTGCAGACACAAAGGCTTGAGAAGAACTTGTCTCTTGGAATGGGCCCTCCTTGAGTAAAGTTCTCCCTTGGTGTCTCCGGGAAGGTGATGAAAGGACCCTTTTGTGAGTTGTCAGGGTAGCATAAGAGATGATGCTGAGGTTCTATGCTGTCCCTTTCAACCACATGAAGGGCTGAACCCATTTGATTGTTGGAGTTGCCAGATGAACCTTGCATGTTCATCTCCATCTGGTATCCACTGAGAATCCCATACAACTCTGTAAGAGTAAGAGTCTTAAGGTTCTCAGTCCTCTTGATCACCACACAATAGTGTGTCCATTGCCTAGGAAGTGAGGACATGAACTTCCTTACAATGTCCCTGTTCTCAAGAGGAACTCCTCCATCCACTAGGGTATCCACAATCTCAACATACCTGAAGTATTGTTGGGTCATGGTCTCACCTGCTTTGAAGGTGAAATTTTCAAACTGCTGCTTCAGAAGATCTTTCTTGTTCTCCTTGGCTTCAGAGGAGCCTTCATACATCAGCTTCAGTGCATCCCACAGCTGTTTGGCTGTCTTGCACTTCTTAAAACCTCTGTATACAGAGTTTGGGAGAGCAGTCTGAAGAGCAGTCATGGCCTTCCTGTCAATCTCTACTCTTTTTCTATCTTCATCTGAGTAGTTGGCCACATCTTTAGGAATCATACCAGCACCAGTAGCAGAGGGGGTGCTGGGTATGAAAGGTCCATTCTCAACAGATTCCCACATTCTTGAATCAAGAGACCTGATGAAGCCTTCCATCCTCATGCACCAGGTGTCAAAATCATCAAGAGTGATCAGTGGGGATTTGTTCATGGTTCCAGTCTCCATATCAGTCTTAGAGATGGCAGCCATTTGAAGAGTTTAGCTTTTGTGTGTGTGAGGGATCTTAAGATGGTTAGATCTTATATCAAGAGCCTGGAAAGCTCTGATACCAATTGCAGGACCGTTTAAGGGCTTAAGCACAATTACAACACAACAACACAATGAGGAGATTAACTAAGCTCTAATCAAACAGTGAACTGGGTAACCAAAGGTGATACAAAGAACACAAGTAAAGCAAGAGACAGAACAAGAGAATATGGGTTTCAAGGAGGCAGTATATTGCTTACTCAAGTTCTTTTACAAGTGTTACAAAGCATGAAAAAAAGATACAAGAACTTGAAATACTTATACTACAACCTACAGCCGGCTATACTTTGAAAGCCAGCTGGATACAATTGACTAGACACTAACAAAATCAATTGTAGGATCAAAAGGCATATCTGCCTTTTGACCTTGTGACTATGACATGCCATAGCTCACATCCTTATACAATACAAAAAGGATAAAGTACATAAAGTGGAAAGTTGAAGACTCAAGACCTCAATGTACAGTTACCAAAAGCAAGACCCTTTTCACCAACTCATGTAAGTTGGTGACTTTACAGAGATGCAGCGGAAAAGGTGCTTTATGGAACAGTACATCAGATAAAGCATGTGTACTAAAAGTCTTCGGAAGAAATCTGTCTTCATAGGTTGAAGCTTCGGAAGACTTTGTCTCTGAAGCTTCGGAAGACTTCATGTTTGGCTTCGGAAGATATTGGTCTTGGCTTCGGAAGATTTTACACTTAGAGTATTTTCTAATGCTTTGTGTAAAACTTCAGTACTTAGTGCATGTTGCTGAGACACTTAGGCTGTTTTGGGTTGCATCAGACTTCAGGAATCCTTACAGAAGGTCTCATCCCAGTGGAAATACCTGCTCCATGTGGTTATCCACAGATTATCAAACAAGCATGGTGGATGGGACCAGATTCCTGAGGATCTCTCATTTATAGTTCATGGAATGGTTCAAGGGGTCAAGTTCAGGTATTCACAATTTGTTTATACTAATTTACTTGCAAACTTTAACTCCTTAGAGTATTACATGTTTCCTAGATATGTTCAACACATTCTCAACTGTGAACTGGGCTCACAGTTGAGGGAAACAAGTAATATTCTTAAATTGGGACAGATGAAGCCCAGCATCTTTAAAATAATGAAGAAGCCAACTGTAGGCTTCTCAGGGGTAGAAACAGCCCTAGTCCCCAAAATGTTAGAGCTCATTGCTCAAGGTGACAACCTAGCAACACAAGCTAGTGTTGAACCCACACCTCTTTTATCCTTACCTCTAAAAAGACCAGAAATCACCCTCACCTACCAAAGAAAATCCAAACGAACCCCTGCTCAGGCTATTGAGTCTGTGCAGGCCCCTATATACTCAACCTTACAGGAGGAAGTGGACACTAGAGCTCCCACTTTTCCTGAGGAACAAACCACTCCCATTTCTTCATCTATCAGAGCTAAGCCAAACAGCCTTAAGCCTTCACTCTGAGTCTCAACACTCAAGTGAACAACCTTCAGGGGACAGTTACCATCCCTAGCCTTTAGATCTCAACCAACCAATTCCCAACCTATCCTTCTATACTGATGAAGACTTAGGATTCAGTGAGTACCATGAGTCTCTCTTCTCCTCCCCTACTCAAAGAGAGATGAGTACCTCGGACTCTCCTCAGTCTATCCCACATCAGTCACCTATTACTGAGGTGGACACTTCTGAACCTGTTCAGGATGTTCATATGGAAGAGGCTCTCACTTTTGAAAGTGATTACATCATTAAGACCTCAACCATGGCAACTCAGCCCACTGGCATCTCAACTAAGGTTGCCAGTGAGCAGAGGAAAACCAGCAGCCAAGAACCTCAAGCTGGTGGTAAGAGAGAGGACTTTGGTCCAATCATCTCATCCCCCAATGATTCTTCTGATGAAGATGAGGGGAATTTGAGACTAAAGGTGCAGAAATTGTCAAAAACATGCTCCTATTTAGTCTCTAAGGTTAGTCACTTGGAATCTCAGGTGGCTACCTTACATAACAGGGTCAATGATCAGCAACTTCAGATTTCATATCTAAAGGAAAAACTAGCTGGGAGACCTTTAAGGAGAGCTCAACTAGGAACACAAGAACCTGTGGAAGTGATTGACTTATCCTCCAGCTCACCTATGCAAGTGGGTGATGCTACCAAAAAGGGGGAGAAAGTTATTACAACCACAGAACCTGGGAGTTCTTCACAGAGAATGGACATAGAGGACTCACCATCCTTACTTGCTGTTGTGCATTCTCAGCAACTTCCTCAAGTTCACATTAATGTGGACTCTATAGACTCAATCATCAGGAGTCTCTTTGAGGAAGGTATTCCAAGGGCTGTCTCATCTCCACCACAAGGAACTACCAACTACATCATAAGGTGGAGGTATGATGCTGACAGAAGAGCCCTTATCCTTCACAGAGTTCAAGGTCAACAAGAAGTGTTTAATTTCCAAAGCCTGAACTTCTATGAAAGATTGGATTTGGTCAACATGCCACTTGTCAATCCAAGCAATTCAAGACAAGCTGACAGGCTGGCTCAAAGAATCCAAGATAGGATCCTTGCAGAGTTCTCTCTAAGAAGGAGACTTAGGCAATCAGGCAATGTCATCGGTCAACTGGATGTTGAGGTGGACCCTAAGATTAGTTTCATAGGGGAAACCTTGACTGAAGGCCCAGTGGCAGAACCTAAGACCCCTGTCTCATCATCAACAACTGCTGCAGAGGTCCAAACTCCTTCTGAGACACCTGCTGGTGAAGGTGTTTCTCAGCCTCCCTCTGGCCAGAGCATGGAAGCTACACCAAGCAATGAAGGCCAAGCCTCTATCCACCCTGAGTCACAAAGGTCTGTTGGTGACAAAGGGAAAAGGATAATGACTCCTGAGGAAATTGAGGAAGAAGAGAGAGAGAGAGGAAAAGGAGGCTAAGAAGAGAAATTTCTTCTGGGTCATCTAGCTTTATGCAAGCTGCAATCAGGGCTGCCCCCAGACCAAATACTCAAGACGATGAGTTAAGGGCAGTCAGGATTACCTATTTACAGACCAGGAACTATGATATTGATGAAATCATCTCCCTCCCCTTAGAAGAGTTAAATGAACTGGCTGACATGGAAGTGTCAAGAGAGATGAAGGAGAAAGAGGATGCAAGGCTACTTCTCCAATTCAAAGAGGAGAAGTGACAGAAAAGACTCTACAAGCATGCTCCCACTCTCTCTCCAGTTTAAGAAAGTCCTACACAGGAAGATGTGGCTCCACAAGAACCTCAGGTAGATAAAGAAGAAGATAGGATCAAGATGATCAACTACCTGAGTGCCACAGGCTTCTATGAGGCAGATGCACTTCTTACCCTATCCTATGACTTCATTGAGTTTGAGTACCTAAAGCAACTTGAGCTTGAGCTAGTCAAGGAAAGAAAGACAACCAAAAGGAAGCTAAGGGAAGAAGCTGCAAAGTCAAGAGCCATCATTCAAAAGAGTGCAAAGAAGTCTGCTGACAGACAAAGAATGATGAGCTTCTTCAAGCTATATGTTTTCTCCGGAAGGAGACTTGGCCCTATGTCTCTATTCACAATGGATGAGCATATAAGGGTGATCAAGCAGAAGATTAGAAGTGGAGAACTGATTGACTTGCATTCTCTTCCAAGTCAAGTCCCACCTGAAGTGGAGGTCAAGTTTGAACAACCAGAGACACCTCAACCAGAACCTCCAGCTGAGCCTCAGCAAGCTTCATCTTCTGATCCAAGGCAGGGTCAAACTCCCTCTCCTTCTGAACCTGTGAGGGAGGAACACCCAACTGAGAAAGACAATGATGATCAACATGGTGCTGCAGACCAGTCTTCTCAGTTAAAGTCATCTAAGAGGAAGAAGATAATGGCTTCTAAACCAAAGACAAAGAAGAAGAAGCCTAAGTCATCTACCTCTACACCTCAGGCTGAATCAGATCAACCTGAGGAAGTGCATGATGAGGCAGCCCAATCAACTCCTATGCAAGTGGCTCCTCTAACAACTGAGACACCCATCTTGTCCTGGACTTACTCTACCAATCCAGAAAGATGGCATGTTATCAGAGATCAAGGTGTTGAGAATGTCTACTCCTGGCAAGACATAATCAACTTACCTCTGCATGATCTCTTTGAGATGAGAAGATACTATGAGAGTCTTGATGATCCTGACCATCTAATGAAGAAAGGAATGGTTATGATTGTACTGAAGACTACCAACATCTGAAGATCTTCTAAGTGTTTTGGTAGCATCAGCCTAGGGGGAGTTTGTAAGGATTCCTTAAGTCTGATGCAACCCAAAACATTCAAAGTGTCTCTGCAACATGCACTAAGTACTGAAGTGAAGAATGCTTCGGAAGTTTTACACAATGCCTTAGAAAATACTCTAAGTGTAAAATTTTCCGAAGCCAAGACCAATATCTTCCGAAGCCAAACATGAAGTCTTCCGAAGCCTCAGAGACAAAGTCTTCCGAAGCTTTAACCTATGAAGACAGATTTCTTCCGAAGACTTTTAGTACACATGCTTTATCTGATGTACTGTTCCATAAAGCACCTTTTCCGCTGCATCTCTGTAAAGTCACCAACTTACATGAGTTGGTGAAAAGGTCCATGCTTTTAGTAACTGTACATTGAGGTCTTGAGTCTGTAACTTTCCATTTTATGTACTTTATCCTTTTTGTAATGTATAAGGATGTGAGCTATGGCATGTCATAGTCACAAGGTCAAAAGGCAGATATGCCTTTTGATCCTACAATTGATTTTGTTAGTGTCTAGTCAATTGTATCCAGCTGGCTTTCAAAGTATAGCCGGCTGTAGGTTGTAGTATAAGTATTTCAAGTTCTTGTATCTTTCTTTATGCTTTGTAACACTTGTAAAAGAACTTGAGAAAGCAATATACTGCCTCCTTGAAACCCATACTCTCTTGTTCTGTCTCTTTGCTTTACTTGTGTTCTTTGTGTCACCTTGGTTAATCCAGTTCACTGTTTGATTAAAGTTTAGTTGCTCTTCTCATTGTCTTGTTGTGTTGTAATTGTGTTAAAGCCCTTAAACGGTCCTGCAAAATTAGAATAAAAAGGTTATCATAATATAATAATATCGAAAAATTTTGTCGTCCCCAATAGAAACAAATGAAGGCTGAATGGTTAAACAAAAAAATGAAGAAAAAAAATTATCAAGTAATGAACAAATTTGATGAAATTTATAAAAGTTTGCAACAATGATGCGCAACTAACACAACGAATAGTAAAAATTAAAAAATAATTATTCATAAAGATGTAAATACTTATGTGTTCTAGTATTGAAAGTTAATAAAAGATGGGTAAAATTAAGTCACATCAATAGAATATTGTTAAAAATATATATATACCGAAAATATGAATAATGTCATGAGTTTTAAAATTAATTAAAAGGAAAATGTTATTTCGAAAGAAAATATGATACAAATTTTTATTTTAATAAAACAAAAGGATGGTTAATGGTAATATTAAAATTATAGTAATTTCTTATATATTTTGAAAAGATGTCAAATAATTTAAAAATAATGAGTGATAATAAATATAATGATATAGTTTATAAATTTATTGTAACTCAAGATTGAAAAATGTAGTGACATTTGACAATGCAGACATGACGCTTAGGTGACCGGCTAGAATTAGACCATGTGTACTCATATTTAATCTTTTATTATAAGTTATAGATTTAATGGTTTAGTATAACGTAACCAAGAATACTTATCAAGCATCGACGTTGAGTCCTATGTCAACTCTGATTCGAGGTTTAACTCATGCTTCTTCTAAAATGTTATTTTTCATAAAAAAATCTTATAAATTTCATTGGTTAGGGTAAACTGTGACATCCGGTAATTTTCCGTTACCAAACTCCGTTAGTTCCGTTAAGTCTTGCATACACGTGTCGTAAGCACACACTAGTTGTCGTTTAACGTTGGTGACCTAATAATAATTAACAATGTTAAATTAATGATAATCTAACTGATAATATGATTATGGTATTATGTTTATGTGTTTGCATGTTTTAAATGTTCTCTGTGAAAATTAATTGCGTAACGTGGACACGTGCCTATTAATTCGTATGTCTTGTGTTTTTATAAAGGTAAAATATATAATTGTTATCATTAGTTTATATCTTTATATTATTAAGTTAAAACACTTTTAAAAAGGAGTTAAAAGCTAAATTTTATAAAAATACAAACAACAAGGGTCTAAAGGGTAAATATGAAAAATTAAGTTAAATAAAACATCCCAAACCCTAGCCCCCACACCCTTCGGCCGCGATCACCATCTCAAACCCCCTCCACCTTCGAAATCAACCTAGAACAAGCAATTTGCTGCGATTTTGGTTCGGTTTCAAGCCATACAACAAGTTAGCAACATCAAATCGTGTTCCTTTGCAAGAATTAAGTTTAGTTTTGATGGTTTTTGTGGGATTTTCATGTGGGCCGAACCCTAATTCGTGTGTAGATGTTCATGGGGTCGAAATTGTTATTGTTTGATGGTGTTAGTATGTTAGTTAGATGGTATACATGTTGTTTAACGTTGATTATGTAAGAATGATACGTTGTTGATGAATTGATCATGAAATTTGATCCAAGACAAACCCTAATTCGAAATTGATGTGATATTGTGAGATTGATGATTGTTTGATGAATGTATGATGGTTAGTAGGTTGTATGAATGCTAGATTACATTGATCTTGCAAGAAATTGATGAATTGAAGGTTGTGTTCATAGGTTACTAATAATAGTAACTTTATTTCATGACATGATGAGTTGATGATGGATTGATGTTGTTGATGTGTTTATGATGGTGTTTAGGTGTTAGATTGTTGATATGAATGCTAGAAACCTTGGAATGGAAGTTGTAGTTCATAGTAGTAGAAACTATTGTTCATGATGATTGATGGATTATGATGATTACGTATTGTTGATCATGCTTAGATGTTGATATGAACTTGAATTGGTGTATTATTAATGAATGCATGAATACATTGGGTGTTTGATAGATTTTGGAATGTACTTTCCCAAAAGGGAAACTTTATTTGCACAAAGTTTGAAAGATGATAGTTTGAGCATGTTTGGGATATTAGGAGCATGTTAGTATGTTCATGGATGATTTCTAATGTGATAGAACATGTTAATTTAGTTGTATGGAATGTTTGGATAATCATGGGTGATGTATGGACCTTGATGATCATGTATGATGTTGATGTTGGTTAGTAGTTAAGACATCATGTTTGGGACTGGAAATTGATTATTGTGGTGTATGTTGAATGCAATGAACATGGTTAATGAATATGATTGTGATCATCATACACGTGTGCGAATCTGAGGCCCCTACTTAGTAGGATTGGCAGGGTTTAGGATGTGAAGTCGTGAGTGGCTTCACATGGCATGTAGTGCGTGATTTGATCCTTATGTGGCGTGTTAATTATGTTATAACTGATGGACATGTTAATGTTTTAGATTCGCATGACTTGTATGATAATTAGTGGTATGATGATCTAAGTTATGCATAAGGTTATGTAGCACCTCATGTGATTCAATTGAATGTTAACCATGTATGTTATATGTTCACGTTTGCTTAATTGAATTGTAACTCATGATGTCACCAACGTGTCAAACGGGTCAACTGAGTCAAACGTGTCTATTTCTGAAACCTTGAGTCTTTGGTTGTAGTGTGCTTAGGGTTCCACATATTCTTTGTTTACACGTACTTATGTACTTACATGATCTAGGTAACCTCTGAAGGTTGTCTGTCCACTCTTTCTTTCAAGTAAACCCTAAGTATTCATTACGCGTATCAGGTGAGTTCATGCCCCACTCTTTACTTAATCTCTTTTGGGGGAGATAGCATACTGGTAACTTACAAACGCTTTATATATATTTAAGTTGTGTATAATATTAATATAGTGTTGTTTATCATGGAAAAGTCCTCACACTTTCGAATTGTTAACATTGAATAGCGGGAAAACTTGGGTAGTACTACTGGGTCTGACGAGCTCCACCTGTGTGACTCGAGGTCTACCGGGTGCAATTTGTCCTATTGAACATTGTCACGACCTGGTAAGGCGTGACAGGAGGCAACAACTTATCACAGTCAGCTTCAATTGCGAAATCACTATGAAATTAATATTTATTGTTAATAGACTAGCTATCTGTTGCAATACACTGCTTTTATATCAATTGTTAAATTGTTTATATTTGAATGCCAACTCTTGAACTCACCAACCGTTGTGTTGACATTTTTAGTATGCTATTCTCAGGTCGTTAGCATCGCTTGCCATAGGAGCACTGCACGGGTTCATCATGCATATTAAGACTCCATTTTAAAGACATCTTTGTTGGTTTTATTTATTAATGATTACTCGTTTGGGTTGGCGCGTGTTTTGCCATACTATGCATTTATACACTTTGGGTTTCTTTACTTACAAAATGCTTCCGCATGATTTTAAAGTTTGAACTATGGTTGATTTTATTTTAAATGTGGCATATAGAGTCGTTCTGAGTAACTATTGACTGTGATCCTGGTTGTTCACACGCCTTGCGGTAAAATTCCGCACGTGGATTTTGAGGGTGTGACAGATTGGTATCAGAGCCATTGGTTATAGGGAACTAGGTTGCATACACACTAGACTGTAACCGCACACAGTTAGATGGTTACATGTGCCTTATTTTCCTCATTGGCATACACGTCACACTCTTTGCAGCATGGCATCGTCATCGAGAGCTCCGGGTAAACGACCTGCATCACCTACACGATCTGAGTCCCCACCTCCCGCACATGTACCCGACAATGGACCCGACTGGCCCCGTCTAGCTTATCCTCGAGGGGAGATTGATTGGGATCAACCTTTTACATTGATGAAGCGTGACCCCCCGCGAGACTGGAGTTTCTACCCCAAGTTCGTTAATCACATAATGTATAGGGAACGCGTACCTGACCCGAGACCCAGGACTAGGAGCAACGCTGATCAACCAATTCCTTCACTCTCGCGGACGGTGCAGTCCAATAAGCAACTGATTGCTGCACTAGTGGCAGCACTGGATACTGAGCAGCAACGAGTTAGGCGACTCACGAGTGATGTTTGTACACTGTAGCATGAGGTGTACAAACTACGACATCAAGTGGATGAACTTGAGGAGCACCACGGGAAGACCCTAAACGGGTGTTACCACATGGAAGATGGAATTATAGCACTTAGAGGACGCATGGCTGCTCGTGAACAGCGGGATGCAGTAGCTGATAACAGGATTGCTAACTTGGAAGCCCAATTGGCAGCGCTTCAGATTGCCATAGCTTCTGCTCCTACAGAGGACATTGGGGATGAGGATCCAGAGGAGGAGCCCGTGGAGGAGGAACCGGTGGAGACGGAAGATGACAGCGATGGGTCGGATATAGTCGATTGATTTCCTTTATATATGACTTGGACTATGTAGTGTTTTCTCTCTTTTGGAAACCTATGTGGGAAGGGTTGTTTCCCCACCCTAACGACAAACTTAAATTATGACATTGGTGGATACATTGTGACTTAATTACAATTTATTTATCTTGGTTATCATTTTTGTTATGAATGTTGTGGTTGTGATGATTCATTATTTCCTTACTGTTTACTGTACTTCAATGGGATAAATGTATTTGATGTTACTCATTATTGTATAAGTGAATGTAAAGTGAAAAATGGACGCCCGTGGATGTGGATGTGGGCGTGGGCGTGGACGTGGACGTGGCGTCGGAGATCATGGCGGTGGTGCTGTAAACATGACCCCTGCTGAAATAGCTGCCCTGATTCAGGCAGCGGTGGTTGCTGCCCAGGCGGGACAGCCAGCAGGTAAATAATGATTGAAAGTTAAACCAAATATCCTGAGTAACCGTATAGGATGTCTGATCAATGTTTGTTGTGTTAAAGCAGGACCACCGGTGTGTACTTATAAGTCCTTTATGGACTGTAAACCACACACCTACAGCGGTACTGAAGGTGCTGTAGGACTGGTACGATGGTTTGAGAAGACGGAGTCTGTTTTCTTTAAATGCAACTGCCCACCTGCTGATCGGGTGAAATATGCCACCGGGACTCTAGAAGGTGTTGCTCTATCCTGGTAGAATGCGCAAGTCCAGATGCTAGGACAAGCGATGGCAAATGGACTTCCCTGGACTGAATTCAAGGGGATGATAACTGAGGAGTACTGTCCTCGAAACCAAAAGCTGGAGATGGAGTTCTGGCAACTTAAGATGCAGGGCTCGAAAATCGAGGAATACACCACCCGAACCCATGAACTAACCACCTTATGCTCGGGGATGGTGAACGAAGTGCACAAGAGGGTTGAGCATTACATACGGGGATTAGTACCCGAAATTCAAAGCATGGTGACTGCTTCTAACCCGACCACAATTCAGCAAGCCATCCAGTTAGCACATAAGCTAACTGATCAAGCAATAGAGCAATGACGGTTACCTAAGCGTGGCGTTGTGGCGGGCGTGCTTGACAACAAGAGGAAGTGGGATAGTTCCACAAACAACAAATCATCATCATCCATCGGTCAACCCAAATCTCAACACAACAACAGCCAGTTCAGCAACAACGGAGGTTCGACAATAACCGTAACTTCGACCAGACGGCTTCAAATAATCAAGTACCCAGTGGTTATGGTTGTAGACATCCGAAGTGCACTCGGTGTAATTACCATCATGTGGGAAGGTGTGATAACTTCAAGTGTCAACGCTGTGGTAAGATTGGACACGCTGCTAAAGATTGTCATGGTGAACTGTTAAGGAAGCCACAACAACCTCAGGAGACGCCCAAAGGTTGTTTTGAATGTGGGAAAGAAGGACATTACAGGCGAAACTGCCCACAACTGCGGAAGAATGGTAATGGAAATAACGGCAATGGCCACAACAATAACAGCCACGGTAATAACAACAATGGTGGCAATGGTACTGGTAATGGCGGCAACAAAGATGGAGCCAAAGGGAGAGCCTTCGTCATTGGCTCAGGTGAGGCTCTAAATGACCCCACAACTGTTACTGGTAGGTTCTCTGTTAATGGTTGTTTTGCTACGGTACTATTCGATACTGGAGCCGATAGGAGTTTCGTGTCCTTAAAATTCTGTAGTCTTTTAAGTGATATACCCTCCGCCTTAGAATCTAAATACACCGTAGAATTGGCCGATGGTAAACATATCCATGTAACGCATATCCTTAAGGATTGTAAGATAGAGCTTGCCGATCACACTTTCGCTATAGATCTTATGCCTGTTACGCTGGGGAGTTTTCATGTAGTGATAGGCATGGATTGGCTCTCTAGCAAGCAAGCGGAAGTCATATGTCATGAGAAAATCATATGGATTCCGGTTGGTGACAAAATCCTTGCAGTCAGAGGTGATAGGAGTGGTGCGGTGATAGGCATCATCTCATACATGAAAGCCCAAAAGTTGTTGCGAAAAGGTCGTTTGGCTATTCTAGCACTAGTCACCGATAAGCAAGCGGAAGAAAGAAGAATGGAGGACATTCCCGTAGTGCGTGACTATCCTGAGGTGTTTCCAGAGGATCTTCCTGGACTACCACCTCACCGCCAAGTGGAATTCCAAATCGAGTTAACTCCTGGCGCAGCCCCGATTGCTAGAGCACCTTATCGATTAGCACCGAACGAACTACAAGAGTTGTCATCACAACTTCAGGAGCTTTTAGATAAGGGCTTTATTCGACCTAGCACATCACCTTGGGGAGCCCCTGTCCTTTTTGTTAAGAAGAAGGATGGCACATTCCGGATGTGTATCGATTATAGAGAATTAAACAAGGTAACAGTCAAGAACCGATACCCTTTACCTCGTAATGACAACTTGTTTGACCAGCTTTAGGATCAAGTTATTATTCAAAGATTGACTTGAGATCCGGTTATCATCAACTCAGAGTCCGAGAAGAAGACATTTCCAAAACTGCGTTTCGTACTCGCTATGGTCATTATGAGTTCTTGGTCATGCCTTTTGGGTTGACTAATGCACCTGCTGTGTTCATGGACCTCATGAACCGGGTGTGCAAACCCTATCTCGATCAGTTCGTCATTGTGTTTATCGATGATATACTTATATATTCTAGGACCAAGGAGGATCACGAAGAGCACTTACGAATGATCTTAGAACTATTGAAAAATGAATAGCCGTATGTCAAATTCTCAAAGTGTGACTTTTGGATACGAGAAGTGCAATTTCTAGGTCATATTGTTAATGAGAAAGGGATACATGTTGATCCTGCCAAGATTGAGGCGATAAAGAATTGGACTATACCCAAAACGACGAGCGAGATAAGGCAATTTCTGGGATTAGCAGGTTATTATCGATGATTCATAGAGGGATTCTCTAAGATCGCACAACCTCTCACAGCCTTGACTCACAAAGGAACGACATACAAATGGGGTGAGAGTCAAGAATCGGCTTTTCAATCGTTAAAACAGAAACTATGTAGTGCACCGATATTGGCACTGCCAGAGGGAACGGATGATTTTGTGGTGTATTGTGATGCATCCATTCAAGGATTGGGTTGTGTCTTGATGCAACAAGAAAAGGTGATAGCCTACGCCTCGAGACAACTAAAGGTTCATGAGAAGAACTATACCACCCATGACTTAGAATTGGGTGCAGTGGTTTTTGCCTTAAAGATCTGGAGACATTACTTGTACGGTACCAAGTGCACTATCTACACCGATCACAAGAGTCTTCAACATATCTTCGAGCAAAAGGAGTTGAATATGAGGCAAAAACGTTGGGTGGAGCTACTAAACGATTATGATTGCGCTATCAAGTATCATCCGGGAAAGGTGAACGTGGTTGCTTATGCCTTAAGCCGGAAGGAAACAGCTAAACCCAGATGGGTGCGAGCTTTACAGCTTACTATCAGTACCCAACTGCACGAACAAGTTAAGGAGGCACAGATGGAAGCCTTAAAAGCAGAAAATGCTGGTTCTGAGTCGTTAAGGGGAATGGATAAACAACTGGTGGTGACTGTGATATCCGTCACCTTAAGGTCCGTCAACTAACGTGGTTTTCCGTTAACTATTGTTTGAACATTCATTCCTCATCTTTATTGACTCTTTGTGTGGATATTATGCTTGCTTTATCATCGTTGTGCTTGTGCTTTCATTGTGAACGTGTGCTATTTTCAAAAACTTTTAAAACATTCATCATCGTAACCGCTAAATATATCGTTTTTATATAATATTAACGTCATTAATAAAACCATTTTTTAAGTTACAAACGCCATTAAATGCATTTTATCATTAATATAATTAACCTAATAAAGTCGTTTTCAACCGAAACAAATTTGGGAAACTCGGGGGTTAAGTGCAGGGACTAAAATTGACATTTTGCAAACTTGGGCTGGGTATATAAACCCATTTCCAGCTCTAGAATCACTATCTTCTTCTTCATCTCCATGTTCTTCTTCTTCTTCTTCACTTTTCATCTTCATTCTTGCACCAAAACCGACCCATTTGGTCTCGTTTTCGTCGTCAAGACTTCATCTACAACCGAGTCTACTCCATTCTAGCATGTAGACGACTTTGGTTGTCTATTTTCTTGCTTATTCATGGCTGTCCAAACTAGGGTTTCGGGTGTTTGGGTTCAACCCGAACACATGAGGTCGTGTGGGTGCGTGTGAAGTCTTTCTGCGTGTGCTTCTGCTGTCCAGGCGACTGGGTCTGTCATGCGATTGAGTCGTGCGACTGGGTGAGTCGTGTGACTGAGCCATGCGTCTGAGTCAATCGTGCGACTAAGTTGTGCGACTGGGAGTGTCGTGCGACTGAGTCGTGGGAGTGTGTGTATGTGTGCGATTGAGTCATGTGAGCGAATAAATGTGTGCGATTGAGTCATGCGAGCGAATGAATGTGTGCGATTGAGTCAGGCGACCGAATGAATGTGTGTGATTGTGCGTCTATTGCACGACTGGAGTCCAATCACACGAATGAAGGTTCAGTCTTACGAATGTAGCTGCTTCGTACGAATGAAGGTTGATTCGTGCGTATGGAGGTTGAGTCGTGCGATTGGGTGTTGTGTGGTACGACTGAATGCCAATCATACGAATAAAGGTTCAATCGTATGAATGAAGCTGATTCGCACGATTGAGGGTTGATTCGTGCGAATGGAGTGTTAAGTCGTGCGTCTGGTCCTGTCGTGCGACTGAAGTTGCTGTGTGTGATTTCTTTCTTGTGTGTAGTGTGTGTATGTCGTGTGATGTTAAGGTGACATCGACACGGTTGCCATTACTAATGACAACTTTAAAATCAAACTTACTAATATCATTCCAAATTAAATTAACTTAACATTTTACAATTACCAATAACCGATTTGTAACTACTAATATTTATCAAATACTTCTTTAATAACAATGAAACTTTTACTCAAATATCATCAGCAATGGCGACGATGTCTAGTACTTGGATCTACATAAGATCTAATACGTGTGTCTGTTTGTGTGTGTTACACGCGACCCAACCGATACAACCCGAACCGACCGATCATTATTATACGCTTTATACATATCATTGATGCTTAACAATAACTGTCAATAGGTGTTTGACCGTTCATTTGCATACAACATTTGGATACATTGATCATGCATACTTACCACTTAACAAGTGATTTTCGTGGCCCCTTTTTACGCTTATAATATTTTAATCATTTACAACTTAGGGGAAAAGTATGCTCACCCATTTTCAATGCTGTACAATTTACTTACAATTAACATACTTGGAATCAACGTGATACTGTTTTGCAAGTACTTATCTGATACATGCTTGGGTCTGCTGTGTGGTTCTTTCTTTGCAACTATTTAATTCTAGTGTGGGAACCGACGGGTAAGTATTGGTAGTACTACTGGGTTGACACCCCCACCCTTGTTCGTTGGTATACTAGTTAGTACCATCAGTGGCTAGGAACGGGCCCTTGGGTGAATATATTTCGACAGTATCTTTGTGCACGTCGCTAGGTTTGGTTGCAAAGCTCATTGTCATGTGATTTTGCTTGCTTATATAACTGTATTCACGGTATTCCACATCGCTTACTATATACAACATCACTTACTTATTTACTACTTAAACCTGCGAGCTCACCAACAATTTTGTTGACCATTTTGAGCATATCTTTTCAGGTGATCATGCAAATTGAGGATCTACGTGTGCTGCCTTAGTGGAGACCCTAGGATGCAATTTTGAGACTAAACATATTTGACAAACAATTATTTTGAACAATTGTTGTAGTCTGATTTAACAATATTATTCTTTTGATACTTGTTCCCGGGTTGTGGGAATTTACATTACAATGTTACCAACTTTGACTATGTGAATCATTTAACATGTTTATGCTTATGGATATATTGTCGTGAATATTGTCTAAACACGACACAAGTCCCTTTGTTGCCGGGTGTCGTCATGACACGCTTGTCATCATTGATTATATTGCATCTCTATCGCTTACCATGTGTTATGAGGATCCCGATCTCGTTACATCCTCGTGTTTCTTGGTTATAGAGAATTAGGCAATACGCTTGACCTAGTCTATAACCTAGGAACCTTCATGTAGATTTGCATGCTAGGATCTGTATGCATATTATATCTCGTGTATGTGTTCCTCTTTACTTGATTCGTTCATCTATCTGTTATGTGATCTTTTCACCCTATGAGAGAGCCCTTGTGCTCACTCTTTTATGGAATGCTTCAATTGGATTTTCCGTTCCCTCTGCGCGCCAAGTTAGTTTATCAAATCCGGGTATTAAACCCGAAGAGATCTTCACAGATCATATTATTGCGCTTCACCTCGGACATTGAGATTAACCCTGAGGAGGTTATGTCTGAAACCTCGAAAGAGGAGGAGATAGACAACCTTCGCTAGACTAAACGTGATTTTATACATGGATTTACAATTAATATGATGGACTATTGTTGAGACATTACCAATTCATGGTGTGAGAACTGCACGACTTGCATGCGATGTGTGGTGACTATAAGTGTGATATTGACTTGAAATGCTGGACTTGATGAGTGTTATGGATAATACACTTTGAAATGGTTTAAGCTTATGTGTTTACTACTTTTATGATTAGAAAATGCCGCCTCGAAGAGTTACCCGCAACAATAGTGGCGGGAGTGAAGCCCCAAGGGGCAGAGGCAGAGGCAGAGGTAGAGCACCAAGAACAAATGATGGTCCTACCGGTAACAATCAGGAAACAAGAAACTCTGAGATGGCAACTCTGATCGCTCAACAGTTGGCCGCATTGATTCCTACTATCGTGGCCCAAGTGAGCGATGCACTCCAGCAACACCACCCCCACGGGGATGGTGGAAATGATAATGAGGATAATGGAGAAAGAGGTCAAGGTGGGATTGAAACTGAAGTGGGAAATGGAAACCCGACTGGAAACGAAAGTAATCAGGAGACTGGAAATGGTGGAACAGTCGGTATTAAGACTGGGGTTGTTAATACCAGAAGGGGATGTTCATACAAAGAGTTTGTGGCTTGCAAACCGAGAGAATTTGATGGGAAAGGTGGGGCGATAGCCCTAACCAAATGGTTTGAGAAGATGGAGGCAGTGATTGACATCAGCGAGTGCCTCGACAGCCAGAGTATCAAATATGCCACATGTTCACTGCAGGGCAAGGCCCTAACCTGGTGGAACACCCAGGTTCAAGCTAGAGGAAGAGAATCAGCGATGCACATGTCATGGGATGAATTCAAAGCATTGATCACCGAGGAATACTGTCCCCTCAAAGATGCAGAAACTGGAGCATGAATTTTGGAATCATGCTATGGTGCGGGCCGGGCATGCAGCTTATACGGATCGTTTTCATGAGCTGGCAAGATTGGTTCCGCATCTAGTCACACCGGAATCAAAGAGGATCGAGAGATATATTTGGGGACTTGCGCCTCAAATCCGGGCGATGGTTACAACAGCTGCTCCTCCTACTATCCAGAGCGTAATTATGAAGGCTGGTGCTTTGACTGATGAGATGGTGAGAACAGGGGTGTTAGGAAGAGGGGCAGAGAAGAGAAAGGATGTTGGGGAAACGAGCCGGTCGAGTGCCGGGAAATTCAACAAGAGGGCCAAGACGACCAGGAATTTTGTGGCCGTGACTCAGGGCAAAAGAGAGTATGTGGGGCCGCACCCCAGATGTGACAGGTGCAACTATCATCATCCCCCAGGAACGCAGTGTCGGGTGTGCGCGAACTGTAGACGCCCGGGGCATCTAGCGAGAGACTGCAGAACAGCGCCGAATCTTGTGGCACCAGTCAACGCGGTTAACCCCGCCGGGAATGCCAGGGTCTGTTATGAGTGCGGAGGCCCAGATCACTACAGAAACATGTGCCCCAGACTGAATCGGGCACCGGGTCAACAAGAAAACAACCAGCAGCAAGTGATGGCTATAGCTGGAAATCAAGGCCCGACCAATCAAGGGAATGCAGCTCGGGGACGTGCATTTGTCATTGGAGCCAACGATGCCCGTAAGGACTCGAATGTTGTCACGGGTACGCACTTACTCAATCATCACTTCGCATCTATATTATTTGTTACTGGAGCAGACAATAGCTTTATATCCTCTGAGTTTGTGCAATTGCTTGATTTGAGTCCTAGTAGGCTAGAAACTAGCTACTCTGTAGAAATGGCCAATGGTAGGGTTGTTCAGGCCAATGAGATTATTAGGAAGTGCTCGATAATATTGGAGGACCATGCCTTCGATATAGACTTGATACCCTTTGAGCTAGGAAGTTTTGACGTGATTGTGGGTATGAATTGGTTGTCGAAAAACGGAGCAGAGATTGTTTGTCGGGACAAAGTAGTACGAATCCCCATGCCAAACGGGGAGGTACTCAAGATTCAAGGAGAATGACCGGGAAGGAACTTAAAGCTTATTCCTGCATGAAAGCACGCCGAAGTTTACGAAAGCAGTGCTACGCTTTTTTGGCTCATGTGGTAGAAAAGAAGGATTAAGAGAGGAAACTCGTAGGTATTCTAGTGGTACGGGACTACCCAGATGTATTTCCTGATGACTTGTCTGGTTTGCCTCCTCCACGACAGGTGGAATTTCGTATAGAGTTAGTTCCTGGAGCTACACCGGTAGCAAAGACGCCATATCGGTTAGCACCATCTGAAATGCAAGAGTTATCTAGTCAGTTGCAGGAACTACTGGAGAAGGGTTTTATTCGACCGAGTCACTCACCATGGGGAGCACCGGTGTTATTTGTCAAAAAGAAGGATGGATCGTTCAGCATGTGTATCGATTACCGTGAGTTGAACAAGTTAACCGTGAAGAATCGATATCCTCTCCCCAGGATGGACGATCTGTTTGATCAGCTGCAAGGAGCTTCATATTTCTCCAAGATCGACCTTTGTTCTGGATATCATCAGCTAAGAGTTTTCGAGGACGACATACCGAAGACAGCGTTTAGAACTCGTTATGGGCACTATGAGTTCTTGGTCATGCCGTTCGGGCTGACTAACGCACCAGCTATGTTTATGGACCTAATGAATCGGGTGTGCAAACCTTACTTGGATAAGTTTGTGATTGTATTCATAGACGATATACTTATCTACTCCCGATCGAAAGAGGATCACGAAGAACATCTTCGGGCAATACTGGAACTGTTACGGGAAGATAAACTTTTCGCCAAGTTCTTGAAGTGTGAATTCTGGTTGCGGGAAGTGAAGTTTTTGGGTCATGTGGTTAACGAGGATGGGATTCATGTAGATCTCGGCAAGATCGAAGCGGTGAAGAAATGGGATGCACCCCAGACACCATCAGAGATACGGCAATTCTTAGGATTGGCCGGTTACTATCGTCGCTTCATCGTGAATTTTTCAAAGATTTCTCAACCATTAACCCTGCTTACTCAGAAAGACAAGAAGTTTGATTGGGGACATGCACAAGAACAAGCGTTCCAAACGTTGAAAGAGAAGTTGTGTAACGCGCCTATATTGTCCCTCCCAGACGGAACTGATGATTTTGTGGTGTACTGCGATGCTTCACACCAAGGATTGAGATGTGTGCTAATGCAGAAGGATAAGGTGATTGCCTACGCTTCGCGACAACTTAAGGTGCACGAAAAGAACTATACAACTCATGATCTTGAGTTGGGCGCTGTAGTATTTGCACTCAAGATTTGGAGGCATTACCTGTATGGAACCAAATGCATCATCTACACAGATCATAAGAGCCTCCAACATATCCTGGATCAGAAGGAACTCAATATGCGTCAACAACGTTGGGTAGAGCTTCTTAGTGACTACAATTGTGAAATCCGGTATCATCCGGGGAAAGCTAACGTGGTGGCCGATGCTTTAAGCCGTAAGGAACACGTGAAAACTCTACGCGCTCGAGCGTTGGGACTGACTATTCAAACGAACTTGAAAGCTCAGATCCAAATTGCACAAAGTGAAGCGTTAAAAGAAGAAAACCTTGCGGGAGAAGAATTCCGAGGGTTAGATAAACAAATGATTTGCAAGGATGATGGTATACAATACTTCATGGATCGCATATGGGTACCCAGATGGGGAGGTTTACGTACCTTAGTCATGGATGAAGCCCACAAGACGTGATATTCTATTCATCCTGGTGCAGACAAGATGTACCATGATCTCAAAGATCTGTACTGGTGGCCAGGCATGAAGAAAGACATTGCTATGTACGTCAGCAGATGCTTGACATGCTCGAAAGTTAAAGCTGAACATCAGAAACCATCGGGATTATTACAGCAACCTGAAATTCCCGAGTGGAAATGGGAGAATATAGCTATGGATTTCATTACCAAACTCCCTAGAACAAGCAGCGGGCATGATTCGATATGGGTCATAGTGGATCGAATGACGAAATCAGCTCATTTCTTGCCGATCCGAGAAGACTACAAAATGGATAAGTTGGCGAGATTGTACATAAAAGAGGTCGTGACAAGACACGGAGTGCCGGTGTCAATCATATCCGACCGTGACAGCCGATTTACTTCACGATTTTGGTAGACACTACAGAAAGCGATGGGCACTTGATTAGACATGAGTACCGCCTATCACCCTCAGACAGATGGCCAAAGTGAACGAACTATACAGACGCTAGAAGACATGTTGAGGGCGTGTGTAATCGACTTTGGTGGTAGTTGGGATGTTCATCTACCGTTGATCGAGTTCTCTTACAACAACAGCTACCATACAAGCATTGGATGTGCTCCGTCCGAAGCGTTGTATGGAAGGAAATGTAGATCACCCGTTTGTTGGGCCGAGATTGGTGAAAGTCAGCTAACAGGCCCAGAGATCATTCAAGAAACAACTGACAAGATCTTTCAAATAAAAGACCGATTAAAAGATGCTAGAGATCGCCAAAAGTGCTATGCCGACAACCGTCGGAAGCCTCTAGAATTCAACATTGGGGATCGAGTCTTACTTAAAGTCTCCCCTTGGAAAGGAGTCGTTCGATTTGAAAAGAAAGGGAAGTTAGCCCCAAGATACGTTGGACCATTCGAGATTACAGAAAGAATTGGTCCAGTGGCATACCGCTTAAGGTTGCCATAAGAACTCAGCGGTGTGCATGATACTTTCCACGTGTCGAACCTCAAGAAGTGTTTGGCAGACGAAACCCTTCACGTGCCAATTGAGGAAATCAAGATTGACGAGAAGCTTCATTTTGTTGAGGAACCCATTGAGATCATGGATCGAAAGTTCAAGCAACTAAAGCGCAATAGAATACCTATTGTTCGCGTAAGATGGAATTCAAAACGAGGGCCAGAGTTTACATGGGAACGGGAAGATCAGATGAAACTCAAATATCCATATCTATTCGAGGATGACACTCTTGGACCTAACTCCAGCTGAATTTCGGGACGAATTTCTCTCAACTGGGGGATACTGTGACATCAGTAACCTTAAGGTCCGTCAACTAATGTGGTTTTCCGTTAAGTATTCTTTGAACATTCATTCCTCATCTTTATTGACTCTTTGTGTGGATATTATGCTTGCTTTATCATCGTTGTGCTTGTGCTTTCATTGTGAACGTGTGCTATTTTCAAAACTTTTAAAACTTTCATCATCGTAACCGCTAAATATATCGTTTTTATATAATATTAACGTCATTAATAAAAACCATTTTTAAGTTACAAACGTCATTAAATGCATTTTATCATTAATATAATTAACCTAATAAAGTCGTTTTCAACCGAAACAAATTTGGGAAACTCGGGGGTTAAGTGCAGGGACTAAAATTAACATTTTGCAAACTTGGGCTGGGTATATACACCCATTTCCAGCCCTAGAATCACTATCTTCTTCTTCATCTCCATCTTCTTCTTCTTCTTCTTCACTTTTCATCTTCATTCTTGCACCAAAACCGACCCATTTGGTCTCGTTTTCGTCGTCAAGACTTCATCTACAACCGAGTCTACTCCATTCTAGCAGGTAGACGACTTTGGTTGTCCATTTTCTTGCTTATTCACGGCTGTCCAAACTAGGGTTTCGGGTGTTCGGGTTCAACCCGAACACATGAGGTCGTGTGGGTGCGTGTGAGGTCTTTCTGCGTGTGTTTCTTGTTTGTAGTGTGTTTCTGGAAGTCTTTGTTGTGTAAAACCCGTGCTCGGAGCAGCCGGAGGCTGCTCAGCCATCCTGCAGTCGCGATTCTGCTGTCCAGGCGACTGGGTCTGTCATGCGATTGAGTCGTGCGACTGAGCCATGCGTCTGAGTCAATCGTGCGACTGAATTGTGCGACTAGGAGTGTCGTGCGACTGTGTGTATGTGTGCGATTGAGTCATGTGAGCGAATGAATGTGTGCGATTGAGTCATGCGAGCGAATGAATGTGTGCGATTGAGTCAGGCGACCGAATGAATGTGTGCGATTGTGCGTGTATCGCACGACTGGAGTCCAATCGCACGAATGAAGGTTCAATCGTACGAATGTAGCTGATTCGTACGAATGAAGGTTGATTCGTGCGTATGGAGGTTGAGTCGTGCGATTGGGTGTTGTGTGGTACGACTGAATGCCAGTCATACGATTGAAGGTTCAATCGTACGAATGAAGCTGATTCGCACGATTGAGGGTTGATTCGTGCGAATGGAGTGTTGAGTCGTGCATCTGGTCCTGTCGTGCGACTGAAGTTGCTGTGTGTGATTTCTATCTTGTGTGTAGTGTGTGTATGTCGTGTGATGTTAAGGTGACATCGACACGGTTGCCATTACTAATGACAACTTTAAAATCAAACTTACTAATGTCATTCCAAATTAAATTAACTTAACATTTTACAATTACCAACAACCGATTTGTAACTACTAATATTTATCAAATACTTCTTTAATAACAATGAAACTTTTACTCAAATATCATCAGCAATGGCGACGATGTCTAGTACTTGGATCTACATAAGATCTAATGTGTGTGTCTGTTTGTGTGTGTTACACGCGAACCAACCGATACAACCCGAACCGACCGATCATTATTATACGCTTTATACATATAATTAATGCTTAACAATAACTGTCAATAGGTGTTTGACCGTTCATTTGCATACAACATTTGGATACATTGATCATACATACTTACCACTTAACAAGTGAGTTTCGTGCCCCCTTTTTATGCTTACAATATTTCAATCATTTACAACTTGGGGGAAAAGTATGCTCACCCATTTTCAATGCTATACAATTTAATTACAATTTACATACTTGGAATCAACATGACACTGTTTTGCAAGTACTTATCTGATACATGCTTAGGTCTGCTGTGTGGTTCTTTCTTTGCAACTATTTAATTCCAGTGTGGGAACCGACGGATAGGTATTGGTAGTACTACTGGGTTGACACCCCCACCCTTGTTTGTTGGTATACTAGTTAGTACCATTAGTGGCTAGGAACGGGCCCTTGGGTGAATATATTCCGACAATATCTTTGTGTACGTCGCTAGGTTTGGTTGCAAAGCTCATTGTCATGTGATTTTACATGCTTATATAACTGTATTCATGGTATTTCACATCGTTTACTATATACAGCATCACTTACTTATTTACTACTTAAGCCTGCGAGCTCACCAACAATTTTATTGACCATTTTGAGCATATCTTTTCAGGTGATCATGCAAATTGAGGATCTAGGTGTGCTGCCTTAGTGAAGACCCTAGGATGCATTTTTGAGACTAAACATATTTGACAAACAATTATTTTGAACAATTGTTGTAGTCTGATTTAACAACATTATTCTTTTGATACTTGTTCCCGGGTTGTGGGAATTTACATTACAATGTTACCATCTTTGACTATGTGAATCATTTAACATGTTTATGCTTATGGCTATGTTTTCGTGAATATTGACTAAACACGATACAAGTCCATTTGTTGTCGGTGTCGTCATGACATGCTTGTCATCATTTATTATATTGCATCTCTATCGCTTACCATGTGTTATGACGATCCCGATCTCGTTACATACCCGTGTTTCCGCTTTTAGCGGGGGTGTGACAGTGAAGGAGGATGGAATTCGGTATTTCATGGATAGACTTTGGGTGCCTGTCTATGGAAATCTAAGGGATTTAGTTATGAGTGAGGCACACAAATCTAAGTATTCTATACATCCTGGATCCGACAAGATGTACCATGACCTAATATTGTTGAAGATATCTATTATTTTGTTAGTCTTTAAAAGTATTTATATTATTTCGGTATATACTAAGATCTCTAACCCTGTCAAAGATGCACATAAACCAACCGGTAAATTTGTTTAGAATTCACGTACTTCTAACAAATTAAAATTATGACTTATTATTTATTTATTTTTTGAAGGGTCGATAGAAAAACGTCTTATAATACTTCGAGTTAGTTTCGTGGACATTTTCCGTTTATTTTTAACGAAATCTTAAGATTTTGATATATATGAAATTAGTTTGGAAAATCATATATTACATGAGTAAAATAATATTTATAAATGATCATAAAATCATAACTAGTTTAAAAAACAAAACCATTACTTGTAATATCATTTTTATTTAATAACTAAAAGTAAGGGTTCGGCTCGTCTCGTCAAATATTTTTATTTAATATCATTTTTGTTTTGACTTGAGAGAGCTCGAGCTCGTCTCGTCAAATACTTTTCCTGCTCGAGCTCGATTTGGGTTCGGCTCGTTTATTGTTTAATTATTATTTTTTAAATTTTATATCTAATATATATTTATAATTATATATTGTATATATAACATTATACATGTTATTTAAATTATTTTCTTCACAATTTTTGTATAAGATAAAATTAAGTTATATAAATATATTTAAAAAATAAAAATTATATATATATATATAATATATATATATATATAATATATAAGCTGGTTTATATATATATATATAGATATATATATATATATAGATATATATATATATATATATATATATATATATATATAATATATAAGCTCGTTTAGGCTCATGAACAAGCTCGAGCTCAATATGTGAAGCTCAGGCTCGGGCTCGATACTTGAATAAGTTTTTTTTTCAAGCTCAGGCTCAACTATTTTTTAGTTTTTTATCGATCCGATCTCGAGTAGCTCGTGAGTGGTCGGCTTGTTTACACCCCTAATCGTGAAGTTAATTCACAACTTCATATATATGTTAGCTAATATGATAAAAATAAATAAAAACACCAATTCTGAAAATATTTATCAATTAAAAAATTATACATGTTGGTATGAGGCTTTGGTTGCATGCGCGGCATGGTGATTGTGTCATACTTTTATAATACCGTCACCTTACAGGTGCACGCTTTCACGTGTCTCCAATCCAAACCCAAGGAACCATGATGTTTTTACTTAAATTATTGCATATAAATATAAGAACTATTTATATTATATATTGTCAAAAATGGTAATTCTGAAATTTATACAATCCAAACAGAATGTTTGTATTGAACAATTAAAGACACAAAACTGAACGTGAATAATCAGATAACAAAACAGTATCGTCTTATATGATAAACTTGAACCACGAACACTGAAATTGGACAAGAACCATCAAACATAAGACACAAACCCAACGGAAAAGAAGATATAAAGACAGATTCATGATAAGAATGTTAAGAGATGATTCTCGATATGTGTATGAAGATGCAGATGCTAAAGCAGGTAATCACCCATTGAGAATTCTTGATTATGATCGGATCTAGAGGACCGGAGGCGATAACCTAATTTGATCTTTGGTGATTGACCTCTTCCACCCTTGACACTGAATAACTCCTCTATTTGATACTAGTTTTAGTAAACTTATAGATTACACGGTTTGAATAACTAAATAAAAATTTATTAATTATAAAATAATATTTTAAAATAAGATACAATTGAAATTAAATATGAGTAAGGATTATAAGTGCTAAACAATTATATTAACTTTTTAAACTTTTGTTTATAAACTATTTGTTTTCAAAAAATATAAACATTTTGTTTCAAACAAACCATTTAAAAAAATCCTTTTTAAATATTTTCATACGATAACTAATTGTTTTTTGTTTATAAATTTTTTTTTTTTAAAAAAACACTAATTTTAAAATATATCTTATTTTTAAAACAGTATAATGTTTTAGAAAAAAATTATTAAAATTTGTTTTTTTGAAATAACATTAATAAAAAGGTATTTTTGCTTAATTTATAAAAAACTATTTTTAATCTAAAAAAGAATTGAATATAATAATTTGTAATTAATGTAGTAATTAATCTAAAAAAACACTAACCAGCTATTGTGGGTCAAGCGGAAAGCCCATATAAGTTCCTTCAGGTCCAATCCGTCTTATCTTGAATCGTGTGTCGTCTAATTTTTACGTTTTTAAATTTCGCGTGCTAAAACAGTTCCAACGAACTATTATATGTCCTCGGAAGTGGATAATTTATATTTTGGATTAATTTAAGTTTATTGAGTAGACTTTAGGCAAAGTCCATGAATGTCTAATTAGTTGGGTTTTAACGGAAATTTTAGCGTTTTATCTTTTAAAAAAGTCTTTGATTAGGCTCAATTCACAGGACATTGTACGATGGCAAGCCCAATAGTCATCTTATTGGTAATAACCCAAGGCCCAACACCATAACATAGGCTATCCTGATCTGGCCCAGGACCCAATTAATCTAAATAAATATATGAATCACGACCATAACTTTTGTTATTAACTCAAACAACAAGACGTGTGGCTTTCTCTTCCCTAATCACACCTCTACCATCTCCCCAAATCCCATGGCCCCTCCCCTTCAACCCCATGTCTCTTATCACCATTATCACTTCAAGAAGTTTATTGTTATTGAAACATATTACATAAAACAGGATTAGTCTGACTCAAATAAATGCAAGAAGTTTACTTTCGTTTTACACTTTCACTCTGTCATTTTACAATTTCACTCTCTTGAATCTTGATATGTCTCACTCACAATCTTCCGTTGCTTAAGGTTTGTCCAACGCTCCAACCGTCGTTCTTGTTCTTGAACACAATCGTAACATAGAGTTTGGTGCAATTAGGATATGGTTTAGTTGAGTGACGGGTCGCTAAAGGCTCGCTGCAAGTTTTGCGGAGCTTTGCATGCTAATGATTTAAACACAACTTTAAGAAAATACAATAGCAAGATGTTTTGTAAGTCGTTGAAAAGCAATCCGGATTCGCAACAAACACAATTGGGTGTAGACGGTGGAATCTTTAATTATGACGTTAATACGGTTTGAGATCGAATAACGAAGTTCATGATTCAAGAAGCTTTACTATTTAGTCACTTCGGTAAACCTAGGTTGAACAACTTGATTTGAGCGACGCTTCAACCTCAATACAGCCACGTAAGTCGTAATACACTTAGACATTACTGTTTTAAATTATGGAAACAAGTAAAAAATAATTTAATTGTATTATTTGAAAATTTAAATACCGGTGTAAACTTAACTAGTAACGTTTGGTCGGCTCCACACGATTTACCCGAGTCGTACCTTTGCATCACCGCTCATCCCAATTCATAGCAAATGATGACACGCACTATTGCATTTGATCTTTTTCGCTATCCACACACCGGAGAATTATTGTGTTACTTTTTAAATAATATAATAACTACTTTTAATTTACAAAATAAACTTTTTTCAATTGCATTTGATAACGCTTCTAACAACACAACCGCGACTGAAAAATTAAAATTTAAATATCTTCCAATTGCCAACGGTGAATTTTTCCGTACTCGTTGTGTTGCACATAATATTAGTTTAGTATAGCAAGACGAGCTATCCGTAAAATTTGTTGATAACTTTATTAAAGATTTTCGATTTATGCTACATGACGTTTTTAAAAAAAGTAGAAAAATATATCAAGAATATAAACAAATTTGTAAGGATACGAAATCTATATTTTAGGTCCTAGTTGGGTTGTATCTACTTGGAGGAATTCGACTTATCACATGTTTGATTGTGCTTTAAAACAAAAACGCACTTCGATAACTTTTCATAGTAGTCTTTCGGATATTGGTGAAGCCGACCAATTTTCATACGTGGGTTGGAACAATGTTCATGACTTTGAACTTTAAAATTTTTCAAAATAAAAATCCTATGTTTAAACAAATGACAAAACCAATGAAAGAAAAGTTTAAAAAATATATTTTAATGAGTTACCACCCGTTTTTACTTGTGTCGCCGCTTTGAATCCGTTTTAAATGTTCTGGGGGTTGAATTATGATAGAAGAGTTAAATGACAATTTGGATATGCATGACGAAAACCCCAAATTTTTAACCAAGGCAAAAGAAAATTTTAATGGAAATTTGAAAACAATTTATAATTTTTATTTAAATAGATATGGGCTTAACGTAAACATAACCATGCCAAGGGAACCAACCTCAGGTGTTAGTGCAGGACCATTTAAGGGCTGGTCACTTACAACACAACAACAATATTTAGATCACTTAACAGATCAAATAGGGAACTGGTAACTTATATGTATGATACTAAAAACAAAAGTAAAATATGAGACAGAACAAGATGCAAAACAACACAAGTGTACGGTTTTCAAGAATGTTGTATATTGCTCTCAAGTTCTTTTACAAGTATTACAAAGCATGAAGGAAAGTTACAAGGACCTGACCGGCCATACTTAGAAGGCCAGCTGGAAACATAAGACTAAACAACAAAATCAAATGTAGAGTCAAAAGGCAGATTGCCTTTTGACTAGTGACTATGACATGCCATAGCTCACATCCTAATATATTACAAAAAGGATAAAAGCACATAAAGTAGAAAGCACAGACTCAAGACCTCAATGTACAGTTACCAAAAGAATGGACCTTTTCACCAACTCATGTAAGTTGGTGACTGAACAAAGTTGCAGCGGAAAGGTGGTCCAGCTTTATGGTAAAGTACATTAGATAAAAGCATGTGTTTAAAAGTCTTCGGAAGAAATCTGTCTTCACTTCTTGGCTTCGGAAGACTTTGTCTTTGAAGCTTCGGAAGACTTCACTTTTGGCTTCGGAAGATGTTGGTCTTGGCTTCGGAAGATTTTACACTTAGAATATTTTCTAGTGCATGGTGTAAAACTTCCGAAGCATCTCTACTCTGTACTTCTGTGCATGCATGCAGGAAAGACTTTAGATGTTTTGGGTGCATCAGCCTTATAGGAAACCTTACAAACTCCCCCTAGGCTGATACTACCAAAACATTTGAAGATCTTTATATGTTGACAGTCCTCATCATGATGATGACCATACCCTTCTTTATTAGATGGTCGGGATCACTCAGACTTTCATAGTATCTTCTCATCTCAAATAGATCATGCAAAGGTATGTTGAATAAGTCTTGCCATGTGTAGACATCTTCACCATCTTGATCTCTGATCACATGCCATCTCTCTGGATTAGTTGTGAAGGTCCAAGATAAGATGGGTCTTTCAGCTGCAAGAGGAGCCACTTGAATTGGCGTTGATAGGGTTGCCTCTTTATGCACTTCCTCAGGATGATCTGATTCATCCTGAGGTTTGAAGGTGGATGACTCTGACTTCTTCTTCTTCTTTGACTTGGGTTTAGAATCCATCCTTTTCCTCCTCGTTGAAGACTTTAACTGAGAAGACTGGCCTGCAACACCTTGTTGATCAGTCTTGTCTTTCTCAGTTGGGTCTACCTCCCTCACAGGTTTAGAAGGAGAGGGAGTTTGACCCTGCTGTGGATCAGAAGATGAAGCTTGCTGAGGCTCAACAGGAGGTCCAGGCTGTGTTGTCTCAGGTTGTTCAACCTTAACCTCCACTTCAGGATGGGCTTGACTTGGTGGGCAGTGTAAGTCAATGAGCTCTTCTCTTTTGATCTTCTGCTTGATTACCCTGATGTCCTCATCCATTGTGGATAGAGACATTGGGCCAAGTCTCCTTCCGAAGAATCCATACAGCTTCAAGAAGCTCATCATCCTTTGTCTGTCAGCAGACTTCTTCATATTGTTTTGGATGATGCTCTTGACTTTGCAGCCTATTCCCTCATCTTTCCTTTTTTTTGCTTTTTGTTCTTTGAGTACTTGAAGTTCAAGCTGTTTGAGATACTCAAACTCAATATACTCAAAGGACAAGGGAAGAAGTGCAGATGCCTGGTAGAGACCTATGGCACTCAGGTAGTTGATCATGTTTTTGTCTATCAGTTTTTTTGTCTACCTGAGGTTCTTGTGGAGTTGCCACAGTCTCTTGAAAGGGCTTTCTTGAATTGGGGAGAGAGTAGGAACATGCTTGTACAATCTTTTCTGTCTATTTTCTTCTTTGATTTGGAGGAGCAACCTTGCATCATCTGCTTCCTTCCTCTCCCTAGACATTTTCATGTCTGCCAGTTCATTGAGTTTCTCTAAGGGGAGAGATATAATCTCATCAATGTCATAGTTCCTGGTTTGCAGGTAAGTAATCCTAAGTGCCCTCAACTCATCATCTTGAATGTTTGGTCTAGGGGCAGCCCTGATTGTAGCTTGCATGAAGCCTAAAGATCCTGAGGAACTGTCTCCCCTTAGCTTCCTCTTCTTTTTTCTTTCCTCCTTCTCAATCTCCTCAGGAGTTAAAAATCATTTTCCCTTTGTCACCCACAGACCTTTGTGACATAGGGTGGAGAGAGCTTTGGCCTTCATTGCTTGGTGTAGCTTCCAAGCTCTGTCCAGAGAGAGGCTATGATACACCTTCACCAGGAGGTGTTTCACTGAGGGAATAAATTGCTAAAGTAGTTGTAGGTGTGACTCTCAGGCTCTATCACTGGGCCTTCAGTGAAGGTTTTCTCTTTGAAGCTAATCTCAGGGTCTGCCTCAACATCTAGTTAATCAATGACATTACCTAATTTCCTTTGTCTTCTTCTTAGGCTGAACTCTTCAGTAATCCTGTCTTAAATCTTTTAAGCCAGCCTGCCTAGATTGGCTTGGATTGACAAGTGGCATGTTGATCAGGTCAAGACCTTCATAGTAGTTCAATGTCTGAAAATTGAAGACTTCTTTCTGCCTTTGAACTCTTTGAATGGCTCTTTTGTCAGCATCATACATCCACCCAATGATGTAATTTGAAGTTCCTTGGGGTGGGGATGACATAGCCTTTGGAATAACTTCCTCAAAGAGACTCTAAATGAGAGAGTCTAGAGAGTTCACATCAATGTGAACTTGAGGAAGTTGGTGAGTATGCACAATTGCAAGTGAGGATGGTGAGTTCTCAATGTCCATACTCCTTGAAGAACTCCTAGATTCTGTGATTGCAATGACTTTCTCCTCCTTTTTGGTAGCATCACCTCTTTCATAGGTGAGCTAGGAGTTAGGTCAATCATATCCATAGGTTCTTTCGTTCTTGGATGAGCTCTCCTTAAAGGTCTCTCAACTAGTTGTTCCATGAGATAGGATAACTCAAGTTATCGATCATTGACCATATTTTATAGGATGGTCACCTGAGATTCAAGGTGACTAACCTTAGAGACTAGGTATGTGCATGTTTTTGACAGTTTTTGCACCTTTAGTCTCAAATTCCCCTCATATTCATCAGAAGAATCATGGGGGGATGAGAGAATTAGACCAAAGCCCTCACTCTCACCACCAGCTTCATGTTCTTGGTTGCTGGATTTCCTCTGCTCACCGACAGCCTCAGTTGAACGGTCAATGGGCTAAGTTGCCATGGTTGAGGTCTTAATGATGTAATTACTTTCAGAAGTGAGAGCCTCTTCCATATGGATCTCTTGAACAGGTTCAGGGAGGTCCACCTCAGTAATGGGTGACTAATGTGGGCTAGACACAGGAGACTCAGGAGCACTCATCTCTCTTTGAGTAGGGGAGTAGTAAAGAGACTCATAGTACTCACTAAATCTTATGTCTTCATCAGTATAGAATTCTAGGTTGGGAATGGGTTGGTTTAGATCTAAAGGCTGGGGATGGTAACTGTCCCCTGAAGGTTGTTCAATTGAGTGTTGAGACTCAAAGTGTAGGCTTAAGGCTGATGGGCTAATGAGCTCATCAGGCTGAGCATGAGGAACCTCAGCAAAGATTCTTGAATAGATAGGAGTGGTTTGCTCCTCAGGAGAAGTGGAAGCTCTATTGTCCACTTCCTCCTGTATGGGTGAGTATATGGGGGCCTGCACAAGCTCAATATGAGCAGGGGTTCGTTTGGATTTTCTATGGTAGGTGAGGGTGATTTGTGGTTGTTTGGTGGTTGAGAGGTAGAAGACGTGGGTTCAACACTAGCTTGTGTTGCTAGGTTGTCACCTTCAGCAATGAGCTCTAACATTTAAGGACAAGGGTTGTTTCTACCCTAGAGAAGCCAACAGCTGGCTTCTTCATGATTTTAAAGATGTCGGGCTTCATCTATCCTAATTTAAGAATATTACCTGTTTTCCTCAACTGTGAGCCCAGTTCAAAGTTAAGAATGTATTGAACATATCTAGGAAACATGTAATACTCTAAGGAGTCCAAGTTGCAAGTAAATTTGTATATACAAACTGAGAGTACCTAAACTTAACCCTTGAACCATTCCATGCAGTATGAAGGAGATATCCTCAGGAATCTGGTCCCACCCTCAATGCTTGTTGGACAAGCTGTGGATGACCACATATAGCAGGTACTTTCACTAGGATGAGACCTTCCATTTCCTGAAGGTTTTTACAGAGAAATCTCCCTCATAGCCCATCTGCTCAAAGAAATGATTGATTGCTTCCTTTGGAAAGGACAACTCACCTTCTTCATCATCCAGCTGAAGATGAGTGTTGATGATGGCCGGAGTGATGAAGATTGTCCTCCCCTGCACTGTGGCAGACAGTGCCTTCTCCCCATCCATGATGACCTCTTGACAGGTCTTCTAGAATTCAAGCAGATGATCCTCATAGAGAGTAGGATCAATCGTTAGGGAGGTGAAGTAGTTGGATAGAGCCAGAAAACGGCAAACCTCTAAGAAACTATCATCATTCTCAGAGTTTAACAGAGCAACTTGATTGTGTTGCCTGTGAAGTTTTATGGAGAAATCAGGGTTGTTTCTACGGTTTAGATTGGCCATTTCAGAAAGCTTAAGGATGAAGGAAGTGAAGAACAAAGGCAGTTTGGGTGAATTTAGGTTTAGTGAATAGTTCAGATGAAGAAGATACTGAAAGAGGGGGGAATCATTGGGTATATATATGAAATGGATTTAAGACAAAGTTAATGAAAGATGATAAACTTTGAAATCTGGATGTCGGTCCCACCTCTGAAATCTTTTGCCCAAAAAGTAGTTTTCTTGGAAGTCGAAAAAGCTTCCGAAGATATTTTAGCTTCGAAAGTTTTGATGAAAAGCTTCCGAAGGTAAATTGACTTCGGAAGATATTCTAAAGAGTTTTGAGAATTTTGCTTCGGAAGAGATTTTAATAGTCAGAGATTTTATTCCTAAGAAGAATAAAACTTTGAAAGTAAATTGCTTTCGGAAGAAAATTGTTCTTTAAAAACATATAAACACTTTAGTTAATTTTAAGCTTCGGAAGATATTTAGAAAATTTCTTTCGAAGGTAAATCTACTGAAGTAGTTATTTGTTTTCTAAGACATAAGTTTCTTCCGAAGGTAATTTCAAATCTTCCAAAGGATAAAAAGATCAAAATTTTCAAAAATCTAAGGAATTTCTTTCAAAAAGAAATTTCTTCCACAAGGGCTTATGAAGGTGATAAAATAAACAACTTAGGACATACAGATTTTAGAAATAATATGATTAAGTTTTAAAAAAAACTACTCAAAGTTAATCATCTCAATAGCTGATACAAGATATTTAAATCTCTGCTCATCAAAAGCTTTAGTGAACAGATCAGCATATTGTTCATTTGTGTTAACTTTGACTAGTTTGATTAATCCCTTTTCAAAGTTATCTCTAATCAGATGATACCTGATATTGATGTGCTTAGTCTTTGAGTGTTGCAAAGGATTCTCTGTGATAGAGATAGCACTGTTGTTGTCTATGAGGATGGGAGTCTCCTTGAAGTTGAATCCGTAGTCCAGCATCTGATTCTGAATCCAAAGCACTTGAGCATAGCAGCTTGCAGCAGCAATGTATTCAGCTTCAGCAGTTGATGCAAACACACAGGATTTGTTTCTTGCATTGCCAAAAGACTATCCTTCCACCAAGAAATTGACACCCCCCTGATGTAGACTTTGCAATCATGTTGTAGCCACCATAGTCACTATCTGTATATGCATACAGATTGAAGTTAGAATTCTTTGGATACCAAAAGCCAAGTGTTGGAGCACCTTTGAGATATCTTAAAATTCTATTGACAGTGACCAGGTTGACATCTTGGAGTTGGCTTGATATCTTGCATAAATACATGTGGGAAACATGATATTAGGCCTGCTAGCTGTGAGGTACATAAGAGACCCAATCATAGCCCTATAGAGATGTTCATCCACACACTCCCCCTCAAGATCAGGTCCAAGGGAGTGATTTCTGGCTATGGGTGTCTTAGCAACCTTACAGTCAGTCATGTTGAATCTTTTAATTATGTCTTGTACATACTTTGACTAACTTATGAAGATGCCATTCTCAACTTACTTCACTTGAATTCCTAGAAAGAAATTGAGTTCCCCATGGCACTCATTTCAAATCTATCATTCATCAGCTTCTCAAAGTCTTTACAGAGCTTTGGAATAGTTGACCCAAAGATAATGTCATCTACTACACTTGAACTAGCATTATGTCATTTCATGTTCCTTTGATGAAGAGAGTTCTATCTATAGTACCCCTTTTATAGCCATGTTGACAGAGATTCTGAGATAGAGTCTCATACCACTTTCTTGGTGCTTGGAGCAGCCCATAAAAGATCCTTATCAAGCCTGCAGACATAATCAGAATAATCAGGATCTGCAAACCTAGGTGGTTGTCCGACATACACCTCTTCATCAATCACCCCATAGAGAAAAGCACACTTGACATCAAGTTGATAGACCTTCAAATTCTTGGATGCAGCAATAGCTAGGAATATCTTGACAGCTTCCAGTCTTGCTACAGGAGCAAATAATCAGCCACAGCCTTTGGAATCATACCATCTCCAGCAACAGTTGAAGAGGTGCTTGGTATGTAAGGCCCTTGGACAACAGAGTCCCACATCCTAGAGTCTTGAGACTTGATAAAGCCTTCCATTCTTTGACACCAAGTATCGAAGTCTTCAGGAGTGATCGGTGGAGACTTTGTCATTGTTCCTGTTTCCATATCAGCCTTAGTAATAGCTGCCATTTCAGTTGTTAAGTATTTTGTGTGTGTGAGGGATCTTAAGATGGTGAGATCTTATAATCAAGAGCCTGAAATGCTCTGATACCAAATGCATGACCGTTACTACACAATAATACAATGAGGAGAGATCTTTAGAACACTTAACAGATCAAATAGGGAACTTGTAACTTATATGTATGATACTAAGAACACAAGTAAAATATAAGACATAACAAGATGCAAAACAACACAAGTGTATGGTTTTCAAGAATGCTGTATATTACTCTCAAGTTCTTTTACAAGTATTACAAAGCATGAAAGGAAAGTTACAAGGACCTGAGATACTTTATACTACATCCTACAGCCGGCCATGCTGGAATCATAATACTAGACAACAAAATCAAATGTAGAGTTAAAAGTCAGATTGCCTTTTGACTAGTGACTATGACATGCCATAGCTCACATCCTAATATATTACAAAAAGGATAAAAGTACATAAAGTAGAAAGCACAGACTCAAGACCTCAATGTACAGTTACCAAAAGCATGGAGCTTTTCACCAACTCATGTAAGTTGGTGACTGAACAAAGTTGCAGCGAAAAGATGGTCCAGCTTTATGGTAAAGTACATCAGATAAAAGCATGTGTTTAAACGTCTTCAAAAGAAATCTGTCTTCACTTCCTGGCTTCGGAAGAATTTGTCTTTGAAGCTTCGGAAGACTTCACTTTTGGCTTCGGAAAATGTTGGTCTTGGCTTCGGAAGATTTTACACTTAGAATATTTTCTAGTGCGTGGTGTAAAACTTCCGAAGCATCTCTACTCTGTACTTCTGTGCATGCGTGCAGGAAAGACTTTTGATGTTTTTGGTGCATTAGCCTTATATGAAATCTTATAGTTAGTACCTCGGTTAAATACTCGGTTTTAACTATGTTGAATGTTGTTCGGGATGTGACGACTAAACAACAAAGGGGACACTCTAACAAGCGAGCTCGGTAGATATATTGGACCATATTTCCACTATGACTACCAAAGATTATCATGCATTCGAGATTTTGGATTTGTGGAAAGGAAAGAAAACCTAATTTCTAATTCTTTCCGCTACGGCCAATGAATACTAAGTATCCAAACTTCTACGGTAGTTTCGGAATCTGTTTTTTTAGTGGCAGGGTAATATCATACGGAGAACAAGATTAACTCTACAAGATTAACTCTACAAGATTAACTCTACAAGATTAACTCCAAACTTCTTTGCTGCTGCTGTTGTTGTTGTTGTTGTTGTTGTTAATACTACACACAAGAAAAAAAATCCTGGAACTGACCCGGACCCGATCCTACCCTAACTGAGTATATCGAGTATGGTTTAGATGATGGTGAACCTGACCCGGGTACGTGCCTGAGTTCACCAATACCCGGGCACAAAAAGACCCGATTGGGCGCAACCCGGGTTGTATCTGGTTTCGGGTACGGCCCAATACCCGACTTGTGCACCTCTAAGGCTCTAACCATTTGTGATGATAATATTTATCTATTGATGTTGTTGTTACTGGGCTCAAAAGCCCAATACCTTCGGCTATTCTTGTGAGCTGCTATGAATAATGTTTGGCAGGCCAGGTGGCTCATTAAGAAGCCCAAATGACTAGCATAAAACCACCAGACTCGACGGGTCGGTCAGACCGATCAGACCATGATTGGTTTATTATTTTATCTGCGTTATATGTTCGATGTTTAAACCAGAACGAAATAATTGTATTGGCTTTAACAGTTTTATTTAGCGTTGAGAAATTCTGACATAAACTTTTTAACACGACACGAAGTTAATAGGTTTATGTTTGATTTTTTTTGTCTTTAACAGGTCGACACGTTTAATACACAATAAAAATCCGTGTCTTAACAGGTTAAACACCTCTTATCGGTTAACGCATCTATTTAAACATGTTTATAATTTTAACTTCTTAAAATAATTAAATAAATATGTATTTATGATATATGTAATTGTTGTTTATGTTCAATTTAGAAACCTTATCTTTTGTCCAACTGTTTTATTTGAATACAATTACCATGGTACCACTACCTGAGGCCTCTCCACACTTTGTCTGTTAGATCATGGTAATAATTGTTTAGTTAAAATGTCATCTAGTTTTCATGTATACATAAACCATTTCAATAAAGTCATTTTAAATTAATTGTAGTGGTTAACTAGTGTTTGGAGCAAATTTGATGCAATAGTAAAAGTAAAGTTGTGTTTGGAGCCCGTTAAAAGCTTAACGTCTCATAGATTTGGAGCACTCTTTAACTATCATGTAGTGGTATTTGGAGTCTTACTTTTGCTCATGTCATCATTACTAACTCTATATTTTTGTCCACCATTCATATTGTATAGTCTTACCTTTTTGAATTATCTTATGGGTTAAAATAGTTTTTTCATAAACTTTTGTTTCAAAATATATTAAGGATTGTCATGTTAAAGATTATGTATTATTCAATACTTTGATGGAATCTTGTCAACTTTTATTTCACTAGATGTGTGATTTTTATTGAGTCTCTTTACAGGTTTTATTGTATAATCTGTTTCTAAACAGGTTCGTGTTCATGTCCCTAAAAAATGAGATGATTAGGTATCGTTTCGTGTTCGTATAAGCTCTTATCATGTTCGTATCAGCTCTTACTGTTTTTGTACCTTATCGTGTTTATGTCTTATCGTGTTGTGTCTTATCTATTATGTTAGCCTTAGTTTTGTTAGCATTCCAAAGATACAATTTTTATAAGTATTCTTTCGAATTTTCTTTTTCTTACAAATATGTTGCTACTTTTACACTTATGTAAATTTTAAATACTTTTTAATTGAATATGACTTAAAATATGATATGCTAGAGTTTTTTTTGGATCAATCCGTCCAGTTAGACCGGTTAAACCAATCCAATGTTTTTCAATCAACGAACACACATACTCTCTATTCTACGGCTACTCTATTATTTAAATTACCACACCAGCTTTCTACAGAATTTGAATCCACAACTTTTAGTTGAGTAGTACACCACTTTACCATCAGAACACCCTTGTGACTAAACAAATCTATTTTGATTCGCTCCTTTATACTTTGTATTTGTGTGATATCGCGGTGAGGGGTGAAGGGGTTCTGAACCACTAGTAGTGTGTGTTTGGTTGGCTGCGAGCCCACCCACACATGCTGGCCTTTAGGGGCTGGTTTGTCAAGAGCACCAGAAAGGGACAACTAGACCGGCAATGGTTACCAACTACCATCAAAATGTGGTCATTTACAATTAGCAGCCATTTGAAACAAGCCAAAAACATGAGTTTGTGGTGGCAATTGGAGAATCCGAGGAACATACACAATAATGTATTTAAGTCATTGGATATGGCAAATAATTTAAGTATCATCGCTTATGTTTTTAGTCAAAACTGTTTTAGGGCTTTTTTTAAAAGATTAAACTCTTTATTAACTTTGATAAAAAGATATAAATTTTTATGTTACTCTTAGTGAGGAGGGATTCATTTTTCTTGTTCCTTCCATCCGAAGCAGTCTCTCTCATCCACTATCTATCTAAGATTAAAAACAAAACGACGTATTTAGAACTGTAGAAAAGGTTAAGAATTAAAAGTTATTAGAAAAAAATTGATTATTATTATTAAATAAAAATAATTGAAGGTACATAATTAAAACTCACTTGGTAACACAATCGGCACCACCCTCACTGTTTCAACCATGCCGCGTATGGATGGGGCGGTTTACTTGGGCGGTATCATATTATTTTGAGATCAATATCTCATTCACTAAACTTCTATTTTGAATGCATGTTAGCTTGTTAAGAATCATAGAAACATAAACTTATAATTTATTAATTATATATCCCACATATAAAATTAATTAGGTGTTAAGTGTCCTTTTAACTAACTTTCAGACAGCTTTTGAGTGTGGCAGTGTGGGTTTTTAGAATAAAAGAAATAAAACTAGAGGTAAGAACTTTGGATTTAATATGACTAGCGATTTCTCGCGTGATACAACAAGACGTCTACATATTACAAAGTAAAAAAAAATATTTACAGAAATATTAAATATAATTGCACAAAATTCGTTGAATGAAAAGATAATATTGTAATATGTCCAAAATGATTCAAGTAGCATTATTACAAAATGAGTGTCGAATTAATCATTCATTAGCATATAAAAGTTAGTTAGTGCTTTTATTAACGAACAACAACAACAAAATAATAACAACAATTAAAATACAGAAATAGATAGGGAAAGGGAAAAAAACCCTTATCTTAGGCCAATGATTCACATATCAATTGGTTTGGAAGAAAACACTTTATTAATTTCTAAAGTGTAGGTTATTGGTTTGAGTGTCATTGATACAATATGTTCCAAGTGGACCAGAAGTTTTATCACAGTGGGCTTTGGGTGATAGGTTTCCCCTAGAATGGTGGGCGGGACGGGTCACCAGCGATGTCTGTGTTCGCGGGCATGGGCGAAGCTTGGTATGGGCCTAGGGGCCTCCCCTGCCCCCTTCTTTTTTTTCGACAGTAGTGTTCATTTTCGGCTCAATAGTGTAAATTTTTGACCGATAGCATAAGTTTTTCAATATATATAGAGTTTGCCCCCCCTCCCCCACTTAAAATAGTTTACTTTCGCCCTGCCCCTCTATGGTGTGATTCAAGCTTACCACTGTTCGCGGGCGTAGGTAACATTTCGCAATTGGGTTTACTAGGATGACCGGGTTTAAAAGTATTCGTTGTCCGTTTAAAAAAGAGCCCTTAAGGCACACTTTGTTGAAGCTCCACTTTCTTATATTATGCATATCTAAAAGTTAGATATGATTTATAGTTAACTGATAAAGAATAAAAAATATTTTGGATACCGTTAATGTTTAAACGTGTTTAGAAGTAATTTGAGGGGTCTTAATATGAGATATTAATATTCTACACTATTGATTTGCTCGGTAACAATTTCAACTTTCATTTTTATTACCAACAACAATCCCAGTAACATAATTATTAAAAATGTGCGCTTGATTTTGACTCGATTTCGTTAACAATAATGAATATGAACGTAATGAAAAAACATTCAAGCTAAATCGAGCCTAAAATAAATACAAATCGAGTGTGAATGTATGATAATTACACTACTGGGACTATTGATGGTAATAAAACTGAAAATTGGGATTATTATCGGCCTAAAATAAATACAAATCGAGGGTGAATGTATGATAATTACACTACTGAGACTATTGATAGTATAGATTATTATCGGGCTAATAAGTAATATTTTGGATTATTAAAATCCAATTTGTCTTTATAGAATTATATTATCATGGATAACAAAGGTTAATCCAATTATTATTTGCTTGAAACTATTCATTTCTTGGTATATCATATTCCATGACATATTATAAATAGTAGTCATTAAAATGAATTAATAAAAACAAGATTGGATATGTATAGTTTTAGACTATTATCACGTGAGATAGGGACTACCAAAAATTCAAAACTAACTCGTACGTTATATAGTACAAGTAGGTTGAACACACGCTATGCAACGGGGTTGTAAAGTTGAAATATATAATTCTGATTATTTATACGTTAGTAGTTAGTACTAACCACCCGAAAAAATATTATGTGCGAAATGCTAATAAAAAGTGTAATAGAAAAAATACTATAAAAATAAATACCTCAAAAAAAGAAGAAAAATAAAAAATGCGTAAATAGTGACTTTATTATATTTAACGAGCTTTATTGTTAATTGGTTAAAATAAAATTTGGCATAACTCGAACGCTTAAATATAAAAATAAAAAAAGGTCAGGTGATAAAATGTAAACTTGACATAACTCGAAGTATTAAGTATAAAATTTAAAAAAAAGTTCGGGTGTTTAAATGTAAATTTGACATAACTCAAACTTTAACTATAAAATCTAAAAAAAAAATAAAATGAGTAGGTATCAATTTTAATATATATATATATATATATATATATATATATATATATATATATATATATATATATATATATATATATATATATATATATATATATATATATAAAGTATTATGGTTAATTTCAAAAAAATCTAAAAGGTTTAAATATAAAATTATAAACAAACAAAATAGAGTTTTATTAGTTTGGAGAAAAAAAATTATTGTGATAACATTGATAAAACTTTCACCTACACTACTTATAATCTTTTCTATTTGTTATATATAGTATGTGGCGGGTGTTATCGAGCTTTTTTCCGACCTGTCTTAAACACTGATATATTAGGGTATTATTATTATTATTATTATTATTATTATTATTATTATTATTATTATTATTATTATTATTATTATTATTATTATTATTATTATTATTATTATAACTATGTAAATTGCAGGATCGGGTTTTGTCACTTAACACTTGTAATTCTCTCAAACTCACTTATAATATCACTCAAACAAGATGAAGCAATGCCTTTAACAAGAGTTGATAATAATATAATAAGTAATCAAAGCAACAAACAGGAGTATTTTCAAGGTACTTGTATATATTACTTCTCAACTCAAGATTACAAGACACTTACAAGCTTAGAACATGAGTTACAAAGAGAAACTATATATACTAGATCCTACAGCCGGTTATACTTGATACCAGCTGGAAACCTACGACTAAAGCATATACTACAATGCTATAGTTAAGGTATCTTAGATAAAGTATTATCTAAGATATGGTAGTCATGACATGTCCATGACTTACCTTTTGTCACCAACTAAAGATGGCAACTGTACTTAACATAAAAAGGTAAACAGTAGATTAAAGTATGGTCAACTACATGGCTTTTGAGAAAACGCCATGCAGTATCTCAGAGATTTGCAGCGGACTGTCAGACAGACCATACTTATGTCTACTGGATAATAGAAGTGTCTTCCGAAGGTTAACTGGCTTCGGAAGAACAAGTTCTTCCGAAGCCACTTATACTTCGGAAGATGCTTCTATGCTTCCGAGGCTTTAATGACTTCTTTATACTTCGGAAGTTGAGTTCAGAACTTTGTCTTCAAGTCTTGAATCTTCGGAAGTAGCTTCTTTACCTTCGGAAGTTGGAGTTCTCCTTCGGAAGTGTATTTTACACTTAAACTTCGGAAGAGCTCCTTCTTCCTTCGGAAGTCCCACACTTGGCTTCGGAAGTCCTTTGTATGTTGTACTCAAAATCTTCTAAGTGATATGGTTTTGGTTGCAACAGCCTCTCTTGATCCAACAAACTCCCCCTAGGCTGATGCTACCAAAACTTCACTTATCTCTACTTCTCAAAGTTTTCAGCACCAGGGACAAAAGATATTTGTCTGTCTCTCTGTTCTTCCCGGAAGTGGTGCTGAGAAGCTTGTACAAGTCATTCGTGGATAGGAGATCCAGTCTATCACTTTGAATGACATGCACCCTTTGTTGTGACCCCCTGAAGAGAGTTAGTTGACGGGAGTTGTAGTCATACTCCCATCTAACTATGGACTCAAGTTCAGGACCTTCAACCATTTGAAGAAAGGCTTTGCCTTTGGTTGCTGATCCTTTCCTTTCCTCCTCCTCTCTCAGTTTGACTCCTCTTCGACCTTGCTTCTTGCAGTGAGCTCGGCCATGTGAAGGCTGCCTAGATGATTTCTGATGTGAGCAGCTACTTCGGAGTTTAAGGGGTTGGAGAATGGTTTCTCTGCTAACTCAGCAATATCAAATCTGCTTAAGTGTAGCAGAGATGAGGCATTCAGCCTGTTAATCTCACCATTCTCTCTCTCAACAACAAAGTTGTGAGAAGAGTCTTCGAACCTCCACTGGACTATCTTCTTTCTGGGTACAAGAGATTGTCTTGGTACCCTATCTCCTTTCTTTGTGTCCAGCAGAGTCACCAGCCTTCTCCTCAGCTTCTTTTCTTCCTCATTCAATGTATCTGAATTGAGGCCAAGGAGTCTTGCGGCTTGGTCCAAAGTTCCTCTTGGCAGATCAAGAAACTCATCTCTAGTGAGGGAACTTGAGGATCCATCAACATAAGTCAGGTTGACTGTATCCTCCTCACATGAGATGTCGCTCAGAGTAGTGCAGTTGATGAGCTTGGTTTTGATCGCCTTGAATTCCTCCATAGAGAGATGTTTGGAAGGCTGAGTGGATGGTTTGATTGGTTGTTGGGTAGGTTTAGGAGTTTGGGTTCTGGGTAAGGTTTTAGGTTGGATGATGGGTAGTTTAGGTGGTTGAGGTGAGGGAGTTGGTAGTTGTGATGGTGTAGGTTCAGGGGTGAAAGGTTCAGGTTTAGTTTTGATTGGGAAGGGAAAGGGTATTGGTTCAGGTTGATGTTGGGTTTGGATATTGGGCTGAGTGGTGGCTTTGAAGGTCATCCCCTGTCCCCTTCTATACATCTCCTTTCTTCTCCCCGCACGAATGTCAGCCTTGATGTCACTGACATGTCGTTGGAGAGTCTTCTCAGACATTGGACCCACTTGCCTGCCAGAGAAGCCATGAGCTTTAAGATAGTTCTTCATCCAAGCTTTCTCACCTATCTTCTTGGCGGCAGACAGTCCAGCCTCTTCTTCTTTCTTCTTCTTCTCTACCAGCTTCTCCCTTGCAGCTCTCTTTCTCTCCTTCTCCATTTGATCTTGCTCTTTGTTAAAGAGCCATAAGATCGTGTCACTATTGTGTGGAGACAACTCCTCTTGAGAGAATCCTCTGGAGAGTAGGAAAGTGATCCTTTCTCTCCTGAGCTGCAGATCAGCTTCTCTTTCTTTTCTCAGCCTTTCTTCTTCCAAGGCCAACCTTGCAGCTTCTTCTTTTTGTTGTCTTTGCAACAAGGTTGCCTTTTCAAGCTCTATCAGCTCCTCTAATGGTAGCAGGAGTACATCTTCCGAGGCAGCCCCTAGACTGACAAGTCTATCAATTACCTCCACCCTTCTTCTATTGTTGATTGCCTCTTGGTTGGCTGCAGCTGCTTTTGAGCTTGCAGCTAACAGTTTCCCAGTTGGCAGTCTTCCTTTCCTTTTAAGTTTCTCCAACCTTTCTTCTTCCTGAAGCTCTTCCGAAGTCATCTTCCTTTTGCCTTTAATGTCTTCGGAAGTGCTAGACTTTGGTGGTTCTTGGGTAGAAGATTCAGGTTGGATGGTGGAGGTAGGAGCTGAGGTCAATGCAGATGTAATAGCTAGTGGTTGGCTGAGAAAGTCCTCCCTATTAACCTCAGATGCAAGTTCCAGAATTGCATCTGTGACTATTAGATCATCGGAAAGAGAATACAGTCCTTCCGCAGCAGCAATTTCAGCTTCGGAAGTTTGAGTTGGTTCTTCCGAGGCTTCGAATTGTGCTTCGGAAGCCTGTGAAAACACACCTTCTGTCCCAACTGTTTCAGTTGCTGGGCCATCAGTCCTAGTTTCCCCTTCGAAATCAATCTCAGGTTCCACTTGGGCCTTAGGTTGACTAACTTCCTCAACAGTGGTAGGAGGTGCATTCAACCTCTGAAGCTCTTGAGCTCCAAAGTAAATCACAGACATATCTGGACTGGGTTGATCAATTAGGGACTCTAACAGGAACTTGTTGAAGATCCTATTTAGATCCTGAAGCATCCTTTGATCCACTTGAAACACAACTGGAGGAGGCTCAGGGAAGATGGCAGCTTGTTGTCTTGAGCTCAAGGAAGTGAGAGCTTGACTGATGGAATCCTGTCTTTGGCTTTGTTCCTCAACATTCTCCCCCTTTTTGGTAGCATCATCTTGAGAGGTAGATGAGCTAGAGGAAGAGGTCAAGGAGACTTGAACTGGTACATGCCTAACAGATCTCTCAATCTGTTTCTCAGCTAGTTTGACCTTGAGATTTTCAATCTCAAGTTGCTGAGTGGCAGACCTATCCTCTAAAGTCTTAACCTTTGATTCAAGGTTTGAGACTTTAGAAAGTAGGTCTCTTATGATGAGTTGCATTCTTCCCTCATCTTCTTTTGAAGAATCACGGGGAGATGAGGTAACATACCTAGTATGTTCATCCTCACCACCAGATGTGGTTTCTTGGCACCCTGGTTTCCCTTGCACAATAATGTCTCTTTCAGAGGCATCATAGGGCATGGTTGCCGTAGATTCAGTCTGACTATCGTTACCACTGTCCTGAGGATCCAATGAGGCTCCTTCAGTAGTGGCAGCTGAATCTACATGAGTCCCCTCCACATCAGTGGGACTCACCTCAGTAGGGCTTTGCTGGTGTGGGCTAGAGACAAGAGGTTTCTCTAGGCTCTGTTGATCCTTAATAGGGTGTAGTGGATCAACTTCATCGCCTTTGAGAGACGTAGTCTCTTCACCAGCTTCGGTCAATAGGTCAGTAAAAGAAAAGGAATGAAGACCTAAGGACCCGGGACTTTGATCAATGTCAAAAGGCATTGAGCTGTCCCTTGGTGGCTGCTCAGGGGAGTATAGAGACTCACCCTGAGGGCTATCAGCTGGGATTATGGGCTCATGGGTCTGAGACTGAGGAGACTCAAGACCCATATTGAGGTCAATAGTGAAGGATTGGTGGACCTCTGGCTGAGTGGGAGCCCCTTGTTCCACTCTAGCCTTTTTGGTTTGAAGAGGAGGGGCTTGTTCAATCAGAGTAGATTGAACAAGGGTTCGTTTGGTACGTCTCTGGTAGGTGACAGTGATTGGAGGAGAAGGTAGATTTGGAATGGTGAGGGTAGTTGCTGGTGTGGGTTCATCACCTGTGGGGTTAACAGGGATGTCACCAGGAGCCATTGGCTCAATCATACCTGGAAGTAGTGCGGTATCCCTTCCAGTGTAGTTGGTAGACACTCTCTTCAAGACTTTGAAGATGGTCGGCCTCATTTGGGGAGCAGACAGAGCAGCTGCACAGACAAGCTTACTCTAATCTAGCTCGCAGTTGATTATGTGCTGTAGAAATCTGGGATACATAAAGAATGTGTCCCTTTGCAGATTTCCCATGAGGTTAGTCAGCACAAACCTGGAGTAGTTGAAGCGCAGGCCTTGTACCAACCCATAAACTAGACACCCGAGTTCATAGGGAATTTGATCCCATCCCCCGGATTTGTTAGATAGGCAGTGAAGAACCACATGTAGCAGGAACTTCCACTTGTAGGAGAAGTTGAATTTGTAGACTTTAGACCTGCTTACATCTCCACCGTATCCCATTTGGAGATAAGAGTTATCTAACTCAGATTTGGGGAATTCCGTCGGTGCGCCTTCATCATGGAGCTCAAAAGATTTCCGTTACACAGTAAAATCTTTCTTCCGAGTATAAGGTATTTCCGAAGGTAAAGTTCTTCCGAAGGCAAATGTACTTCCGAAGGTAAATAAATTGCTTCCGAAGATACATGTTGCTTTCAAGTGGAGAGTATTAAGCGTTCGGAAGTAGATCTGAGATAACCTCAATCGCTTCTTCCGAGACTTAGTACACTTCCGAGAAGAAAATTATCCTATGAGAAATTTGCTTCGGAAGTTATACTGGATATCTTCCGAAGGCAAGTTTCTCTTCGGAAGAACTTATACTTAGTTAAATAAGAAAGGATCTTTTGTAACAGGGCTTAGATTGTATTGATATAAGACTTTACATATTGAAAAGGTTTTCAATTGAGATTAACTTAGTCAATGTTTATCATCCCAATAGCTGTAATGAGATATTTAAATCTTTGTTCATCAAATGCTTTGGTGAACAAATCAGCATATTGTTCATTTGAATCAACTTTGATTAGTTTTATAAGATTTTTCTCATGAATATCTCTAATGAAATGATACCTGATGTCAATATGCTTTGTCTTTGAGTGCTTTACTGGATTTTCAGTGATGGATATAGCACTGTTGTTGTCAATGTGGATAGGAGTGCTCATGAAGTTGAATCCATAGTCAATCATCTGGTTTTGAATCCACAGCAGCTGAGCACAGCAACTTGCAGCAGCAATGTATTCAGCTTCAGCAGTTGATGTAGAGACACAGGATTGCTTTTTGAATTGCCATGAGATGATCCTTCCACCAAGAAATTGACATCCACCTGATGTTGATTTTTTGTTGATGTTGCAGCCACCATAATCACTATCAGAGTAACCATAGAGATTAAAATCACTATTTCTTGGATACCAGAGACCTAACTTAGGTGCTCCTTTGAGGTATCTGAGGATTCTCTTGACAGCAATTAGGTGAGACACTTTTGGAGCAGCCTAATATCTTGCACAAATGCAGGTTGCAAACATGATATCAGGTCTACTTGCTGTGAGATACATCAGAGAACCAATGATTGCTCTATACTGATGTTGATCAGTATCCTCCCCTTCAGAATCAGGGCATAAATCATGGTTTCTGGGTATGGGCGTCTTTGCTGCTTTACAATCCTTCATATCAAATCTCTCTAAGATATCATTGACATACTTAGATTGATTGATGAAAAACCCTTCCTTCAGTTGCTTTACCTGAATTCCAAGGAAAAAGTCCATTTTTCCCATAGAACTCATTTCAAACTTCTTTTTCATAATGCTTTCAAAGTCTTTGCACATTTGGTCATTTGAGGAACCAAATATGATGTCATCGACATAGACTTGAACTAGCAAAATGTCTTTCCCAGGCTTTCTGATGAAGAGAGTCTTGTCAATGGTTCCTCTAGTATAACCATTCTTCAGAAGAAATTGAGACAATGTCTCATACCACAGCCTAGGTGCCTGGTGCAGCCCATATAGAGCTTTATCCAACTTGCACACATAGTTGGATGCTGTGGGTCTTCAAATCCTGGAGGCTGGCATACATAGACTTCCCTATCTATATCCCCATATAGAAAGGCACACTTAACATCAAGCTGGTAGACAGTGAAATTCTTGGATGCAGCATAAGCAAGGAAGATCCTAACTGACTCAAGTCTTGCAACAGGTGCAAAGACATCAGTATAATCAATTCCTTCCTCTTGAGTGTATCCTTGAACCACCAATCTTGCCTTGTTCTTGATAATCAAGCCTCTGTCATCTCTTTTGTTTCTGAAAACCCACTTGGTGCCTATAGGTACTTGACCAGATGGTAGCGGACATAGGTTCCAAACCTTTTGTCTTTTGAATTGAAGCAGCTCCTCTTGCATTGATTCAACCCAGCTACTATCCTTCAAGGCATCTTCCACCTTCTTGGGTTCCATTTGGGATAAGAAGCATGAGTACAAGCAGACATTCCCATTGTGAGTTTGTCCCCTTGTTCTCACACCCTCAGAGACTTCCCCTATGATGTTTTCAGCTGGATGAGTATTGTGAATTCTGAGTCTTGGAATCACCTCCAGTTGCAAAGATAGGTCCAAGTTGGACATATTTTGCTCTGGAGCTTGAATACTTGGTCCAGCTGTTGTTTCAATCTCATTCAATGAGGACTGATTGAATGAAAGAGAAACATCATCATTTCTTTGCTGTGAAGCATCATTAACAGTTGCCTGTTCCTTCAAAATGCTGCTTCCATCAGCTTGGTGTTGTGTAGGATCACCTGAGGAGACTTGAAGATCATCAGGTGAATCCCTTGTTGAAGTTCCACTATTTCTTGAAATGGTTATACTGTCAGATCTTTCAATAGTAGGAACTTGATTTGTTGTTCTTGGAGAACTTGGAGCAGGTCTGGGAAGCTCAAACAGTTGATCTTCATCAGAATTGCCTTGAGCACCTGTTCCAGCTGAAACATTCTCACAAGATGGTTTAGAATAGTTTGGAAACAATTCTAAATCAAAAATATGATCAGGGCCATTCCCCCTAACACAAGGAGTGTGCTCATTAACTACAATGTTGGAGGATTCCTCAAATTGTTGGTTTTTAATATTATAAACCCTGTAAGCTTTAGAATGGGAGGAATATCCAACAAAGATAGCATCATCTGACTTTTCAGCAAATTTTGCCAAATTGTCTTTTGTGTTAAGTATGGTACACCTGCTGCCAAAGGACCTTAGAAAGCCAATGAACGGTGGCCTCTTGTTCCATAGCTCATAAGGGGTCTTTCCATGTGGCTTTACTACAAGAACTCTATTCTGCACATAGCATGCAGTGCTGACTGCCTCTGCCCAGAATGTTAGAGGCAGCTTTGAATCAGCTAACATAGTCCGAGCAGCCTCAATAAGTGTCCTATTTCTCCTCTCAGCAACACCATTTTGTTGAGGAGTTCTAGGAGCACTGTATTGTCTGGCAATCCCTTTTGAGTTACAGAATGAGTCAAGAACAAAGTTCTTAAACTCAGTCCCTTGATCACTTCTAATTATTTTAACCTTGTGATCAACTTGATTTTCTATTTTAAGAATAAAAGATTTTAAAGTTTCAGCAGTTTCATCTTTAGTTCTTAAAAAGAATACCCATGTAAATCTAGTAAAATCATCAACTATCATAAGGCAATATGATTTCCTTCCAATGCTCATTATACTTGTGGGACCAAATAGATCCATGTGCAATAAGTGTAATGGAGTAGTGATAGAGTTAACAACTTTGGATTTATGAGAAGACCTGTGTTGTTTCCCTTTCAGACAAGCAACACAGTTATCTTTGCAGAAAAATTCCTTTTTAGGCAAACCATGTACAAAGTTATTTTTAGCCAATTTATTCATTGTCTTAAAATTGACATGACACATTCGTTTATGCCATAGTGTTGACTCATCACTATCAGCTTTGGAAAGAAAGCATGATACTTCTCCCATTGGGGAAGCATTGTTCATATCAAGCTTGTACATATCCCCTCTCCTGGGAGATCTAAGAAGCACCAATTCCTGAGGAATTGTCATCCTAGGTTTGAGGATGATGCACTCATGTTCTGTGAAAAGCATTTGATGCTTTTGATCACAAAACTGAGAAACACTTAACAGGTTGTGTTCAAGCTGTTTGACAAAATTAACTTTGTCAACTTTTAACTTTCCGTTGGATATACTTCCTCTGCCAGAAATATATCCTCCGGCCTCACCTCCAAACTGGACAGGACCTCCATCATAATGTTGAAATTGTTGAAGGAGAGATCTGTTCCCTGTCATGTGCCTGGAGCATCCACTATCTACAATCCAAATGTTGTTATTCTTGTCATATGGATGTCCCTGCACATAAGGTGAGATAATTAGTTTTGATTGGAAACCCAAGCCTTATTGGTCTTGGGTTCTTCCAATGAGAGTGACATGATTGAACCAAAATTTATGCATGGGGGTTCAATGGATGTCTTTGAAGAAGAGGTTTGGGCTACAGCATCTTCCTTGATCTTCCATTCCATCCCTTGGTTGATCATAGAAGATGAGCTTGATGAAGCTTTTGTAGCTTGGCATTCTTCCGAAGCTTCTTTCTTTTCGAAAGAGACCTTCACCACCTTTTCTTCCGAAGCAGTCTTCTTCTGGGATGGTTTCAAGGGGACTCTTTTGTGAGTCTTTGCAGCTTTCACTTCCGAAGCCTTTTTCCTCTCGGAAGAAGAATTTTCTTCCGAGACAAGCCTTGCTTCGGAAACAAGCTTTCCCTTTTTCAACACTTGAACCATTTGATATGGTCCAAATGTGAAACCTTTCCTGACTCCTTCTCTTTTAACATTATTTGCATAATGTGTGCTAGCAGGATTGTAGTAACAATCTTTAGCCATGTGGTTTTGCAGACCACACATTATGCATGCAATGTTAATTTTCTGGGAATTGGAGGGTTGCTGTTTCTTGTTCTTTTTCTCCTCATCAGCAACCTTTCCCTTTAACTTCTGATCCTTTGGTAGGATAGGAGTACTGGTACTATACTCTTTTCCTGAATCAGAAGGTCCAACCACCTGGAATCCTGCTGATATGAATACACCCTTTTGCTTTGGGTCTATCTTCAGCTTGGATTCAGTCACCTTCTTGGCAGTTTTTCTGGCTGCTTTAGCCCTGCTTCTTCTGGCTTTGGTGGTCAGGGATTGATCATCATTGGTCTGGGAGGGCTCAATTACCTGTTCCTTCCCTGTGATGGTCATGGTCTCCACAGTTGCATCGCTCTTTGACTCTTTACAAGGTGGGTCAACAGATGGAACCTCTTGCTCTTCAGTACCACATCTTGGTTGTCTAACAGACTCATAAGAGTGTGGTGGAGCAATTTCATTGGTTCCCAACCCACTTTTGTTTTGATAGCAAAGTTTAGAGTGAGAGGATGATGCAAGTATGGCTTGGAAGTTTTGCTCAGCAATAGCATACTTCCTGGCTTGAGCCTCAGCTGTGACAAGCTGGGCTTGAGCCTCAGTCAATTTGGATATTAAATCCTTGATTTGAGTCTTGTAGTTGGTATGTTCATGTTTTAAAAGAGATACAGTTTTCTCTAACTCCTCAATTTTCTTTTGGTAGTCAGATTCAGCTCTTTTAAAGTCAGATTTTATCACATTTAAAGACTCAATATCGGATTTAATCTCCATATTGTAGTCCTGGTACAGCTTAACCTTAGCAATACAAGCAGGGGTACAGAGATGTTCATATACCTTGTTTTCATATGTTCCTGCCATGAGTGCTTGAGCAGGAGTCACATCTTGAACCATAAAGCTCCAGTCAACTTCTTGAGCCATAGCTGCAGTTTCAGTTGACTTCCCATTGGGCTTTGGTGTAGAAGGATGTGTGGAGGCCTGTGAGGTTCCCGGGTTGGACTTGGGAGCCTTGCATTCCCTTGCAAAATGGCCAAGCTGGTTACAGTTGTAACACTTAGCCTTGCTCTTGTCAAACCCAAACTTGCTAGTGATTGGGTTTTGAGGGAATTGCCTTCCAGTTCTCTTAAAGAACTTCTTCGCTCTGTAGGTAAGGAGAGCCATTTGCTGGACAATGTCCACATACTCTATGTCATCTGGACTGAAGCACTCAAGATCATCAAAGCAAAACTGATGATCATTGGAGTGTCCACTCCCTGAGACAAAAGCACAGCCCTCCTGAAAGGAGCTTTGCTGAGCTTGATGAGACCTTGGAGTCTCAGGGAATGTGATGTAAGGCCCAGATGAACAAGATGGCTGCTGGGTGTATGACAGGTACTGCTGAGACTGGGAGATACCTGAGCCTTCAGCAACCATTAAAGCGTTGCTAGCAGGAAGGCTCAAGGGTCTGCTTGCTTGGTGACCCTTCTTACTTTCCATTTCCAAACGGTATCCATCAAGGATCCCATAAAGTTCGGTCATGGTGAGAGTGTTTAAATTCTCTGTTCTCTTAATGGAGACACAGTAGAAAGTCCACTCATTGGGTAGAGCACTCATGAACTTTCTGGTAAGGTCTCTAAGTTCTTGAGTGATTCCCACAGATTGGAGGGAGGAGATAAGATCCATATACCTGAAATATTGCTGGCTAAAAGTTTCTCCAGCAACATAGGTGAAGTTCTCAAACTGCTGCTTCAGTGAGTCCTTCTTTGAATCATTAGAGCTCGAGTACATTTGAGCAAGTGCATCAAAGAGTTCTTTGGCTGACTTACAATGCTCAAACCCCACCATGATGGAGTTTGGGATTGCAGTCATGAGAACAGTCATAGCATTGCTGTCTATGTCAAGCTTCTTCCTGTCTTCATCGGAGTAGTCTTCAACAGCCTTCTCGATCATGGCACCGTTTCCACCAGCAACTTTTGGCTTGTACGGGCCATTAACGATGGACTGCCATATCTTGCTATCCTGGTATCTGATGAAACCTTCCATTCTTCTGCTCCAAGACCTGAAGTTTTCAGGATCGATGATGGGAGCTTTGGTCATCGTTCCCATTTCAACTTCAGATTTGATGAGGGCCATTTTTGAGTGAGGTATTAGGAGGAGTGAAAAACTGGTTGATTAGGATGGTAAGATCTCACAATCAAGAGCCTAAAAAGCTCTGATACCAATTGCAGGATCGGGTTTTGTCACTTAACACTTGTAATTCTCTCAAACTCACTTATAATATCACTCAAACAAGATGAAGCAATGCCTTTAACAAGAGTTGATAATAATATAATAAGTAATCAAAGCAACAAACAGGAGTATTTTCAAGGTACTTGTATATATTACTTCTCAACTCAAGATTACAAGACACTTACAAGCTTAGAACATGAGTTACAAAGAGAAACTATATATACTAGATCCTACAGCCGGTTATACTTGATACCAGCTGGAAACCTACAACTAAAGCATATACTACAATGCTATAGTTAAGGTATCTTAGATAAAGTATTATCTAAGATATGGTAGTCATGACATGTCCATGACTTACCTTTTGTCACCAACTAAAGATGGCAACTGTACTTAACATAAAAAGGTAAACAGTAGATTAAAGTATGGTCAACTACATGGCTTTTGAGAAAACGCCATGCAGTATCTCAGAGATTTGCAGCGGACTGTCAGACAGACCATACTTATGTCTACTGGATAATAGAAGTGTCTTCCGAAGGTTAACTGGCTTCGGAAGAACAAGTTCTTCCGAAGCCACTTATACTTCGAAAGATGCTTCTATGCTTCCGAGGCTTTAATGACTTCTTTATACTTCGGAAGTTGAGTTCAGAACTTTGTCTTCAAGTCTTGAATCTTCGGAAGTAGCTTCTTTACCTTCGGAAGTTGGAGTTCTCCTTCGGAAGTGTATTTTACACTTAAACTTCGGAAGAGCTCCTTCTTCCTTCGGAAGTCCCACACTTGGCTTCGGAAGTCCTTTGTATGTTGTACTCAAAATCTTCTAAGTGATATGGTTTTGGTTGCAACAGCCTCTCTTGATCCAACATAAATATTTAGTGATTATATACTTAAGTGTTTAATTAAACTAATACATAAATAAAATAGCATTAAGTTATAAAAATATAGAAAAATGTTCAAATAAAAATTCCTGTAAAATTAAAAAGTGTAATAAGTAATCTCAACTATCAATATTTTAATCAGTTGTTAAGATCAAATTATATGAAATTTTGTTAGAGAGTTATTTTAATAATAACCACATTTTTCTTTATTACTTTTTGCAAGTTCTCCAAAAAATTTTAAACGTTCATAAGTTTTATGTACTATATTATTTTTTTATAAAAATACACCATAAAAACGGACATTCTTTTATCTTTAAATAGAGTATATTATTGTTATTTTGTATTTTTAAGCTCATATTTCATCCTTGTGTATTTATTGCAGTTTATTTTGTGTTTTTGTTGGTTATTGTTTTTTTTTCTGAATACTATTGTGCTTTTGTAAATGATAAATTTTAAAAAAATATATAATGATGAAATAATAATATTGTGTATCTATAATATGTTCAACATAATAATAAATTAAAAACTAGTTAATCTAATACATTAAAAATAATAACAAAATAATACAATGTCTCATTATGTTTTATGATCATCATTGTGTCATATTAAACATTATGATTTTTAAAAAATACATTGGTGAAATAACATCATTGTGTATTTTTAATAATATTTAATCTATAAAAAAGAATGACAAAAATAAGATATTGTGTAATCTTTAACACTATAAGTTTTGAAAAATATATTGGTGTAAGTATATCATTGTGTACTTTTAATTGTAAAACACAGTAATAAATAACAAGTTTATACAATCTATAGAAACAATGACAAAAATACACACAAAATGATTTAAAACATAAAATATAATGATGAATGTATATAACAAATGATGTGAATATATCACATAATAAACTGATATTTGAAACAATTAACGTATAAGACACAATGAGCTGACATATTTGATACAATAACTAAAATGTTGTCATCTTTAAAACAATTGAAAGACACATGTCAAGACTATAATGTTTTTTAGACTTTTTAGATTAAATATCCTTTTTACTATAACACTATTCTAAAAATATAGATAATAAATGTATATATTTAAATATTAATTTAAACTATTATAATAAAGATAATACTTAAAATAAATATATATTAAATAATTTATTAATTAGGAGAAATTTATTAAATTAGGGCAAGTTAGGAACTATTGTATACAGCACTTGTACCTTATGTTTAAAAAAATTATAAATTATATGAGGTGTCTTAAATTTTAAGTAATATTATAAGTGTGAAATCCTTAAATGTTTTATATATTAGTATACATAATATAGTAATATATTATTATTATCATTAATATAAAAGTATTTTGTAATTATATAGTGAACTGTTCAAATAAGATACTATCTTTTTGTCAATTTTATTATTATTATTATTCATATAATAATAATAATAATAATAATAATAATAATAATAATAATAATAATAATAATAATAATAATAATAATAATAATAATAATAATAATAATAATATGTGTATATATATAAAAAAGATGAGAGAGAGAGGGCGACGGCTCTGGCTTCTGCCGACGGCCGACCGCCAACCATAAGAGGTCTATGTTGTTGGTTTTGTGTGTGGGTGGCGTCTCCGGTGGAGCCGTGTATCGTCGCTATGGCGGTGCTATTTAAAGCGGCCTAGATCTGCCGCCTTCGACGCCGCCGGCGGTCGGTCGACCGCCTTTGGTGGCGTCTGTGTCTCCCTCAGGTCTCCTTTGGTGTTGATGGCGTTGGTTCGACAGCCTCTGTTGGCCTCTTATCTCCTTGTCTCTCCAAAACCTGTTTAGGGTTTTCAGATATAACTCTATTTTGTTGTTTTTGCTGTTGATTGTTGGTGTTGATGATTGAGCCTCTTTGGGGCGTGGAACCTCGACCATCGCTGCCGGGAGTTGCTGAATCTGAAACTTTGGTCTCGGCCAGTTTGTCCTTTATTTAGGTAAGTTAAGGTCGTTTGGTCAATGATGATGAGGAGTCCCTAATCAGAGACTTGCTATTGCTTTGGTTGTTGTCGAGTACATGATCACCTCATGTTCTAAGGCTGGCTTTCTTTTACTAACTGATGCATCTGTTAGAAGTTCAAAGAGTCGATGACGATGCGGGTTTTCGCATCTGAGACTTCATTGGTTTTCATGTGGTTGGGTTGATTTTTATCTTATGTTTAAAATTCACGTATGTTTTGTTTCGGATTTTGAAAGATGTATGTCGATGATGATGACCTGGCTCATCTGAGACCGAGCTTGAGCTCTTGTCACTTAATGGTCTGTTCTAGGTTTGTCTTTGATTAATGGTTTTACTGGCCAGTGGAACAAACATACGTCGATGATTGTGATATCTCTTTTGAGATTGACCATGAGTTTGGTTGCTGTTGGGAAACACACATGTCGATGATGATGACTAGGTCATCTGAGATCTAGTTGGGACTCATTTCACTTGACAATCTGATCTGTGCTTTCTTTAATTAATAATTTTGATTTCTGTTGAGAAACACGTATGTTGATGATGATGACCCTAGCTCATCTGAGACTGAGCTTGAGCTCATTTCACTCGATGGTTTGTTCTAACAGGCAAATTTTGTAACAATGATGGTGACCTTTTGGTCTTCTGAGGCAGGGCATGTGCTCATATGAGATGATGTTTCTATTGGGTATATTGTGTTTATCCGTCATGTGTTCTTTAACATGTTGTTATGCTTCTTCCGATGACCTATATTACCTTTACCTATTTATGAAAAAACAAACTTGATCTGCAGCTTGTTTTCTTCAGTTTGTTATTTGATCACAAAGCTTTTGATGTTTGCATATTACCCCCTGCCCTCATTTTGTTTATAAAGGCAGACAAAGAGGGTGTGATTGTAATGAGTGTAAGAAGATTTGTTTGGTCTCTGATCAGTTACAATTTCTCATGACGGTTTACAGGCGATGATGATAAAAAAGTAGGCGTGAGTTCGTTGTTTTGGCGTGGCAAATGACAATTTGCAGCTACAACGAGCCGTACAATCTGAGCCTTATGATCACCACTGCGTGGTAAGAGGCGGAACACGTCGGTGGTTATCTACCTAGTTTTTATTAAAAAGATTGAAGTCTCCAACTACTTTTTTGCATAGCCTTATAAAATTTTTAGACTTTTTATTGTGACGTTTTGTAAGGGCAGTTGAATTAAAGGTCAAAGAGTTATGGGGATAAGTTGAGGGGTTGATTGAAGTGTTTGTTTTTGGTGGGGAGGCCCATGTCTCATTTGTTAATGTTACTATTGGACTATTGGTTAGTATAGATAGGCTTCCTTAGATTTTAGTATGTTAACACCCTTCATATCCTTCTTTCCTCTCTTTCTTATCCACTGTATTATCGATGTATTCGGAAGAAAAACACAAAATAATTAGAAACTAAATAAAATATGTTTTCTTCTTTATAAACATATGATTGTACAATGATGTATTTTTTATTTGAAAATTTCTGGTTTAAAATTTTATAGAATGTAGATGTGTTAGTTTTAGAAAGATCTCTATACTAATATAAACATATGATTGTACAATGATGTATTTTTTATTTGAAAATTTTGGTTTAAAATTTTATAGAATGTAGATGTGTTAGTTTTAGAAAGATCTCTATAATAATAAATGAAAATTTCTAAAAGCCACATATTATTTTTTTAAGATTGTCCACCTAAGCTTCATCTATGATTTGGACACATGTATTCAAATACAACAAAATTTAAAAATTAATATATAAATATATTTCTTTAATAAATGCCTTTTACTATTATGTTAATCAATTAACTATTTTCCTAAAAATAAATAAAATGTTTCATAAGAGTTAATGTTATTAAAATTAAATTTAGTTTCTAGCTAATCAATTTTAAAATTAAAATACTATAAATATCGTATTTTTAAGCAAACATTTTTAAAATATCAAGATTCATAAAGTCAAACACAATTACAACTAGCGATTACTCACTATAAAACAACATCTCCGCTTCAGCGTACATCATGTTCAATCTTCTCAAATCTAGATATGTTTTATTACCTCACAATCTCTTATTCACAATTTCATATTCACCATTTCAACCCGCGTAACATACGGATATCTAATCTAGTAAGTTATATAGTAGAGAGTGCTTGCTTACTATTAAATATAAAACACAATCTAATGTTTTATAATTAATAAATAAGTAAGCAAATTTTTTATTCTTAGAGTGAAATAGATATAAAAATATAAACCCTTATCATCTCTTGAAATATGATTAAATGGTTAAAAATATTTTATTTGATTCCTAGTTTTTTTTGGAATGACAAACTTTTATAAAGAAAAACAACGTTACTAAGTAGGTAAGCTGAAAACAAAACAGATTAAAAGGGTATGTTAAAATCAATCCAATTGTTCCAATCTAGATTATGCCATCTTGCTCTATTTTTAATCCATAAAAAGGTAGGTGACTTTGATGTCTTCGAAAATTTTCAAAATTTTCTTGTTGCTAGAAGATAATTTTCATCCTTTCGTTCCTTGCCTTTCAAAGGAGTCCTCACGATGATTGAGTAGACCATCCATTTAAACATTTTATTCCCTTTTATGTTTGCCTCTTTGTCGGAAAGACCAACCATTGAATCTTCAATAGAAAATGTCATTTTAGTCCACTTGATCATAAGGTCTCAAACCTCCTGTGCAACTCTACAATTCACAAGAATATGATTTGTTGTGTCATGTTGATCGTAGTAGTCATAAGTAGATGATGGAATGTCAATGTTTCTTTTGATGAGCTTCACTTTTGTTGGAATTCTTCCTAAAACGGATCTCCAACAAATTAATTCATTAGATTACTTGGTCAACCTTATTTCCTATGGGTCGCCAATATAAAATTGTTGCTAAAACTTGTTTTATATTTTTTACTGACGTAATTTCTAATACTTCAAAATCTTCAAGCGAGTTCCTAACGGAATATGCTATTCTTAATATTTTTTTAAATTTAAAACTACTTTTACAATTTGCCGGCGAATTGCTCATGAAATAAAATGAGTTTATCACCATGAATTTTTACGGTTTTAAATTACATTAACATATTTTTAATTAATAAAAAAGCATAACCGACCAACAAACAATACATCATTTTGTTTATCTGAAGTAAGAACTGAAAGAAGAATATAACATGACTGGGATCGGAAACTAGCGTCTATGTTTTGTTTTATATCACCTTTCACCAATGAGTTGATCAAGATCATACATTAGTGCTTTACAATTAAGTATACAAGTATGCTTCTTGACAAAATCTTGTCATCGTCACTTAGATTGACTCGTGTCTATTCATCATTCTTAGAACGTTCAAAACTCTGGCCTTGCATACAAGAGACATGGACGATGGTTTATTTTTCAAAGATCTGTTAGTAATACCCTCTATTAGCGCCCAATTTAAGATATTTATTTCTTTGGGTTTTGTTTAGTCCATCAAAGATATGTTCGTTTGTAAAAGTCTGTTGTCTAGTTATGTATATTTCAATATATATACCACTTCTCTTCAAAGAATAAACTTTTACATATTGTTAGACAAATGTTTGGAGAAACTCAAGGCCTTGGGATTGGATGTACATGTTGGGATACATATTGATCTAGTCAACCTAGAGATACAAAATCAAGTGTTGATTAACAAATGAAATTTCGCTAAAGACGGAACACTCGGGATCTGTTTCCAAGCATATAGAAATCCACAGTATTTATGCATTAAAAATGACAACCGTCAATTAAAAACAATAGTCATCTTGATACATATTAGTTACTAAACAATCAATTATTAGGGTTGGTGGTCCAGTAATAAAGATTTTACTTTTAGATTTATCATTATAAGAGAAATTTAAAGTTTAAAAATTGACAACTGTAATATATAATAGTGTGTACTATATGAGTACGAGTAGGAGTAAGATATATTTGCGTTTCTAACAAAAAGGTACTAAATAAGCTCGATTTAGAACTCTATTTCATTATAACTACTTTCTTTTTTTTTCAATTAATTTGAATTGATAAAAGGTTTATGTGGCATCTAATGCTAGAATCCACCAATCAACCAAATAATGGAAGCAAAAAATTTGCACTAATTTTTATAGAACAACAAATACAACGTTATTTAATTATACTTTAAAATCTAGCAACATCACTACTATCACCACACTTGGATTCTTAAACTGATAAGTAAAGACATTATTATATATATGTCAGATATCATTAGAGGAGATACATTATTATAAATATATATATATAAGATATCATTAGGATAGAAATACTTTGCATTTATTTCATATCTAATTGGAGATGTAAACATATTTTCACATATGACTATTTGGTTTACACGCTTTTTTTGAAAAAAAAAAAGAAAAAAGAAAATAAAACATGGATAACTAGCGGTACACTTGCTTTTCTGAAAATAGTTAGAAGTCAACTTTGCTTTTACTCAAAAGACTATATCGAGGAACTCAAGTAGATGTGTGTATCCCAAGATGGGACCATTGAACTCTTTACCAATCTTCCATTACGAAATCGATAAGAAATCTTAACTAGGAAATATGATATAAATTAAAGTCTTGGCGTTACTCAAATTATCATATTAGTATCACATTATATTTTTTATTTCTTTAAATTTCTTTTTCTATGAGTCATCTAAGTTTTACCAAATTTTCCTACTTTTACAATTAATTAATTAATTAAATTTGTATTTAAATATCATGTTTTATTTCAAATTTTCAAAAAAATACACGCATAATAATAATAAATTTCATGAATGTAAACAAAATACAAGATAAAATAGAAATATAAAGAAATTCATCTCGGCTTTCTTCATTGCGGATGATAAGATCTTCCACACATAAATTTGTGCTCGCCTAATGCATTCTCTTCTTTCGGTCCATCTTTTGGCTTTTGCATTATCTTCGTCTTTTGTTCTACACTTTCTTTGCGTTTGAATCGGTACCTCTTCCACTATCACCTTCTATTACTACTCCTTCACTGCCACCTCTTCCTTGGATACTTGCATTGTTACGTCACTCGAACCAGACTCCTCATAATAAAAGTTTTTAAATTTGTTGGGGATAGGCTTGTTGAACGTGTTGTGACATCGGAAATAGTTCATATTGGTTTTAGTAGCCTCGTTGGTTGTATTGGGGTCATTTTTGTCGAAACGTGTTGATGATCCTTAGTTTTTAGAGTGGAAATGTTTTTTCGAGAGTAAGTAGAAGAAATGTGCAAGAAAGGTTTAGGTTTAAGTGATATATAAAGGTTAAAATAAAATTTCTTTATCTAAAAGAAAAAATTGTAACATTAATGTGACCGTTGAACAGTCAAAAATGAGAAAAATAGAACGGTGGTGACTGGGGATTGTTTATTGGGTCGAGGTTCGTTTAGGGCTTACTGGGTTCGGGGGTGGTTGATGCGGGCCCAAGTGTGGATGAGCAAGCTTTAGCCTTTTTGGAGGCCCAAGATCGCTTATCCAAAGGGGCTTCACTGAAACGGCCATAAGTTGGGCTAGAAGTCTCCGTTTTGGGCCTGCGACCAGTCAAAACGACCGTCGGACCGAGGAGCCCGTTTTCACAAACCGCCATAGGCGGTTTGGGTCATCGCTTCGGCCCAAAAACGGCTTATTTTATGAGTTATTTATATTTTTGTCTTATTTTTATATTTTGTTGAACTTTACATTTGGCCCAGTTTTCGGCCCGCTTATGTTTTGTGGCCCATTCGAATTTGGTTTTGTTTCTTTATATGTTTGTAAGAGATGGGTGAAAGAATTATTGAAGTTTATGAAAATCTGTTTTTCTCTCTATCACTGTGTGTGCGAGTGTAAACCATGATTATCGGTATTTTTTGTGAATCAACGATAGTTAGAAGAATTGTTCCTGATATTCTCATTGAATCAACAGGCTCAATTATCTATCTCTCTGTTTCCGACTGCATCAGTTGGTATCAGAGCCAAATTTCCTGATCAAGATGCCTCCACGGAGAAGACCTCTTAATGATGTTCATGAACAGGAATTGGAACAACGTATTATGGCACGGATGGAGGAACGGTTAGATCAATTTTTTGATCAGTTGGCTGATCAAATGCAAGATCTGATGAATCAGGGAGGGCGTAATCGTAACCATCGTGAAGCAGCAGATGATGACAATCCGTTTTATGAGGGTGACGGTTCTTCTTCTGATGAACAAGTACCGCAGAATCGAAGGGGTGATAGGGGTGATAATAGGCGTTGGGAGGTAGGAATGCGAACCAGCATTCCTGAATTCGATGGTGATACTTTGAATCCGGAAAAATTCATTGATTGGGTTGTTGCTGTTGAATAAGTGTTCGAATTCAAAGAGGTTCCTGAAGACAAAAAGGTTTCGTTGATCGCTACCATGCTACGTGGAAGGGCTTCTGCGTGGTGGCAACAATTGAAACTGACGCGGGAGAGAGTTGGAAAGCCAAGGGTCACAACTTGGAGGAAGATGAAGAAGTGCATGAGGGCCAACTTTATTCCTCATAATTACCAACGATTAATGTACCAGCGGTTACAAAATTTAAGACAGGGGTCCAAGTCTGTTGAGGACTACACAACGGAATTCTACCAATTAATTGCAAGGAATGACATTCAAGAAACTGAAGAGCAACTTGTTTCTCGTTACATTGGTGGACTAAGGGTTTAGATCATGGAATTCATTGACATGTTTGATCCGGTGACACTTTCTGATGCTCATCAACGTGCTCTAGCTTTTGAAAAACAAAAGCGGCATATTGGTGTTTCATCTTCTGTTGGAGGAGGTTCGGGTTCGGGTAACACGACATCTCGTTTCGTGCCTAACCAAACAAAACAGGGTGTTGGTAGTAGTGGACCACCTTCTAAAGGAGTCGGCGGTAGTAGCATGAAGTGTTTCAATTGTGGGGAGACTGGTCATCGACAGTCAGAATGTAAGAAAGCTGGTAAAAGAAATATGTTTGCTGACCCTGAGGAATGGGAAGATGGTGGTGAGGCTAATGAAAATTATGAAGACATTCCAATATTTGATGAAGAGCTTGAGTATGTGGAAGAGGAGGTGGCTGGAGAGGTGGGGACATGGCTGGTAGTTATGCGTTCATGCTATACAGAGAACCATCCTAAGCCTTATAAGCTCCAATGGCTTAAGAAGGGAGGTGAGGTGCCAGTAACCAAGCGTTCCCTTGTTCCGTTTTCTGTTGGTAAAACATACAAGGACGAAGTCTGGTGTGATGTGGTTCCCATGGATGCGTGCCATTTGCTGTTGGGTAGGCCTTGGGAATATGATCGCAACGTAGAACACAATGGGCGGTTTAATACTTATAGTTTTTTGTTTGATAACGTGAAGATAACATTGTTACCCACTAAACCCAAGGAAGTGGCTTCCAAACCTACTGCTACTTTGTTGACTTTTTCTCAGTTTGAGAATAAGCTGGAGGCTGGGGATGATGTTTTTTTGCTGATAGGTAAAGAAGTGGTTGAGGGTGTTGATGTTCCTGATGCTATGGTTCCTCTACTTGAAGAATTTTCTGATGTTTTTTCCCACTGAATTGCCTGATGGTTTGCCGCCTTTGCGTGACATCCAACATCATATTGATCTAGAACCTAGATCACAGTTGCCTAACAGGCCACATTACAGGATGAGCCCAGCAGAGCATGAGGAGTTGCGAAGACAGGTTGAGGAGTTGATATCTAAGGGCCATGTTCGTGAAAGTATGAGCCCTTGTGCTGTTCCTGCTTTGTTGACTCCAAAGAAAGATGGCACTTGGCGCATGTGTGTTGACAGTCGAGCTATTAACAAGATTACTGTGAGGTATAGGTTTCCTATCCCTAGACTTGATGATTTGCTTGATCAGATTAGTGGTGCTACCATTTTCACAAAGTTGGATTTGAAGAGTGGGTATTACCAGATTCGTCTTAGGCCTGGTGATGAATGGAAAACTGCCTTCAAAACTCGTGAAGGATTGTATGAATGGTTGGTAATGCCTTTTGGTTTGTCAAACGCACCAAGCACTTTTATGCGTGTGATGAATCAGTTGCTCAGACCTTTTATAGGGAAGTTTGTGGTTGTATATTTTGATGACATTCTTATTTATAGTGCTTGTTCTAGTGAGCACCACATGCATGTCAAGCAAGTTTTGTCCTTACTTTGCAAGGATAGTTTCTATGCATCATCAAAGAAGTGTGTTTTATTTGGGGTATGTTATTTCTAGCAAGGGAATACAAGTTGATGAATCTAAAGTAGCAGCTATTACAAATTGGCCAACTCCTACTACTATTACTGAAGTTCGTAGTTTTCATGGGCTTGCTTCTTTTTATATCAGTTCTATTATGGCTCCAGTGACAGACTGTATGAAGGGGAAGACGTTTGTATGGACCAAAGAGGCCGAGCTTGCTTTTCAAGTTATAAAAGCCAAGCTCACCACTGCACCTATTCTGGTATTGCCTGATTTTTCTCAAGTATTTGAACTTCATACTGATGTCTCAAAGGTCGGGATTGGTGGGGTGCTTAGTCAAGTTGGTCGACCTGTTGCTTACTTTACTGAGAAATTGACAGGTCCAATGTTGAGGTATAGTACTTATGATTTGGAGTTTTATGCAGTGGTCCAAGCTGTAAAGCATTGGCGTCACTATCTATTTCACAAAGAGGGTTTGTTTTGTTCACTGATCATGATTCTTTAAGGCATATTCGTACACAAGACAAGGTGTCACATAAGCATGGGCGTTGGTTAGCATTTCTTTAAAAGATTACTTTTGTTGTTAAACACAAGACTGGAGTTTCGAACCGAGTTGCTGATGCCCTAAGCAGGAGGATTAATCTGCTTGTGTCTATGAGGGTTGATGTGCCAGGCTTAGATGTCATTCGTGAGCAGTTATCCATTGATCCATTTTTTTCAATTATTATGCAGGATGTGCAGACTGGGCTGAAGTCAGATTTTCTTGTACAAGATGGTTTTCTGTTCAAAGGGAATCAACTATGTATTCCTGATTCGAGTCTACGTTTACAGATTACTAAAGAGTTGCATGGGGAAAGGCACGTTGGTCGTGATCGTATTCTACAGTTGGTACAAGCTTCTTATTTCTGGCCTACCATGAGGACAGAAGTGGATCGTTATGTTAAGAGCTGTCGTATTTGTCAAGTTTCTAAGGGCACAGCTAGTAACGCGGGCCTCTACATGCCATTGCCGGTTCCTTTGCAGCCATGGGTTGATATTAGCATGGATTTTGTGTTGGGGTTGCCGCGTACACAAAGGGGTAACAACTTTATCTTTGTTGTTGTTGATAGGTTTTCTAAGATGGTTCATTTTATTCCCTGGAAGAAGACAACTGATGTTGTTAATGTGGCACAACTCTTCTTTCGTGATGTGTATCGCTTACATGGATTGCCTTCTTCTATTGTTTCTAATCGGGATACCCGGTTTTTGAGTCACTTTTGGCGTAGTCTATTGAGGATGGTGAATACCCAACTCAGTTTTAGTAGTGCTTATCATCCACAAACGGATGGCCAAACTGAAGTTGTGAACCGTTCACTTGGTAATTTGCTACGATGTCTAGTTGGTGATCATGTGAAAGCATGGGACCAGAAACTATACCAAGCTGAGTTTGCTCACAATCATGCTGATAATCGAAGTACCGGGTTTAGTCCATTTCAGGTGGTTTATTCTTCTCAACCTCGAGGCCCACTTGATTTAATGTCACTTCCTGCATCTGGCTTAGTTCCCAAAAGGGTTCAAGATTTTGTGGAGGGATTGCATGAAGTTCATAAAGTTTTTCATCTTAACTTGATCCAAGCGAATGCCAAGTACAAGAAAGCTGCTGATAAAAAACGAAGGCATGTTGATTTTGAAGAAGTGACTTTGTTTGGGCTGTGCTAACTAAAGATCTTTTTTTAGTGGGAGAGTACAACAAGCTGTCTGCCAAAAAGATTGGTCCTGTTGAGATCGTGCAGAAGATAAATCCTAATACCTATCGACTAAAGTTGCCTAGCCATATTCGGTATTCTGATGTGTTTAATGTGAAACATTTGCTGCCATATCATGGTGATTCTTCTGATGATGAGGCCGTTGGGAATTCGAGGGCGAATTTTGTCTACCCAAGGGGGAATGATGCGGGCCCAAGTGTGGATGAGCAAGCTTTAGCCTTTTTGGAGGCCCAGTCAAAACGACCGTCAGACAAAAAACGGCTTATTTTATGAGTTATTTACATTTTTGTCTTATTTTTATATTTTGTTAAACTTTACATTTGGCCCAGTTTTCGGCCCGCTTATGTTTCGTGGCCCATTCGAATTTGGTTTTGTTTTTTTATATGTTTGTAAGAGATGAGTGAGAGAATTATTGAAGTTTATGAAAATCTGTTTTTCTCTCTATCACTGTGTGTGCGAGTGTAAACCCTGATTATCGGTATTTTTTGTGAATCAACGATAGTTAGAAGAATTATTCATGGTATTCTCATTGAATTAACAGGCTCAATTATCTATCTCTCTGTTTCCGACTACATCAGTTGGTATCAGAGCTAAATTTTCTGATCAAGATGCCACCACGGAGAAGACCTCTTAATGATGTTCATGAGCAGGAATTGGAACAACGTATTATGGCACGGATGGAGGAATGGTTAGATCAATTTTTTGATTAGTTGGCTGATCAAATGCAAGATCTGATGAATCAGGGAGGGCGTAATCATAGTGAAGCAACAGATGATGAAAATCCGTTTTATGAGGGTGACGGTTCTTCTTCTAATGAACCGTACCGCAGAATCGAAGGGGTGATAGGGGTGATAATAGGCGTTGGGAGGCAGGAATGCAAACCCGCATTCCTGAATTCGATGGTGATACTTTGAATCCGGAAAAATTCATTGATTGGCTTGTTGTTGTTGAAGAAGTGTTCGAATTCAAAGAGGTTCCTGAAGACAAAAAAGTTTCGTTGATCGCTACAAGCCTACGTGGAAGGGCTTCTGCGTGGTGGCAACAATTGAAACTGACGCGGGAGAGAGTTGGAAAGCCAAGGGTCACAACTTGGAGGAAGATGAAGAAGTGCATAAGGGCCAACTTTATTCCTCATAATTACCAACGATTAATGTACCAACGGTTAGAAAATTTAAGACAGGGGTCCAAGTCTGTTGAGGACTACACAACGGAATTCTACCAATTAATTGCAAGGAATGACATTCAAGAAACTGAAGAGCAACTTGTTTCTCGTTACATTGGTGGACTAAGGGTTCAGATCATGGAATTCATTAACATGTTTGATCCGGTGACACTTTCTGATGCTCATCAACATGCTCTAGCTTTTGAAAAACAAAACCGGCGTAGTGGTGTTTCATCTTCTGTTGGAGGAGGTTCGGGTTCGGGTAACATGACATCTCGTTTTGTGCCTAACCAAACAAAACAGGGTGTTGGTAGTAGTGGACCACCTTCTAAAGGAGTCGGCAGTAGTAGCATGAAGTGTTTCAATTGTGGGGAGACTGGTCATCGACAATCAAAATGTAAGAAAGCTGGTAAAAGAAATATGTTTGCTGACCCTGAGGAATGGGAAGATGGTGGTGAAGCTGATGAAAATTATGAAGACATTCCAATATTTGATGAAGAGCTTGAGTATGTGGAAGAGGAGGTGGCTGGAGACGTGGGGACATGCCTGGTGGTTAGACGTTCATGCTATACACCAAAGGCAAATGATAATGATCGGCTTAAGCATAACATCTTCCATTCAACATGTACTGAAGCTAAGTGTGGATATACCTGGTGCAACCAAAACCAAGTCACTTAGAAGATTTTGGTACAACAAATAAAGGACTTCCGAAGCTAAGTGTGGAACTTCCGAAGGAAAAAGGAGCTCTTCCGAAGACAAAGTGTAAAACTTACTTCCGAAGGAAAACTCCAACTTTTGAAGACAAAGAACCTACTTCCGAAGATCAAAACTTAGAATGAAAGATCTGAAGTCAACTTTCGAAGTACATAAGTCCTCAAGCCTCGGAAGTATAGAAGCCTCTTCCGAAGTATAAGTGGCTTCGGAAGAACTTGTTCTTCTGAAGCCAACTTACCTTCGGAAGACACTGCTATTATCCAGTGGACATAAGTATGGTCTCCCTGACACTCCGCTGCAGATCTCTAAGATACTGCATGGCGTTTTCTCAAAAGCCATGTAGTTGACCATACTTTAATCCACTGTTTACCTTTTTATGTTAGTACAGTTGCCATCTTTAGTTGGTGACAAAAGGTAAGTCATGGACATGTCATGACTACCATATCTTAGATAATACTTTATCTAAGATACCTTAACTTTAGCATTGTAGTATATGCTTTAGTCTTAGGTTTCCAGCTGGTATCAAAGTATATCCGGCTGTAGGATCTAGTATATATAGTTTCTCATTGTAACTCATGTATCATGCTTGTAAGAGTCTTGTTATATTGTGAGTTGAGAAGTAATATATACAAGAGCCTTGAAAATTATTTCTGTGTGTTCCTTTGCTACTTATTATATTATTATCAACTCTTGTAAAAGACTTTACTTCATCTGATTTGAGTGTTTCTATAAGTGAGTTTGAGAGAAATCCAAGTGTTTAGGTAAGAAACCCGATCCTGCAATTGGTATCAGAGCATTTTAGGCTCTTGATTGTGAGATTTTACCATCCTAATCAACCTGTTTTTCACTCCTCCTTATACCTCACTCAAAATGGCGCTCAACAAATCTGAAGTAGAGATGGGGACGATGACCAAAGCACCCATCATCACCCCTGAAAACTTCAGGTCTTGGAGTAGAAGAATGGAAGGCTTCATCAGGTATGAAGACAACAAGATGTGGCAATCCATTATCAATGGCCCGTATAAGCCAAAAGTAGCTGTTGGAAACGATGCCATTATTGAGAAAGCTGTTGAAGATTATTTTGATGAGAACATGAAGAAGCTAGACATCGACAGCAACGCTATGACTGTTCTCATGACTGCAATTCCAAACTCTATCATGGTAGGGTTTGAGCATTGCAAGTCTGCCAAAGAACTGTTTAATGCGCTTTCTCAAATGTACTCAAGCTCAAATGACTCCAAGAAGGACTCACTGAAGCAGCAGTTCTAGAACTTCACCTATGTTACTGGAGAGACTCTTAGCCAGCAATATTTCAGGTACATGGATCCCATTTCTTCCCTTCAATCTGTAGGAATTGCTCATGAACTCAGAGACCTTACAAGAAAGTTCACGAGTGCATTACCCAATGAGTGGACATTCTACTGTGTCTCTATCAAGAGAACAGAGAATCTGAATACACTCACCATGACCGAACTTTATGGGATCCTTGATGGATACCATTTGGAAATGGAAAGTAAGAGGGGTCATCAACAAGAAGACCCTTGAGTCTTCCTGCTAGCAACGCTTTAATGGTTGCTGAAAGCTCAGGAATCTCCCAGCCTCAACAATACCTGACTTACACCCAGCAGCCATCGTGTTCTTCTAGGCCATACATCATATTTCCTGAGACTCCAAGGTCTCAACAAGCTTAGCAAAGCTCCTTTCAGGACAGCTGTGCTTTTGTCTCAGGAAGTGGACACTCAAATGATTATAAATACTGCTTTGATGATCTAGAGTGTTTCAGCCCGGATGACGTGGAATACGTGGACATAGTCCAACAAATGGCTCTTCTAACCTACAGAGCAAAGAAGTTCTTTAAGAAAACTGGAAGGCAATTTCCCCAGAACCCAATCAACAGCAAATTTGGGTTTGACAAAACCAAGGCCAAATGTTACAACTGTAACCAACTTGGTCATTTTGCAAGGGAATGTAAGGCTCCCAAGTCCAACCCGGGAACCCCACAGGCCTCCACACATCCCTCTACACCAAAGCCCACCGGAAAGTCAACAGAAACAGCTGCAATGGCTCAAGAAGTTGACTGGAGCTTCATGGTACAGGATGTGACTCCTGCTCAAGAACTCATGGCCGGAACAAATGAAAATAAGGTATATGAACATCTCTGTACTCCTGCCTGTATTGCTAAGGTTAAATTGTATCAGGACTACAATATGGAAATTAAATCTGATATTGAGTCTTTAAATGTTTTAAAATCTGATTTTAAAAGGGCTGAATCTGACTACCAAAGAAAAATTAAGGAGTTAGAGAAAACTGTGTCCCTATTAAAACATGAACACACAAACTATAAGACTCAGATAAAGGATTTAATATCCAAATTGACTGAGGCTCAAGCCCAGCTTGTCACAGCTGAGGCTCAAGCCAGGAAGTATGCTATTTCCGAGCAAAACTTCCAAGCCATTCTTGCATCATCCTCTCACTCAAAACTTTATTACCAAAACAAAAGTGGGTTGGGAACCAATGAAATTGCTCCACCACACTCTTATGATTCTATAAGACAACCAAGGTGTGATACTAAAGAGCAAGAGGTTCCATCTGCTGAACCACCTTCTCATGAGTCAAAGAATGATGCAATTATGGAGACCATGACAGGGAAGAATCAGGTAATTATGCCCTCCCCTACCAATGATGATCAAAACCTGACCACCAAAGCCAGAAGAAGCAGAGCTAAGGCAGCCAGAAAAACTGCCAAGAAAATGGCTGAGTCCAAGCTAAAGATAGACCCAAAGCAAAAGGGCGTATTCATCTCAGCTGGATTCCAGGTTGTTGGAAACTCTGATTCAGGAAAGGCGTGTAGTACCAGCACTCCTGTCCTACCAAAGGATCAGAAGTTAAAGGGAAAGGTTGCTGATGAAGAGAAAAAGAACAAGAAACAGCAATCCTCAAGTTCCCAAAAGATTAACATTGCATGCATAATGTGTGGTCTGCAAAACCACATGGCCAAAGATTGTTACTACAATCCTGCTAGCACACATTATGCAAATAATGTTAAAAAGAAAGGAGTCAGGGAAGGTTTCTCATTTGGACCATATCAAATGGTTCAAGTGATGAAAAAGGGAAAGCTTGTTTCCGAAGCAAGGCTGCTTTCGGAAGAAAATTCTTCTTCTGAAAGGAAAAAGGCTTCGGAAGCTAAAGCTGTCAAGACTCAGAAGAATAAAAGAGTCCTCTTGAAACCATCCCAGAAGAAGACTGCTTCGGAAGAAAAGGTGGTCGAAGGCTTCTTCCGAAAAGAAAGAAGCTTCGGAAGAATGCCAAGCTACAAAATCTTCAACAAGCTCATCCTCCATGATCAACCAAGGGATGGAATGGAAGATCAAAGAAGATGCTGTAGCCCAAACCTCTTCTTCAAAGACATCCATTGAACCCCCATGCATAAACTTTGGTTCAATTATGTCATTATCATTGGAAGAACCCAAGACCAATAAGGCTTGGGTTTCCAATTAAAACTAATCATCTCATCTTATGTGCAGGGACATCCATATGACAAGAATAACAATATTTTGATTGTAGATAGTGGATGCTCCAGGCACATGAAAGGGAACAGATCTCTCTTTCAACAATTTCAACATTATGATGGAGGTCTTGTCCAGTTTAGATGTGAGGCCGGAGGATATATTTCTGGCAGAGGAAGTATATCCAATGGAAAGTTAAAAGTTGACAAAGTTAATTTTGTCAAACAGCTTGAACACAACCTGTTAAGTGTTTCTCAATTCTATGATCAAAAGCATCAAATGCTCTTCACAGAACATGAGTGCATTATCCTCAAACCCGGGATGACAATTCCTCAGGAATTGGTGCTTCTTAGATCTCCCAGGAAAGGGGATATGTACAAGCTGGATATGAACAATGCTTCCCCAATGGGAGAAGTATCATGCTTTCTTTCCAAAGTTGATGGTGATGAGTCAACACTATGGCATAAACGAATGTGTCATGTAAATTTTAAGACAATGAATAAATTGGCTAAAAATAACTTGGTACATGGTTTGCCTAAAAAGGAATTTTTCTGCAAAGATAACTGTGTTGCTTGCCTGAAAGGGAAACAACACAGGGCATCTCATAAATCCAAAGTTGTTAACTCCATCACCACCCCATTACACTTATTGCACATGGATCTATTTGGTCCCACAAGTATAATGAGCATTGGAAGGAAATCATTTTGCCTTGTGATTGTTGATGATTTTACTAGATTTACATGGGTATTCTTTTTATGAACCAAAGATGAAACTGCTGAAACTCTGAAATCTTTTATTCTTAAAATAGAAAATCAAGTTGATCACAAGGTTAAAATAATTAGAAGTGATCAAGGGACTGAGTTTAAGAACCTAGTTCTTGACTCATTTTGTAACTCAAAAGGGATTGCCAGACAATATAGTGCTCCCAGAACTCCTCAACAAAATGGTGTTGCTGAGAGGAGGAATAGGACACTTATTGAGGCTGCTCGGACTATGTTAGCTGATTCAAAGCTGCCTCTAACATTCTGGGCAGAGGCAGTCAGCACTGCATGCTATGTGCAGAACAGAGTTCTTATAGTAAAGCCACATGGAAAAACCCCTTATGAGTTATGGAACAAGAGGCCACCGTTCATTGGCTTTCTAAGGTCCTTTGGCACCAGGTGTACCATACTTAACACAAAAGACATTTGGTAAAATTTGATGAAAAGTCAGATAATGCTATCTTTGTTGGATATTCCTCTTACTCTAAAGCTTATAGAGTTTATAATATGAAAAATCAACAATTTGAGGAATCTTCCAACATTGTAGTCAATGAGCACACTCCTTGTGTTAGGGGGAATGGCCCTGATCATATGTTTGATTTAGAATTGTTTCCAAACTATTCTAAACCATCTTGTGAGAATGTTTCAGCTGGAACAGGTGCTCAAAGTGACTCTGATGAAGATCAACTGTTTGAGCTTCCCAGACCTATTCCAAGTTCTCCAAGAGTTGCAGCAAATCAAGTTCCCACTATTGAAAGATCTGACAGTATAACCATCTCAAGAGATAGTGGTACTTCAACAAGGAGTTCACCTGCTAAATTTTAAATCTCTTCAGGTGACCCTGCACAACACCAAGCTGATGAAAGCAACCTCTTGAAGGAACAGGCAACTGTTGATGATGCTTCACAGCAAACAAATGATGAAGTTTCTCTTTAATTCAATCAGTCCTCATTGAATGAGTTTGAAACAACAGCTGGACCAAGTATTCAAGCTCCTGAGCAAAATATGTCCAATTTGGATTTTCTTTGCAACTGGAGGTGATTCCTAAACTTAGGATTCATAACACTCATCCAGCTGAGAACATCATAGGGGAAGTATCTGAAGGCGTGAGAACAAGAGGACAAACTCACAATGGGAATGTCTGTTTGTACTCATGCTTTTTATCCCAAATGGAACCCAAGAAGGTGGAAGATGCCTTGAAGATAGTAGCTGGGTTGAATCAATGCAAGAGGAGCTGCTTCAATTCAAAAGACAAAAGGTTTGGAACCTATGTGCGCTACTATCTGGTCAAGTACCTATAGGCACTAAATGGGTTTTCAGAAACAAGAGAGATGATAGAGGCTTGATTATCAAGAACAAGGCAAGACTGGTGGTTCAAGGATACACTCAAGAGGAGGGAATCAATTATACTGATGTCTTTGCACCTGTTGCAAGACTTGAGGCAGTTAGGATCTTCCTTGCTTATGCTGCATCCAAGAATTTCACTGTCTACCAGCTTGATGTCAAGTGTGCCTTTCTATATGGGGATATAGATAGGGAAGTCTATGTATGCCAACCTCCAGGATTTGAAGATCCACAACATCCCAACTATGTGTGCAAATTGGATAAAGCTTTATATGGGCTGCACCAAGCACCTAGGCTGTGGTATGAGACATTGTCTCAGTTTCTCCTGAAGAATGGTTACACTAGAGGTACCATTGATAAGAATCTTTTCATAAGAAAGTCTGGGAAGGACATCTGCTCGTTCAAGTCTATGTTGAATATCATATTTGGTTCTTCAAATGACCAAATGTGTAAAGACTTTGAGAGCATTATGAATAAGAAGTTTGAGATGAGTTCCATGGGAAAATATGGACTTTTTCCTTGGAATTCAGGTAAAGAAAATGAAGGAAGGGTTCTTTATCAATCAATCTAAGTATGTCTATGATATCTTAGAACGATTTGATATGAAAGATTGTAAAGCAGCAAAAACACCTATACCCAGAAACCACAATCTCTGCCCTGATTCTGAGGGGGAGGATACTGATCAACATCAGTATAGAGCGATTATTGGTTCTCTGATGTATCTCACAACAAGTAGACCTGATATCATGTTTGCAACTTGCATTTGTGCAAGATATCAGGCTGCTCCAAAGGTGTCTCACCTAATAGCTGTCAAGAGAATTCTTAGATACCTCAAATGAGCACCTAAACTAGGTCTCTGGTATCCAAGAAATAGTGATTTCAATCTCTATGGTTACTCTGACAGTGATTATGGTGGCTGCAATATCAACAAGAAATCAACATCCGGTGGATGTCAATTTCTTGGTGGAAGGATCATCTCATGGCAATGCAAGAAGCAATCCTGTGTCTCTACATCAACTGCTGAAGCTGAATACATTGCTGCTGCTAGTTGCTGTGCTCAGCTGCTGTGGATTCAAAATCAGATGATAGACTACGGATTCAACTTCATGAGCACTCCTATCCACATTGACAACAACAGTGCTATATCCATTACTGAAAATCCAGTGAAGCACTCCAAGACTAAGCACATTGATATCAGGTATCATTTCATTAGAGATATTCATGAGAAAAATCTTATCAAGCTAATCAAAGTTGACTCAAATGAACAATATGCTGACTTGTTCACCAAAGCCTTTGATGAACAAAGATTTAAATATCTCATTACAGCTATTGGGATGATAAACCTTGATTAGTTGATCTCATTTGAAAACCTTTTAATGTGTAAAGTCTTATGTCAAAACAATCTAAACCCTGTTACAAAAGATCTTTTTCTAAATTTTATCTAAGTATGAATTCTTCCGAAGAGAAATTAACCCTCGGAAGATATTTCACATATCTTCCGAAGCAAATTTCTCCCAGGATAATTTTCTTCTCGGAAGAGTGTTAAGTCTCGGAAGAAGCGATTGATTTCATATCAGATCTACTTCCGAAGCTTATAACACACTCCATTTGAAAAGCAACATATACTCTCGGAAGTAATCAATTTACCTTCGGAAGTAAATTTGCCTTCGGAAGAACATTACCTTCGGAAATGCTTTATACTCGGAAGAAAGATTTTACTGTGTAACGGAAATCTTTTGGGCCCCACTCTGTAAAAAGTAAAGATTTTGTTAATGATGTCGGATTATTTAAATGGACTAACCTTACCGCCCATGTCACATCATCCACTGAAACCTCACATCGTCTTATCCAAACCCCCTTTAAACCGCCATTCCACCCATTTAAATACCTCCGGCTAATCACTTACATCCTTTTTACCAAAATTACTGCCCTAAAAGCTTTCTTCATCTTCAATTTACCCTATTCCGAACTATCTTCATGTACCTTTCTTCAATGGCACTTAACCCCAGCACAACCAAGTCGCACTCCTTGACTCTTCAAGGGATGTTGACTTCTCAGACATCATCTCCTTTCTAACCCAATCTTCTTACTAACCGCTCTGACTGTAAACCCCACAATTTACTCAAACCATATGTCTGAATTTTGGGCAAATGGTCAGATTGAAACCCTAAATGGGGTTCGTGTCATTCGATCGAGCATCTGTGGCCAGGAGTTGGTCATTTCTGAACAGATCATCAGGGAGCATCTAGAGCTTCATGATGAGGGCGCTCCAACAGAATTCCCCAAAGCAGATTTGGACAATTCTTATATCCAAATGGGATATGGTGGAGATGTTAGCAGGTCAACTGTCTACAAATTTAACTTCTCTTACAATTGGAAGTTCCTGCTGCATGTGGTTCTTCACTGCTTGTCCAATAAATCTGGGGGATGGGATCAAATCCCATATGAACTTGGGTGCCTAGTTCATGGTTTGGTGAAAAGCCTCCGCTTCAACTACTCAAGATTTGTGCTGACTAACCTCATGGGAAATCTTCAAAGGGACACATTCTTCATGTATCCCAGGTTTCTCCAGCACATAATCAATTGTGAGCTGGACCAGAGCAAGCTTGTCTGCGCAGCTGCTCTGACTGCTCCTCAAATGAGGCCGACCATCTTCAAGACTTTGAAGAGAGTGTCCACCAACTTCACCGGAAGAGATACTGCACTTCTTCCAGGTATGATTGAGCCAATGGCTCCTGGTGACATCCCTGTTAACCCCACAGGTGATGAACCCACACCAGCAACTACCCTCACTTTGCCAAATCTACCTTCTCCACCCATTACCTTTACTTATCAGAGACGTCCCAAACGAACCCTTGTTCAATCTTCTCTGATTGAACAAGCTCCTCATGTTCTACCCAAAAAGGCTAGAGTGGAACAAAGGGCTCCCACTCAGCCTGAGGTCCAACCATCCTTCACAATTGACCTCAATATGGGTCTTGAGTCTCCTCAGTCTCAGACCCATGAGCCCGAAACCCAAGCTGAAAGCCCTCAGGGAGAGTCTCTATACTCCCTGAGCAGCCAAAAAGGGACAGCCCTATCATAGGCTCAATGCCTTTAGACATTGATCAAAGTCCCGGGTCATTAGGTTACACTTCCATATCCTTTACTGACCTTTTAATTGGAGCTGATGAAGAGATTATGTCTCTTCAGGGCAATGAAGTTGATCCACAACACCCTCTCAAGGATCAACAGAGCCCAGAGAGATCTCTTATCTCTAGCCCCCATCAGCAAACCTTTACTGAGGTGAGTCCCACTGATGTGGAGGGGACTCATGTAGATTCAGCTGCCACTACTGAAGGAGCCTCAAGGGATCCTCAGGACAGTGGTAACATCACTGAGACTGAATCTACGGCAACCATGCCCTTTGATGACTCTGAAAGAGACATCTTTGAGCAAGGGAAACCAGGGCGCCAAGAAACCACATCTGGTGGTGAGGATGAACATACAAGGTATGTTACCTCATCTCCCCGTGATTCTTCAAAAGAAGATGAGGGAAGAATGCAACTCACCATTCAAGACCTACTTTCTAAAGTCTCAAATCTTGAATCCAAGGTTAGGACTTTAGAGGATAGGTCTGCCACTCACAACTTGAGATTGAAACTCTCAAGGCCAAACTAGCTGAGAAACAGATTGAGAGGTCTGTTAGGCATGTACCAACTCAGGTCTCCTTGACCTCTTCCTCTAGCTCATCAAGCTCTCAGGATGATGCTACCAAAAAGGGGGAGAGTGTTGACAAAGTCAAAGACAAGAGGAACCCAAAGTCAAGCTCTCACTTCCTTGAGCTCAAAGTATCCTGTGCAACAAGCTTCAATTTTCCCTAAGCCTCCTCCAGTTGTCATTCAATTGGATCAAAGGATGCTCCAAGATCTCAATAGGTTCTTTAACAAGTTCCTATTGGAATCTCTTATAGAACAGCCAAGTCCTGATCTGTCTGTGATCTACTTTGGAGCTCAAGAGCTTCAGAGGTTAAATGCACCTTCTACCACTATTGAGGAAGTTGGTCAACCTAAGGTCCAAGTGGAACCTGAGATTAACTTCGAAGGGGAAACAAGGACTGATGGCCCAGCAACTGAAACAGTTGGGACAGATAGTGCATTTTCACAGACTTCCGAAGCACAATTCAAAGCCTCGGAAGAACAATTTCAAACTTCCGAAGCTGAGATTGCTGCTGCGGAAGGACTATTCTCATTATCCGATGATCTAATAGTCACAGATGCAATCCTGGAACTTGCATCTGAGGTTAATAGGGAGGATTTTCTCACCCAACCACTAGCTCTAACATCAGCATTAACTCCAGCTTCCATCTCTACTACTCAACCTGAATCTTCCATCCAAGAACCCCAAAGTCTAGCACTTCCGAAGACATCAAAGGAAAGAGGAAGATGACTTCGGAAGAGCTTCAGGAGGAAGAAAGGTTGGAGAAACTCAAAAGAAAAGGTAGGCTTCCAACTGGAAAACTGCTAGCTGCAAGTACCAAAGCAGCTGCAGCCAACCAGGAGGCAGTCAACAACAGAAAAAGAGTAGAGATTATTGATAGACTTGTTAGTCTAGGAGCTGCAAATGAAGATGTACTCCTGCTACCATTAGAGGAGTTAGTAGAGCTGGAAAAGGCAACCTTGCTGCTAAACAGCAAAAAGAAGAGGCAGCAAGGTTGGCCTTAGAAGAAGAAAGGGAGAGGAAAGAAAGAGAAGCTGATCTGCAGCTCAGGAGGGAAAGGATAACTTTCCTAACCTCCAGAGGTTTCTCTCAAGAAGAATTATCTCCACATAACAATGATACGATCTTATGGCTCTTCAACAAAGAGCAAGATCAAATGGAGAAAGAGAGAAAGAAAGCTGCAAGGGAAAGCTAATGAGAAGAAGAAGAAGAAGGAAGAGGAAGCAGGACTGACTGCTGCCAAAAAGATAGGTGAGAAGGCCTGGATGAAGAGCTATCTCAAGGCTCATGGCTTCTCTGGCAGGCAGGTGGGTCCTATGTCAGAAAAGACTCTCCAGCGACATGTGTGACATAAAGGCTGACATTCGCGCGGGGGAAGAGGAAGGAGATGTACAGAAGGGGACAGGGATGACCTTCAAAGCAACCACTCAACCCAAACTCCAAACCCAACCAACAACCTGAACCTATACCCTTTCCATTCCCCATCAAAACCGAACCAACCACTGAACCATACACCCCTGAACCTACACCATCACCCCTACCAATCTCTTCACCTAAACACACCTAAACTACCCATCCTCCAACCCAAAAACTCTAGCCAGAACCCAAACACCTCAACCTACCCATCAACCCATAAACCATCCCCTCAGCCTTCTAAACATCTATCCTTAGAAGAATTCAAGGCAGTCAAGACAAAGCTCATCAATTGCACAACTCTGAGCGATATCTCCTGTGAGGAGATTCAGTCAATTTGACCTATGTTGATGGATCCTCAAGTTCACTCACTAGAGATCAATTTCTTGATCTTGCCCAGAGGAACATTGGACCAACCTGCAAATCTCCTTGGCCTCAATTCAGACACTTTCCGAATGAGAAGGAAGAAAAGAAGTTAAGGAGAAGGTGGTGACTCTACTGGATACCAAGAAGGCGACGGGTGCTAAGAACAACCCTTGCACCTAGAAGAAGAGATCATCCATGGAGGTTCGAAGACTCTTCTCACAATTTGTTGTTGAAAAGAGAGAATGGAGAGCTCAACAGGCTAAGTGCCTCTGCTCTATGCTACACTTGAGCAGATTTGACATGCTGAGTTAGCATAGAGAACCATTCTCCAACCCTTCAAACTCTGATGTAGCTGCCCCATCAGAAATCATCTAGCAGCCTCATATGGGCCGAGCTAACTGCTAGAAGCAAGGTTGAAGAAGAGTTGAAACTAAGAGAGGACGAGGAAAGGAAGGGATCAGCAACCAAAGGCAAAGCCTTTTTACAAATGGTTGAAGGTCCTGAACTTGAATCCATAGTTAGATGGGAGTATGACTATAACTCCCGTCAACTAACTCTTTTCAGGGGGACACAACAAAGGGTACATGTCATTCAGAGTGATAGACTGGATCTCCTATCTACCAATGACTTTTACAAGCTTCTCAGCACCACTTTAGGGAAGAACAAAGAGACAGACAAATATCTTTTGTCCCTGGTGCTAAAAGCTTTAAGAAGCAGAAATAAGTGAGGTTTTGGTAGCATCAGCCTAGAGGGAGTTTGTTGGATCTAGAAAGGCTGGTGCAACCAAAACTAAGTCATTTAGAAGATTTTAGTACAACAAATAAAGGACTTCCGAAGCTAAGTGTGGAACTTCCGAAGGAAAAAGGAGCTCTTCCGAAGACAAAGTGTAAAACTTACTTCCGAAGGAAAACTCTAACTTCCGAAGACAAAGAACCTACTTTCGAAGATCAAGACTTAGAATGAAAGATCTGAAGTCAACTTCCGAAGTACAGAAGTCCTCAAGCCTCGGAAGTATAGAAGCCTCTTCCGAAGTATAAGTGGCTTCGGAAGAACTTGTTCTTCCGAAGCCAACTTACCTTCGGAAGACACTGCTATTATCCAGTGGACATAAGTATGGTCTCCCTGACACTCCGCTGCAGATCTCTGAGATATTGCATGGTGTTTTCTCAAAAGCCATGTAGTTGACCATACTTTAATCCACTGTTTACCTTTTTATGTTAATACAGTTGCCATCTTTAGTTGGTGACAAAAGGTAAGTCATGGACATGTCATGACTACCATATCTTAGATAATACTTTATCTAAGATCCTTAACTTTAGCATTGTAGTATATGATTTAGTCTTAGGTTTCCAGCTGGTATCAAAGTATATCCGGCTGTAGGATCTAGTATATATAGTTTCTCATTGTAGCTCATGTATCATGCTTGTAAAAGTCTTGTAATATCTTGAGTTGAGAAGTAATATATACAAGTGCCTTGAAAATTATTTCTGTGTGTTCTTTTGCTACTTATATATTATTATCAACTCTTGTAAAAGACTTACTTCATCTGATTTGAGTGTTTCTATAAGTGAGTTTGACAGAAATCCAAGTGTTTAAGAACAAAACCCGATCCTGCAGTTTGTACTTTTGTTATTGATTCAGGGAGCTGTGACAATCTAGTTTCTGAAGTGGCTGTTAGAAAGTTGAATTGAAAACAGAGAACCATCCTAAGCCTTATAAGCTCCAATGCTTAAGAAGGGAGGTGAGGTGCCAGTAACCAAGCGTTCCCTTGTTCCGTTTTCTGTTGGTAAAACATACAAGGACGAAGTCTGGTGTGATGTGGTTCCCAAGGATGCGTGCCATTTGTTGTTGGGTAGGCCTTGGGAATATGATCGCAAGGTAGAACACAATGGGTGGTTTAATACTTATAGTTTTTTGTTTGATAACGTGAAGATAACATTGTTACCCACTAAACCCAAGGAAGTGGCTTCCAAACCTACTGCTACTTTGTTGACTCTTTCTCAGTTTGAGAATGAGCTGGAGGCTGTGGATGATGTTTTTTTGCTGATAGGTAAAGAAGTGGTGAGGGTGTTGATGTTCCTGATGCTATGGTTCCTCTACTTGAAGAATTTTCTGATGTTTTCCCCCTAAATTGCCTGATGGTTTGCCGCCTTTGCATGACATCCAACATCATTTTGATCTAGAACCTAGATCACAGTTGCTTAACAGGCCACATTACAGGATGAGCCCAGCAGAGCATGAGGAGTTGCGAAGACAGGTTGATTGAGATTGATATCTAAGGGCCATGTTCGTGAAGTATGAGCCCTTGTGCTGTTCCTGCTTTGTTGACTCCAAAGAAAGATGGCACTTGGCGCATGTGTGTTGACAGTCGAGCTATCAACAAGATTACTATGAGGTATAGGTTTCCTATCCCTAGACTTGATGATTTGCTTGATCAGATTAGTGGTGCTACCATTTTCACAAAGTTGGATTTGAAGGGTGGGTATTACCACATTCGTCTTAGGCCTGCTGATGAATGGAAAACTGCCTTCAAAACTCGTGAAGGATTATAGTAGCTATTACAAATTGGCCAACTCCTACTACCATTACTGAAGTTCGTAGTTTTCATGGGGTTGCTTTTTTTATAGAAGATTCATTCCACATTTCAGTTCTATTATGGCTCCAGTGTCGGACTGTATGAAGGAGAAGACGTTTGTATGGACCAAAGAGGCCGAGCTTGCTTTTCAAGTTATAAAAGCCAAGCTCCACCACTGCACCTATTCTGGTATTGTCTGATTTTCTCAAGTATATGAACTTCATACTGATGCTTCAAAGGTCGGGATTGGTGGGGTGCTTAGTCAAGGTGGTCGGCCTGTTGCTTACTTTAGTGAGAAATTGACAGGTCCAAAGTTGAGGTATAGTACTTATGATTTGGAGTTTTATGCAGTGGTCCAAGCTGTAAAGCATTGGCATCACTATCTATTTCACAAAGAGTTTGTTTTGTTCACTGATCATGGTTCTTTAAGGCATATTCGTACACAAGACAATGTGTCACATAAGCACGGGCGTTGGTTAACATTTCTTTAAAAGTTTACTTTTGTTGTTAAACACAAGACTGGAGTTTCAAACTGAGTTGCTGATGCCCTAAGCAGGAGGAGTAATCTGCTTGTGTCTATGAGGGTGGATGTGCCAGGCTTAGATGTCATTCGTGAGCAGTTATCCATTGATCCATATTTTTCAGTTATTATGCAGGATGTGCAGACTGGGCTGAGGTCAGATTTCTTTGTACAAGATGGTTTTCTGTTCAAAGAGTATCAACTATGTATTCCTGATTCTAGTCTGCGTTTACAGATTATTAAAGAGTTGCATGGGGAAGGGCACGTTGGTCGTGATCGTACTCTACAATTGGTACAAGCTTCTTATTCTAGCCTACCATGAGGAAAGAAGTGGATCGTTATGTTAAGATGTGTCATATTTGTCAAGTTTCTAAGGGCACAGCTAGTAACGCGGGCCTCTACATGCCGTTGCCGGTTCCTTTGCAGCCATGGGTTCATATTAGCATGGATTTTGTGTTGGGGTTGACATGTACACAAAGGGGTGGGGTAACGACTCTCTCTTTGTTGTTGTTGACAGGTTTTCTAAGATGGTTCATTTTATTCCCTATAAGAAGACAACTGATGCTGTTAATGTGGCACAACTCTTCTTTCGTGATGTGTATCGCTTACATGGATTGCCTTCTTCTATTGTTTCTGATCGGGATACCCGGTTTTTGAGTCACTTTTGGCGCGCAGTCTATAGAGGATGGTGAATACCCAACTCACTTTTAGTAGTGCTTATCATCCAAAAACGGATGGCCAAACTAAAGTTGTGAACCGTTCACTTGGTAATTTGTTGCGATGTCTAGTTGGTGATCATGTGAAAGCATGGGACCAGAAACTATACCAAGCTGAGTTTGCCACAATCATGCTGTGTTAATCGAAGTACCGGGTTTAGTCCATTTCAGGTGGTTTTTTCTTCTCAACCTCGAGGCCCGCTTGATTTAATGTAACTTCCTACATCTGGCTCAGTTCCCAAAAGGGTTCAAGTTTGTGGAGGGATTGCATGAAGTTCATAAAGTTGTTCATCATAACTTGATCCAAGCGAATGCCAAGTACAAGAAAGCTGCTAATCAAAAACGGAGGCATGTTGATTTTGAAGAAGGTGACTTTGTTTGGGCTGTGCTAACTAAAGATCGTTTTTCAGTGGGGGAGTACAACAAGTTGTCTGCCAAAAAGATTGGTCCTGTTGAGATCGTGCAGAAGATAAATCCTAATACCTATCGACTAAAGTTGCCTAGCCATATTCGGTGTTCTGATGTGTTAATGTGAAACATTTGCTGCCATATCATGGTGATTCTTCTGATGATGAGGCCATTGGGAAATCGAGGGTGAAGTTTGTCTACCTAGGGGGGAATGATGCGGGCCCAAGTGTGGATGAGCAAGCTTTAGCCTTTTTGGAGGCCCAATATCGCTTATCCAAAGGGGCTTCACTGAAACGGCCATTTGTTGGGCTAGATGTCTCCGTTTTGGGCCTGCGACCAGTCAAAACGACTGTCAGACCAAAAACGGCTTATTTTATGAGTTATTTACATTTTTGTCTTATTTTTATATATTGTTGAACTTTACATTTGGCCCAGTTTTTGGCCCGCTTATGTTTTGTGGCCCATTCGAATTTGGTTTTGTTTCTTTATATGTTTGTAAGAGATGGGTGAAAGAATTATTGAAGTTTATGAAAATCTGTTTTTCTCTCTATCACTGTGTGTGCGAGTGTAAACCCTGATTATTAGTATTCTTGTGAATCAACGATAGTTAGAAGAAATGTTCCTGGTATTCTCATTGAATTAACAGGCTCAATTATCTATCTCTTGCATCAGTGGTATGGCCACATACATCATATACATACACATATATTTTAGTATTTTATTTAACACATTTTACAAAATTATTACTTACCGATCTTTATGTTAGGATCTGGTATTTGAACGAAACACTAACTGATTAACGTGTAAACCAAACCAAATAGTGCGGAATCCTATTTGATTGGCGATCCAATCAGTGAAACGCACGTAGAATCAATAGAGTATTGAATCAAACGTTAAGAATCGATTAGGAATCGATCTACAGCGTTCTATGAACTTGGAGTATGAACTTGGAGGATTCTGGAAGGCTAGGGTACGTCTGGAGTCGAAATAGAATGAATGCTTACGTTTTTCCACGAATTGGGTGGTATTTATAGGTTAGGATTGTTCATTCGGGCGTGAACCATTAGTATGGTCAGTCGTGCGATTGAACCATGCGGTTGATCCATCCGCACGACTGAGTGTTCAGTCGTGCGACTGAGCCAATCTCATGTTACAATCATACGACTGATCCAGTCTCCTGGTTTAGTCGTGTGACTGAGTCATTCGCATGAAGTTATTCATGCGTATGGTCCATTCGCATGGGCCATTCGCATGAGAACTTCATTTTGTTAAGTTTGAATGTATTCATTAATATAACATTATGTGTATCAATTCAAACGATCACAAACCTATTTAACCAATTCAATATCAACTCATAATGAAATTAAAACATTATAAATCACAAACAACCAATCTCATTTCATTAATATTCCAAACATTACATCAGTGTAAGACAAACAAGACCTATTACATTCATATCATGATCTAGGTACATATGTTTCAACAATTCCCCCTTGGACTTAGATCTATCTAATGTCTTGTTTTCTGCATCACCTCCTTATACTTCTTGTACTTTTCCTCTCTTGTGACTCCTGCGTGAATCTCAAACGCAAAGCAGAGTCTTATGACGTTCTGGAATTAGAGGGCTTGTACAATATCTTGCGTGTCATAGAACAGTGGCCACTTGTATAATGTGTAGACATCATTAGCAGACAAGTTAGTGAGCCACATTGGGTCAAACACCCTGATGGTATCCATTTGTCCCTCTTTATTTAGAACTATGACCGCTTCCTCGGTTCTCCAGTCATAGTACACCACCACTTAAAGTGTGGAGTGAAGTCCTGTGGCATTTCCCTGAGAGGGATTCTTGACATCGTTCTTGGAGGACTCCACTTCAGCACAATCTTGGGCTTATCAGTGATGGGATCAACTTCTAAATGTCTGATATACCTCGTAGGTTGTTGAGGTTTGAAGTTGACCCACCTGGTGTGGTACTCTTTCCTCAGGGCAGCCTCAAACCAGCCTGACATTTTCCTTGGGTCAGCATATAGAAGCTTCAATTTTGCCAGCTGGTTGAGCTCAAAACCTGGTAGAGTCTTTAGATCATGTGGAAATCTAAAGTACTCTATGCCCTTCTCCCTCTTAATGGCATAAACGTTTAGATCCTCAAAATGTGCCCACGCTATAATCCTGCCCGACACCTTATGATGTTTCTTCACTCTGTAGAGTTTGGTGTAGACATTCTGTTTAGGAGCGGCGCGTTGGGCTCGGATTTCTTCAAAACAAGCAGCCCATTCAGCCTTTCTGATATCAACAATCGTTTGAGGCTTGGGCCTTCCTTCTGTCTTCTCAGATTCCTGCTCCATCTGGTCTAATACCTCAAATGTATCACTGACAAGGGATTCACCCAGATTGGGGACCACATTTCCCTCGTTGTCAGCATACTGAGGATAGTGCTCTGCTGTGACGTCTTCTATCTCTATCTCATCAATGTCATTTAGCTCTTCGTCACTGGTAGAGTCACATGTTGGAGCATCCTTAACGATCTCATCGGGATTTAGCTTGAATATCTCAGCTAGTTGCTCATTTTAAAGATCATGAATTATTTCCCCTTCTTCAGGGGTATAACTCACAGATCTCCTGACGATCCCTTGCAGATCAAGAATCATAGTTAATTGAGTCTTGACCTGCTGAAGGGGAAGCAACATCAAATTCATCTCTTTGATAGTTTGGATCGGTTTGATTTAAACAGTAACACATCAACCATTAGTTAATAATCAAGACAGAAAATGCATTAATCTTAATATAACCATCAAATACATAAGTTTAAATACATGTTTCAAATACAAAAATACATAAGTTTAAATACATGTTTCAAATACAAAAGTTATCAAATACATAGACATCTAATCATTACTTTTGTCTTGAATCGCTGGATCATCACTTTGTGAGGCAGATGATGAGGAAGCTCGTTGGTCTTGATTTCTCTTTGATCTCCTTTCTTGACCCTGAGACTGAGGCAGATGCAGCTGCATCTCCTCCTTCATCATCATCATCCTCATGCTGTCCTCTGTCCTTTCTTCCTCAATCCCTTCATCATCATCACTCTCTTCATCATCGTCCTCATCCTCATCCTCCTCATCATCATCACCATCATCACCATCTCCTTCCTTAATTTTCAGAGGCTCATCTTTAGATCCCTTAAGCTTGAGCATGATGGTCTTTTTAGCATCCTCCAACTCCTCAATCTTCTTAGCTGATGTGACTCTATGCTCTTGAAGTTGGGCAATCTCGTGGCTCTGAGCAGCCATTTGCTGGGCCTGCGCCTCGATCAGCTGAGCCTGCTGAGAGATCTGCTAGGACTGCGCAGTAGTGAGATCTGCCAGCTGACGGATCTGCGCAGTCTTCTCTTCATCAGCGGCTAACAAACGCATCACCATACGGTTCACCGCTGAAAGCTGTTCCTCTACCCCAATGGGAGGTAGAGGTGATCTGTATAGATGTGAGGGATGTGATGATAGCCCGGCTTGGTGGCTAGTGGTGGTAGTGGTGGCAGTGGTGAAGATGGGGTTAGGTCTAGATGATAGTGGAGGTGATGTAGGTGTGAATGATATGGTGGTGGATGGTATATATATGGTGGTGGGTGGGGTGTGGTGACAGTAGTAGGGGGGTGTTGGTAGTGGTAGTGGTAGCTGTTGGTGGTGGTGTGGTGGTGGTGGTGTGCTGTGGCTGTAGAGGTGGTAGCTGAGGTGGTGATGAATGTGAGCCTACGCTTCTTCTTCTTCATGCCGTGGGGCTGAGCCATCCTTTTCTTCCTCGATCCTGTCGAGGAGGATGCTCCCCTAGAGAACACGACTCGACGGCTCAGGAGCATAGTTCGGGTCCGCAGCAGTCTCTCCCGATTCCCTGGGGCGTTCACAAACGGCCGGAGTCCATGTTCTGTGCGAACAACTTTGCTTCCCACAGTCCTAGTCAATGGCTCCTCATCTGACTCTTCTTCTCCTCACCAGTATAAAATCCTGGTGGAACCCAGCCGACTCTGCTATATCTCCTGGGGGGCAGATACTGGAGGTATACTGTCTGTAGCCGTGCCCCTCGGTTGAGAGGGCATGGAATCTCCAGCATCCCTGCTATCATCATCGTCAGAGTCATGCTCTGGGAGCAATAGCTGCTAATCATCTGAGTCGCTGTCATCGTGACGCCACTTGCGTCTACCCAGTGCCACATACCTCTCATTGGCCAGATGGCCGATCAATCTCTTCACCTGGGGCTTTACTTGCTTACCCCGATACACTCTTACGACCCAGAGTCGTGTCATCCATGATCTCTAAGGCCACAACATCGTGACTCTCCTTGGGAAGTGATTGCAGCTTCTCATTGAAGATCAGCTGCAAGAATCTGGGGTACATACAAAAACCCTCCTTACCCTTGGCCTCCAGATTCTCCACCAGATACGAGAAGATCATGCTCGAGAAGCTGAAGGGGTGTGGTCAACACCAGTGCCACATAGGCATTCTGAATCTGGTCTGACAGATCATCAAACCCACCCCTCTGAGAAGCAATGCACTTCAGAATAATATGTGCTAAGTACTTATACTGGGGACACAGGTTGCTCTTGTTGAGCACACCTGAGTTGATGTCCCCAGCGTACTTAATCCTCAGGAAGCAACCTCTGACTGTAAGCGGGTGAGTCTGGTGGGGTGATCAGTATCGTCCCCAAGACCAAGTACTCTCTGAATGTCAGCTGCTGTAATCTTACTATCCATACCACAAATGAAGCTCCGTATGCTGTATGGCTCACGTGAACGATCAACAGAGGCATTCTCCAGAAGGCCTGATGTAAGGACCTGTAGGGAGTACACGGTGTAGAGATGGCCTTGTGGATCCTAGAACGCCAAAGAAAGGCAATAATCTCTATAAACTCGGCACCATTCCGAGTCGTATGGTCCAGATGAGCACATAATTGTGCTTAGGGTTGATAGACCATCTATCAGCCATTTACCTGAAAACACAAGACACAGAACCACAGTAGAAAGTCATACATCACAATTCAGTTCTAAGTATCTTGTTTAAATTCATTCTGATTCATTCATGCGAATGAATCATGCGACTGAGGTCAGTCGGTTGCCCTATCATGCGACTGAGTTTCATTCGGGTAAATGAGACATGCGACTGAGTTCAATCTGTTGGCTGAGTCTGCGATTGGTTCAGTCGACCGACTGAGCTTATTCGCATGGTGCATTCGGCCATTGACCCAATCGCAAGATTCAATCGTGCGATCGGAGTTCATCCAGACGACCAGTCGCTTGTCCCACTGTTCAGTCGACTGTGGTTCGAATCTTGACCAAATCAAGTAATTTAACGTGGTTTAAAGGTTCATTAGACTCGCCATCTCATAACTAATAACCTATTAGACTTAATTTTAACATGTTACTTAGTTTCAGTTGGTTATTAGGTCATTTAAGGTCTGGTTCTTGTCTCAATCAAATATCACAAATTAGGGCTCAATTTCTTCTGATTTCGGTGAGATTTCACTGTAGTATACCTGTATAAATGAAAACGCACGTCAGAAGATCAATAGGAATGTAGAAACAAGGTCTAAAGAAATTTCGGCAGAGTAACGGTACTATGTGCGAAATAGGAGCGATTGAGAGTGATGAGTAGAATGCGATCGACTATGGCCCTTTAAATACGGAAGCTGAGTTCAATCGGCCGACTGGCCTCATTCGCTCAGTTCATTCGGGCGACTGAAGCTCAGTCGTGCGACTGGCCCAGTCAGTCGCATTCAGTTGGCCGACTGAGGCTCAGTCGGTTGACTGACTCATTTGCACCCTTTCATTCGCACCTTTAGTTGACCGACTGAGGCTCAGTCAGTCGACTGACTCATTCGCACCCTTTCATTCTGTCGAATGGATCAGTCTGATAAGCCATTCGGGTGAATGGTTCATTCTCATGTCCGTCCAGTCGTGCGAATGGGACCCATTCGCATGATTGGTCCATACTCATGGTCCAGCTGTGCGAATGGGTTATACTTATGAAAATTTTCTTCCATTTTGACCATTTAACATTTAACCTTTTTTAACTGTTAAAATAACATTATGAGCATTTGACCATCTCAGACATGATCATTTTAACTTAAAAACTTTTGATCACCTCAAACGTGATCATTTTAAACAATTTGTCACCTCAGACGTGACCCATTTATCCTTTGAAAACACATGTGGTCATCTCAGACATGACCCTTTTTGGTGAGTTAATCCCATACTGAATCTTATGATGTAGTCCGACAAACAAACAAACTGAAATGACTAAATAACTAGAAAATCAAACTAAAGTACAAAAATTAGACTTGTTTTTGACTTTTTGTGAGAGGTAAATCCTAAGATAGAAATCTACTGGATTCGGTTCCGGAATAGGCAGCTTCTTAGTTCGACCATACTTGGACCAATTCAATTTTGGAATCATACAGGCAAGTCAAATCATTTGGGACTTGTTATCAAAACCTTTGATGCTCAATTCTTGGTTTTCATCCAGAGTCGTTAGCAAATTTAGGAAATCATACTGGTACTATTAGATTCCCACATTGATTTGAACTTTCAAGAATTGCAGCCACAATGATTGTCAGTATATATGTCCTCTTAAATCCATACACAGACTTTTGACACAGATTGGTGATAGTTTAAGGTTTAATTATTTCAACCAACATTTGTGGATCCCACACTTATATGGTAATCAACATTCCTCAGAAGCTTTTGAGCGGTCTACGGGTATTTTGACAAGAAGAGACTATTCTTAGAGCTTTCAAAGAGAAGCCAATCCTCAGGTCAGTGCCATCGACAGCAGAGAGGCGGAAAACAACAATGAATTCTAGAATATCTAGGTTATGGTTATCCTCAGGTCAGTGCCATTCGCACAGCAGAGAGGCACACAACCTATCTTCTTGTTAGAGCATCTTAACTTTCTTTTGCATATAATGTACCAACAACATAAGTTATTAGCTTGATAGCATTTGCCTTTCATTTTTTTTTCGTGCTTTGCTCTATTTATGGTCATCCGCACACATTTGTTGCGTTTACATGCTCATTACCCTTATTGGAATATTGTTGATTGTGTTAACCAGTGACAAGATGGGAGCCCACAGTCAGTTGAACAACTTAGTTTGATCTTGAGATCACCAGTCAGGTCTAATCATCTATTGTGTTGAATCTACCGACATATCATCTGTGGTCTAGCAACCTCTAGGTCTACTTTCGTTGTGTTACCTTAGTAGTTACCAGTTTTTCTATCATCTTTCCTTTTATATTGCTCAGAATACACAGACGTATACTTTGAATTTTGCATTTTCTAAATTAAAATTTAAAGTCCCTCTTGATTTGTTCCTGTGTACTATCATTTTTCTAAGAGTTTGAATCGGTATCACAGGTATGATTTACCCTATATCAGCTAGCCTCTCCTTCTCCCTCGTTTTTTTTAATGTTACTAGCTGACCTATTCTCCCCCTAAAATTCTAAAATCATAACGGATTTAATTATTTTAGGATTTTAATAGACAGCTAAATAACATGAATTTAATTTAAACAGAAAATAGAATAAATAAAGAAAATGAAAAAGAAAAAAATTAACTACACTACATCGGAGTACACATGATCATCATCAGGAATAACATCACTTGTCTTTTAACACGTTGACCTCTAAAAAATAAAAAACGTGGTTTGTCAAAAGCTTTCGTATAGAGGTCAGCGCGTTGAAAATCAGTATTAATCTTTACCAATCGATTAAGTTCTTTTCAAAACAGTCCCTTATAAAATGGTATTTAATACCGATGTGTTTGGTCTTTGGATGTTGTACTGGATTTTTAGTTACTGTAATTGCAGCAGAGTTATCAACAAAAATAGGAGTAGAAGAGAATTTAAACCGTTAGTCCCGTATTTGTTGTTGAATCCAAATGATTTGTGAACAACAACTTGCAGCAGCAGCAAGTATTCGGCTTCACAGGTTGACAATGCAAACGAGGTCTGTTTCTTACACTGCCAGGTCACTTATCTCCTCCCAAAGAATTGACACCCTGCTGATGTAGACTTGTAGTTCATCTTGCAGCCCCCGTAATCCGAGTCACTATACGCCGTGAGCTCAAAGTCATCATCATGAGAATACCTGTTGGACCAAAAGAACCAATGAGCCTGATCAGAAAAAACCTCTAAGTCCCACAGACATTACAACTGCTGATGAAGATCACAACAGCTGAAGACATCAGCTGATTACAAAGGTCTGAAGACAAAGTCTGAAAGCAAAGAACTGAAGACAAAGTCTGAAAGCAAAGAACTGAAGACAAAGTCTGAAGATGAAGTGCTAAAGACAAAGACTGAAGACCAGAGTGATCAGCAGTTGTCACAACAGCTGAAGTTGTTAACTTCAATAGTTGTGATGGTTTTACTTTCAGTACTTGTAATTTTACTTTTCAGTAGTTTACTTGTTTCAGTAGTTATTAGTCAGTAGTTTCATGTAATTGTACTTAGCATTCACTGAGATGTAATCAGTTGTTGAGAACATCTCAGTAGTTTGCATATTTCAGTTGTTTTGTTAATTCTGTTAGATGTCACTGTCAAGTGACATTAGCAGACGTCACATTCCTCTATATAAGGGATGTTGACCTAGCTGTATTTTAACCGAAGCATTACGCGTGAATGAAAACATTCCTTTAACAGAAATTCTCTCTATAATTGTGATTGATTGTCTTGCATATTCATTACCTTTCTTGCTTGAATTCGATCTTAATCGTGATATTCGCTTGCATAATTCAAACCTAATTGATCCGATCCTATCAAATGGTATCAGAGCAGGTTAATCATTGATCGATCTAACAATTGATCATTGAAACTGTTCTTTTGATAGCAAAGGTTGATCGAATTAGTAGTGTTGCAAGAATTGATTATAGAGATTGATTTTCTGTGCTTCCGGTTCTTAATATTGATTCTAATTGTGTTTTATAAGTGTGTTGTTGAGTTTTCAAACTAGACCGATTTTAATCTCCATGGATTCAATTGAATTAGTGAAAATGACTACCTCAATGAATGATCCTCACAATACTGGCTCCTCAACTAAGCCTCCAATGCTTGTTAGGAGTGAGTATACATATGGCAACGCCGAAATGCTCCATCACCTGTCTGTTAACAGTTCAGGTTGTTGGAAGTCTGTGGTTTATGGACCATACAAGCCTATGGTGAGTAATCCTGAAACCAAGGAGATGGTTCCTAAAAAGAAGGAACAATATTCTGATGAGGATTTAAAACTGTTTGAGATTGATGTTAAAGCCCATGGAATTCTGGCCATGGCACTGCCTAATGAAATCTATTCTGGGCTCATGCATCATGAAACTGCTTATGATCTCTGGGTGCTCTGAAAGAAACAATTTGGAGGAACTGATGAGGTCTTAGCAAACAACAGAGAAATCCTTGCCCAGCAATATGAGACATTCTCTCATAGGAAGGGTGAGACACTGACTCAACAGTTTGAGCGGTTTTCATGTTTAATTTCTGAGCTTAAAATGGTTCAACATGAATACACAAACAGCCAGATGAATAACAGATTCCTCAGATCCCTGCCTGAGAGATGGGATACTTACACCATTGTCCTACGCTCTAGTGCAAATCTGGATACTCTATCTCTCACCCAACTTCATGGGAAACTCTTAACATTTGAGAGAGAGATAGAACAGAAAAGGAAACTATCTTCATCTGGAAAGCTCACTGATGACTTTGTACCAGGTAATATGCTCTGGTTGGTCATGAGTCTGAATATGCTTCATCTGAAAGTTCATATGATGAGCATATTGATTTCTCTTTCAAACAGTGGAGGAAATCATGTTTGTTGGAGTTGAGGGAAACTCAGGCTTTAGTGTTGATAATTTGTGTTTTATGATGGATGATTTGAAAGGAATTGCTGATGATGATCTGGAAGAGATGGATATTCTGAGCCAAATGGCATTGATTAATATCAGATCTCACAAGTTTTATAAGAGAACAAGCAGGAAAATTCCTGGTCTCTCTGGCAAAACCAAGGTTGGTTTTGACAAGAGTAAGTTGAGATGTCACAAGTGCCACAGACTTGGACATTTTGCTAGAGAGTGTAGATCATCTGGATCTAACTCATCTGCACCCTTTGTGACTTTTCCAAGTAATAATTCACAATCCAAAGGGCAACATCCTACCAGTTCTGATCATCATTCACAACATCAATCATCTCCTGCATACTTTGTCCCTCAAAGCCCCATGCCATATCCTTATCCATGTTTTTACATGCCTCAGTCTGGTCAAGTTTTAGTACCAATGTGTTGGACCAAAGAGAACCAATGAGCCGGATCAAAAAACCTTTAAGTCCCACAGACGTCACAACAACTATGAAGTCCACAACAGATGAAGATAACACTGAAGACAAAGTCTGAAGACACAAGTGCTGAAGACAAAGTCTGAAGACAAGTACTGAAGACAAAGTCTGAAGACAAGTGCTGAAGACAAAGTTTGAAGACACAAGTGCTGAAGACCAAATATCCGATGTTGTCATAACAGCTGAAGAGGACTTCTTCAGTAGTTGTGACGGTTTACTTTCAGTAGTTTTATGTTTTATCTTTTCAGTAGTTTTGTAAAACGACTGAAGAGTTTGTTCTTCAGTCGTTGTAGTTTCAGTAGTTTCCTTTCAGTAGTTTCATGTTTTATACTTAGCACTCTGACATGTTCTCAGTAGTTGTGAACATTTCAGTAGTTAGTTGTTAAGTGTTAGTTATTTTTGTACTAGATCTGCTAATTGTCACTATCCCGTGATTACAGCAGTGATTGCACTCTATATAAGGAGTGTCAACCTTATTGTAATATTCGAATGATTGAGCAATAATATTGGGCATTATTGAAACATTCCTATCACAGAAATATATTCTCTCATATTTGTTTACAAATATCAAACTCTTGCTATAATTTGTCTAATTCTTGATCTCATTCCGCTGCATTACTCTCTAATACATCAAACTTGTGATCGCTGATCCTGACAAATGGTATCAGAGCTGGTTAATCATTGATCGATCTAATAATTGATCATTGAAACTGCTCTTCAAGATCCAAGTTTGATTGAATTAGCATTTTTGCAAGAAGAAACGGTTATAGAGATTGATTTTTCTGTGTTTTTAATCATTATCCTGAGACTTATTCTTGGTTTTCATTGAGTGTGTGGTGGTCTGTCTAAAATCTTTTTAAAAGCTTGAATAAAATTGTTTTTGGACCCAAAATGACTACTCCTTCCAATGATCCTCACAATACTGGTTCCTCAACCAAGCCTCCAATGCTGGTTAGGAATGAGTATAACATATGGCAACGACGTATGCTCCATCACCTGTCTGTTAACAGCTCAGGTTGTTGGACATCAGTGGTACATGGTCCACAAAGCCTATGGTGAATAACCCGGAAAACCAATCAAATGGTTCCGAAGAGGAAGGATCAATACTCAGATGAGGATAAGAAATTGTTTGAGATTGATGCAAAAGCCCATGGAATTCTGGCCATGGCACTACCCAATGAAATCTATTCTGGGCTAATGCATTATGAATCTGCCCATGACCTCTGGAATGCCTTGAAAGAACAATTTGGAGGAACAGATAAGGTCTTGGCAAATAATAGAGAGATCCTTGCCCAACAATATGAGAATTCTCATAGGAAGGGTGAGACACTGACTCAACAGTTTGAGCGGTTCTCTGTTTGATCTCTGAATAAAAAATGGTCAAACATGAGTACACTAATATCCAGATGAATAACAGATTTCTCAGATCACTGCCTGAGAGATGGGACACATATACTATTGTCCTACGCTCCAGTGCAAATTTGGACAAAACTATCTCTCACCCAACTCCATGGGAAATTGCTCACATTTGAGAGAGAGAGATAGAACAAAAAAGAAAACTGTCCTCATCTGGTAAGCTCACTGAAGACTTTGTACCAGGCAACACTGCTCTGGTTAGTCATGAGTTAGAATTAGAAGAATTATGCTTCATCTGAAGCCAGTATGATGAGCATATGATTTCTCTTCAAACATTTCTGATCAACATTTGTGAGTGTTGATAGTCAGTTCCACTGGGTTTGTAATATTGACAATCTATGCTCATCATGGATGATCTCAAGGGGATTGCTGATGATGACTTAGAAGAGATGGACTATTTGAGCCAAATGGCCTGATCCAATATCAGATCTCAGAAGTTCTACAAAAGAATGGAAGAAAGTTCCCAGAAACTCTTGGCAAAAACCAAAGTTGAGTTTTTGACAGATAAGTTGAGGTTCCTGTCACAAATGCCAAGGCTTGGACACTTTGCTAGAGAATGTAGATCATCATCTGGATCTAATTCCTCTGCACCTTTTGTGACTTTCCCTAGCAATAGTCAACAAAACAAAGGGCAACATCCTGTCAATTCTAGTCATCATTCTCAACTACAATCTCCTGCATATTTTGTTCCTCAGGGTCAAATGCCATATCCTTACCCTTGTTATTACATGCCACAAACCAGTCAAGTTCAAGCTCCTATGGTACCACAACCTCATGCACTTCCAGAACCTCAACCATCTCATCAACCTCCTCAACCTCAACAACATAGCTTCTTCACCCCTGAAGTTGTTGACTGGAGCAGCTTGCCAGATGACATGTCTGGTCATGAACAACTGTTCACAAGTGCTGATCAACATGGTGGTGATAGTCCTTTTGGGAATCTGGCACTTATGGCTCTGGAGTCAACTGAGGGTTCCTGCTCAACTGCATCATCTTCACAGGTAACTCAGGTATCTTCAGAGGCTAAAGCCAAGTTATGTTCTGAATCATGCATAGCTGCCTTTGTCTCTATTAGAGAGGCAAATGTAGCATTAATAAATCAAAAACTTGAGTTTGAGAAAACCATTTCCAAAAGACAAGCTGAGTATGAGTCTGCTCTTAATAGTAAAAATGATGAGATTTATAAGCTTAAATGCCAATTAAATGATGAAAAGGCTAAGCTAGAGGTTATTCTGGAAGACCAGAGAAGTCTCAAAGAAACCCTTGCAGTCACCCAAGTAGAGTGTGATCGATGGGTACAATCATGCAAAGGTTTTGAAATGCTTCTTAGTAAGCAATCAGCTTCCAATGTGAAGTTTGGCATTGGTTATAATCACACAGCTCCTCCTACAGATTTTGCTCCAAGAGTAGAAGTGAAATCTGATGGAGAAAGCAATAACCAATCCACCTCATCATGTGATTCACTTTTTGATAGAGCATCATCAAAAGTAGAAGTCAGCACTAAGCCCTCTCAGAACCTATCAGCTGATGTTGATGGTTCAATTGCTGACACTCACATGATCAAAGAGTTGATCAACTCAGGAGTTATTTCTGAAAGTCCTGAAAGGACTGGAGAGCAAGATTTAACACCTGAAGTTCAAACTCCAACTACTGTCAGCACTGAAAAGAAGAAAACTGTCAGTAGAAAGAGTTTGAAGACTACTAAAGAGGAAGTCAAGAAAGCAAATAATGCTTCCAAAGTACTGAAGAGCAAGTCTTCAGTAGTTTCATCCTCTTTAGTTGATGATCAACATAAGATGAAAAAGAAACCATGTGAAGTATGTGGTTGTTTTAATCATCTTACAGATGATTGTTGGTACAAAAGAGGATCCAAACTCAAACATAAAGAGGAAATTAAAGAGAAAATGGTTAAAATGAAAAATGAGTTTGAAGCCACATTTGTACCAGCAACATCAAATCCTGTAACCCTTAAGTCCAAAAAGAAATCCAAAAAGGAAGGGGTAAACAGGTAACAGCTGAGATTGCTCAAAAGAAGAAGGTGCAACATAAGAACTTATCAAACTCCAGTGCTAATGTGTCTGAAGAGCTGAAAGCTTTATCACAAAATCAGACACACTGGTTATGATGGTTCAACATCTATTGGGAAGAGTCAACCAATTAGATGTTCCTATGTTGAAACCACAGAAAAGGAGTTCCAAGCCAAAGGATTCCTTTTCTCACCATCTTCTTCCTCTCAGGCTGTTATTTCCAACAAACCTGTTAGTCTACCATCTGTTGATGTGAACAGGCCCAAAACCAAAAAGGTTTGGGTCTCAAAATCTAACTAATTTGTTTTGTTCTGCAGGGTTCTTCAACATGCCACAGAGGCATCTGGTATGTAGACAGTGGAGGATCCATGCATATGACAGGAAACAGATCACTTCTTAATGACTACTCTCAAGGAAGGAAGGGGTTTGTGTCTTTTGGCAATGATGCAAAGGGTTACATCATCGGCAAAGGCTTTGTTTCCAATGGGAAAATAAAGTTTGATGATGTTAACCATGTGGAAAATCTCAAGTACAACCTCTTGAGTGTCAGTCAAATGTGTGACAAAGGCCATGTTGCTCTTTTCACAAGTCAGAACTGCCGGATTCTGTCATCCAAAGTTCTAAGTTTGATTGATAAGGTGTTGGATAAATACACTCTCCTTAAGGCCAACAGGACAGGAAGAGTGTATGCCTTAGATCTTTCCAAGAAAATAGATCTCAAAGGCCATCCTTGCCTATTTTCCAAGGCTTCCCCTCAAGAATCTACACTATGGCATAGAAGGTGGGTCATGTTAATCTTAAAACATAAATCAGCTGATAAATCATGGTTTAGTAAGGGGATTGCCTATGAAGGAGTTCAAATGTGAAGATGATTGCACTGCTTGTTTAAAAGGAAAACAACACAAAGCTTCTTTTCCCTCCATAGAAGAACCTAAGTCCAATGCCTGCTTACAGCTTCTTCACATGGATCTCTTTGGTCCTGTGAGAGTGATGAGTATGGCTAAGAAGAAATACTGTCTAGTAATTGTGGATGATTACTCCAGATTTGTATGGACTTTCTTCTTGCATTCAAAGGATGAAGCAGCTCAGAAGATTATCAACTTTGTGTTGTATGTTGAGAAGCAGTATTCCCTCTCAGTCAAGTGTATTAGAAGTGATAATGGAACAGAATTTAGAAACAATACACTTGAGGAGTTCTACCTCTCAAAGGGAATCAAGAGGCATTTTAGCATTCCAAGAACTCCTGAACAAAATGGAGTAGTGGAGAGAAAGAACAGGACCCTCATTGAAGCTGCAAGGTCCATGTTGGCTGACTCTGGACTGCCAATGACTTTTGGGCTGAGCTGAAGCTATCAATACAGCTTGCTATGTACAAAATAGAGCTCTAGTAAATAAGAGGTTGATGAAAACTCCATATGAAGTTCTTCATCATTTGGCCCCTCTAATTTCATTCTTCAGAGCTTTTGGATGTCCTTGTTTCATTCTCAACACACGGGATCAACTCCAAAAATTTGATTCTAAGGTGGATGCAGGGTACTTTGTTGGTTATTCATCAACTTGCAAAGCATACAGAGTCTTCAACTGTAGAACAAAGATGGTTGAAGAGACTCTACATGTTAAGTTTAATGAATCTCCAAAGGACAAGATTCCACAAAACCCTGTGGAGATATTTGATTTGGACATACTGCAATATGTTCCTCATCAAACTCCTGCTGTTGCTCCTGTCAACAGTTCACCACCTGGTGGTACTGCTGGTGCTGATGATGATGATAGTAGTACTCACCTCTTCAAGTTTAGTGATCAACTGCCTGATTCAGCTAGACCTGATGTTCCTGTAGCTCCAGCAGCACAATCCACAACAAATGCTGATGAGATTTCTACAACTTCAACTTCCTTTGAATTACCATCTACTGATTGGTTTCAAGGAAATACTTCACCATCACCATCTGTTGCTGCTGAGCCTGCTACAAACACTTGCACTGATCTCATTGTGTACCAAGATCTGAAGAATCACCCTATGTCTCAAATCATTGGTGATATCACTGCTGGAGTATCAACAAGAAGTCAATTGTCAAATTTCTGCTTCTATGCTCTCTTCATCAGTCAGCAAGAGCCAAAGAATTATCACATTGCTTTAAAGGACAATGGATGGGTTGATGCCATGCAGCTTGAGCTTCTTCAGTTCAAGAAACAGCAAGTGTGGGAACTGGTTCCTCTACCTCCAGGTAAGTGTGCAATAGGCACTAAATGGGTGTTTAGGAACAAAACTGATGAAAATGGGCTTATTGTTAAGAACAAGGCCAGACTGGTTGTTCAGGGGTTTGCACAAGAAGAAGTATTGATTATGATGAAACCTTTGCCCCTGTAGCCAGACTGGAAGCAATTAGATTGTTTTTAGCTTATGCTGCTTATCAAAATCTTAAAGTTTTTCAAATGGATGTCAAAAGTGCATTTTTGTATGGGAAAATTAAAGAAGAGGTTTATGTATGTCAACCACCGGTTTTGAGGACAATAAGCATCCTAATTGGGGTATAAGCTTGATAAGGCTCTTTATGGGTTGAAACAAGCTCCTAGAGCCTGGTATGAGACATTATCAAACTTTCTTCTTGAAAATAATTTCACTAGAGGTTCCATAGATAAAACTTTATTCATTAAGAAAGCTGGGCAGCATAATCTACTTGTTCAAATTTATGTAGATGATATTATTTTTGCATCTCTGATCCACAGTTGTGTGATGCCTTTACAAAGTTGATGCAACAAAAGTTTGAAATGAGTGCCATGGGGGAATTACAATTCTTTCTGGGTTTGCAAATCAAACAAAAGGCTGATGGAATTTTCATTCATCAGTCCAAATACACAAAAAATCTTTTGGAAAAATTTGATTTACAAAATTGTAAAACCTGTTCTACTCCCATGTGCAACACCACACAACTGGATACAGATCAGAAAGGTAAAGTGGTTGATGAAACACTTTACAGATGTATGATTGGGTCCTTGATGTACTTAACAGCTTCTAGACCAGATATTATGTTTGCTACATGTGTTTGTGCTAGATTTCAGGCTGCACCTAAGGAGTCTCATTTGATTGCAGTCAAGAGGATCTTTAGATATCTGCAAGGCACTCCATCTCTAGGTTTATGGTATTCTACTAGACATTCTGGTAAATTAGTTGCTTTTTCTGACAGTGACTATGCAGGGTGTAAGTTGACCAGGAAATCAACTTCTGGTGGATGTCAATTCCTAGGCAACTGTTTGATTTCTTGGCAGAGTAAGAAACAAACCTCAGTTGCTACATCAACTGCTGAAGCCGAGTACATTGCTGCTGCAAGTTGTACATCTCAGGTATTATGGCTTCAAAACCAATTATTGGATTATGGCATAACTGAGACTAAGACTCCATTGTTAATGGACAGCTCTTCAGCTCTTTGTATTGTCAAGAATCCTCCAGCACTCTAGGACTAAACATATTGAAATTAGACACCATTTTATTAGAGATTGTTTTGAAAAAGGTCTGATTGATCCAAAGTTTGTTCCTAGTGCTGATGAGCTTGCAGACATTTTTACTAAGCCTTTGGATAGTTCAACTTTCCACAACCTGGTGTTAAGGCTTGGTATGCTGCAGCTAGAATAAGTGACAACTACTGATGATCTCAGTAATAATACTGATGATCATTGGTAACCATGTCATATATAAGTACTGATGAGTTCCTTTCCCCTCAGTAGTTTTTATAACTACTGAAGGCTACATTCCTCACAAGTACTGAAGTACTTTATTTGTTAAAACAGCTGATGTAGTTACAACAGCTGATGAAATCACAACAGCTGTGTAGCTACAACTACTGATGTCAGAAATGCAGATAAGTACTGATGACCAATGAAACCTCTGAAACTCAGATGTAAGTCTGATGAGTAAGTGTGGAGGTCAGACTGAAACAGCTGAAAAGCTATGAATTGACGAAAACAGCTGATGAGTAATTTCTCTTCAGTTGTTTCTACAACTGCTGTTTCTAAACAACTGAAGCCAAACCTATGTCTTCAGTAGTTTACAACTACTGAAGACTAACACCAAGTCTTCAGCTGTTTACAACAACTGATGACAAAACCACTGTCTTCAGTAGTTTCACAACTACTGATGACAAACATCATGTCCTCAGTTGTTTTACCACTTGAAGTCAATTGTCTTCAGTAGTTTTATAACTACTGAAGACTAAATCAAGACTTCAGTTGTTTCAACGTCTGACGGTTAAAACCAAGTCTTCAGTTGTTTTATAACAACTGATGATCACACCAATACGGTCAGTCATTTCAAACCTCTGAAAGTTAATGCCACGTCATCAGTAGTTTCAACGAATGATGACTAACACCAAAACCTTCAGTCGTTTTATAACCCTACCCTATAAATACCTTATCCCACCTTCAGAGTTTTTCTCACCTCTCCTCTCAAACCTAACGTTCAAAAACTCTGTAACCTCTCTTCATCCATGGCGACCATGCAACTAAAACCACGACACAACTGTGTCGCTCACCTTACAAATCGCCATACTGGACCAAGTTTCACAACGCCATTGATTTAATGGTCCAGTCACCTTACCAAACAGCTTTTCTGTTAAACCCCACCATATATGCCGAATCTCTTGGCCAATTCTGGACAAACGTCACTCTTGTCTCTGAGGAGAATGACACAGAGTCTCTTCAAGCGTTTGTCAATAGTCAAAATGGGTCACTCCAGACATTCTTCGCCAAACCCTCAATCTGGATGATGCCACTTTCCCGACTAGTTATCCAAAGGGCACAACAGATCTATCATTTGCCCACCATGGATACGAAGGTAACCTGAGTGCCTCTACCATATTGAAGAAACATTTCCAGGATGCTGAACGGCTCATCTTTCATATGGTCAATGTCTGCCTGGCCCCCAAGACTTCATCATGGGATCAAATGTCCACAAGGTGGCAACAGGTATTGTACTCCATCCTTGAGCAACAACCTTTAAATTTTTCTGAAATACTATTTTTAGAGCTCAAGGATATGGCCCAAAAACAACTTGCTAACCGTTGGATATTATATCCTCGGTTCATAATGGCCATAATTGAAAACCAGCTTCAAGCTGAGGGACTTGTTGGCCTGGGAGTCCCTGCTATGGCTGTATTGCCTGAAGTATACTCCCGGCACAACTCTGACCAATCACTCAAAATGGCTGCCAAGCTGCGCAAACCCACGCAGCTGGAAACCCACAGCCACCACCACAAAATCCAAAGTCCCCACCAAACCAAAAACAAAACGAACCAAAACAGCTATTCAGGGAGATGAGTCCCCTGAAGATGCTCCTGTACCACCAAGACAGGATATACTTGCTGGTGTAAACCCCCCAGTAGTATCAGAGACTCAACCAGCCACAGCCGCTCAGGATTCCTCTCAAAAGGAGCCTGAAGCAACCAAAGAAGGGGTACCCACAAATCTGGAATCTTCCTCATTTGAGGAGATTGCCATTGAAACGCACCATTCTCCCCAGGTGCATACTGATTTTACCCTATCTCCCCATGAAAATGCCCCCCAAAGTCCAACACTTATAATTGCAAACGTGCTGACTCAGCTGCATGCCTCTCCTCCTCCCCAACAACCACCAAAGGGGAAACCACAGATATAGAGGAAGAGGATCAACATGCTTCTGACAACCCACAGCACAGGGGTTTAAATGTTCTGTCTCCTAGTGTAGATAAGGAGATCAGAATATCTGGTGAGGCTGCCACCTCTTCTGCATCAGCACATGATCAGACTGAGGCTGGTAACATTGCTAAGACCTCATCAGAGGCAACAGCTGATGAAGGACATCGTCCTGAGGCTGGAAGTCCCCAGTTCCAAGAAAAAAGGGCACATGCTACAACTGGTCTACACCCAGGGCATGTACATCCTGCTACAAGCAGGAGGTCAGGTGATTCAGCATCTGCTGATGATGACCTGGGCTTCTTTTATGATGTTCTAGCCCAGAACACAATTCTTGAGGAAGAAGTCAGTAGACTACAAAGACTACTTGACCAATTCTCTCAAGAAGCAAGTCCATCTGACCACCAACACACCCACAGATGGCACCTTCACCTGAAGGTCTCCTAAACACTCAGCCAATCAAAACTTACAACCCACCAGCCTCTACTTCTGGCACTGCTTCTCAGGGACAGAACCCCTCTGAGCAAACAGCTGCTATCTTCCAGAAATCCCTACCTCTCATCACCCCAATGATCACAGACATTGTGATCAAAACCATGGATGAGAGGCTTCCCTCAATCATACAGCCCCTGGTGGAGGAGGAGATTGTGAGCACAAGGCTTTCTACTACTCAAACCCTTGCAACCAATGCAACCAAAAAGGGGGAGAGTCAGTTAGTGAAAGCAAAGGGGAAAAGCATACTGAAAGAACAGGAGATGAGAGAGAGGAAGAGGAGGGAGGTTGTGAAGGAGACTGAGAAGGAAGAAGAGTATGTGAAGGGAGCTGACACTGATCAAGTGAGTGAAAGTCACAAAGACTTTCATATCACATATAAGAAGAGGAAGATTGAAAGAAAAGAAAAAGAACTCCAAAAAGAACTCAAACTTGATGAGATGATCAAAATGGCGGATGCTACACATAGTAAATCTATGGACTCCATTATTGATCAACTGTATAGACAAGGGTTCGATACTGCACAGCTTGACTCAGAGATTAGAAGACTTGAAGTTGAAGAAATTAACTCAAGATGGGCAAGTTATGATGGTTAGAAAGAGAAAGACTGGAGATCATGATCAGATTCATTGCAAAGTATCTTGGGAGATCATTGATAGAGATTAAGTCATGGACCAGGGACAGTATCTTGGCAATAACCACCAAGATCTGTACGTCTGAAGCATACACTAAGGGATTAGTGATTGAAGCACTAAATGAAGCAGGTGCTGGGAACAGAAATGAACTAGCAAAACACTCAAAAGCCTCACTCACTACAAGAATGCTAGAACAACCTGCAAAACCTACCACTTCAAAATCACCACTACCACAACCCATTAAACCAACTCCTTTACCCTCAAAACCAACAGCCGATGATGCATCCAAGAAGAAGAAGAGAAGGATGTTGAGGCTAGAAGAAGAAGAAGAAGAGGATGATGAGGAAGAAGATAGGCTGCCTCTTTCCGCAGTCCTAACTTTGCCTAAAGCCAAATCTATGCCCATCACTCCCACCTCACAGATGGAAACAGTGAGAGTAAAGATAGAAGAAGAACAGCAGCAAAGGCTTCATGATGAGGAAATGCTGAAAAGCATAGACAAAACTTATGCTGCTTCTTCATCAATAATAAGTATGAAGAAAGAGGCTCTGAGATTGTACACCCTTGCCAACACATTTCAATATCAAAAGGAAAAGGTGAGGATATGGCCTGATCCTAGGGTGGCTCACAGAATTGTAAAGAAAGACATTCCTGCGAGATACAAGGGCCAGGTAAAAAGGATCGTAGATGAAGAGATCACTGTGGTCCTTGTAGTATCACCCTGGGAAATTGTAGAAGACTTCAAGAAGGCTTATGAGACTAAACAGCCACCCCAAAAGATGTTAGAGAACAAGTTATTAAAAGGGGTTGGTCTACAAGAAGCTTGAAAACTTCAAACAAAATGAGCTCAGTCTGTTACTTGAAGGTAATCACCCAGATGAGTTTGCATACAGACAGATCACAACAGTTGAGCTCAAAAATGGCAAACAGGCCAAGTACATCTCAGAGCTGTATGGGCGTGAAGGATTGTTTGATGGTGAACCAGAGAATCTTACCATGGAAGAACAAATCATGTTTCTCAGAGCATACACCAGAGAATCCTACAGGCTTATACATGGGAAGTAAGTCTCATGGATGGGGGAACAGCTCAGTGTCCAATCCCTAATACAGAGCTCCCATCCATACTTTGCCAACCAAATCATCAGAGACTATTTCCAGGCCAGTGCTTATATGGGTCATCTTCTCAACTGATCAAGAAGGAAAAAGACCAACCATTTTGCCAACAATAAGTGGGACCTCAATAAAGTTAAAGGTTTTGGCTGCATTGGTTCAGGGGGAGTTTGTTGGACCAAAAGAACCAATGAGCCGGATCAGAAAAACCTTTAAGTCCCACAGACGTCACAACAACTACTGAAGTCCACAACAGCTGAAGATAACACCTGAAGACAAAGTCTGAAGACACAAGTGCTGAAGACAAAGTCTGAAGACAAGTACTGAAGACAAAGTCTGAAGACAAGCTGCTGAAGACAAAGTCTGAAGACACAAGTGCTGAAGACCAAATATCAGATGTTGTCATAAACAGCTGAAGAGGACTTCTTCAGTAGTTGTGACGGTTTACTTTTCAGTAGTTTTATGTTTATTTTCAGTAGTTTTGTAAAACGACTGAAGAGTTTGTTCTTCAGTCGTTGTAGTTTCAGTAGTTTCCTTCAGTAGTTTCATGTTTATACTTAGCACTCTGACATGTTCTCAGTAGTTGTGAACATTTCAGTAGTTTGTTAAGTGTTAGTTATTTTTGTACTAGATCTGCTAGTTGTCACTATCCCGTGATTACAGCAGTGATTGCACTCTATATAAGGAGTGTCAACCTTATTGTAATATTGAATGATTGAGCAATAATATTGGGGCTATTGAAACATTCCTTATCACAGAAATATATTCTCTCGTATTTGTTTACAAATATCAAACTCTTGCTATATTTGTCTAATTCTTGATCTCATTCCGCTGCATTACCTCTAATACATCAAACTTGTGATCGCTGATCCTGACACAAGGCTCACTCACAACCACATTGCTCTACCTGATCCTCAGCCATCTCAAACAAATCAGCAACCTCAAACCTCAATCTCATCAGAGCTTTTTCACCCTGAGGTTGTTGACGGAGCAAGCCTACCAGATGTGTATCTGGTTATTCTGAGAGAATTGCTGGTGATGGCAACATGGTGGTGACAATCCTTTAGGAAACCTTGCTTTAATGGCCCTGGAATCTACTGATGGACAATCCTAATCATCAAGGTACCAAAGGTATCTTCTGAGGCTAAGGCAAGATATGTTTGAATCATGTATAGCTGCTTTTGTTCTATTAGGAAGAAATGTAGCTTTTTCATAATCCAAAATATGACTAGAAAAGGCAATTTCCAAAAGAAAAATCTGAGTTTGAGTCTGCTTAAAGAAAAGGATGAAGAGATTTATAAACTTAATGTCAAATTACTGATGAAAGGCTAAGGTAGAGGTCATTATAGAAAATCACAAGAATCTCAAGGAAACACTGCAGCTACCCAAGTTGATGTGAACGATGGGTAACATCCTGCAAGGGATTTGAAATGCTTCTCAGTAAGCAAACTGCTTCCAATGTGGAAGTTTGGGATTGGGTATAATCATACCATACCTCCCACAGATTTTACTCCTAAGTTAGAAGTACAATCTGAGGTTGAGAGTCATTCCAAACCACATCATCAGGTGTTTCATCCTCTATTGAAAATTCAAAATATGAGGATGAAGATAGTGTGAGTATCTCAGTTAATCAAATAACTGATGATCCCACTGCTTCGAAACACTTGATCAAGAAGGGTGAGAGTTCAGGTGTTGTTCCACAAGGTACTCAAAGTACTGAAGGGCAAAAACAAACACCTGAAGAGCATTTTAAATCAGAGGAAAACAAGCATCCTTGACAACTGCTGAAGAATCTATCAGATTCTAAAAAGTACTGATAGAAAACCACTGAAGAAGAAATCTTCAGTTGTTGAAAATCCTTCAGTACTTCCCAAAAGTACTGAAAGGAAGAAGTACTGAAGAACAAATCTTCAGTAGTTTCATCAACTTCAGTAGTTGATCAAGAAAAAGATGAAAAGAAAGCATGTGAAGTATGTGGTTTGTTCAATCATCTGACTGATGAATGCTGGTATAACAAGGGTTTAAAATTCAATAAAAAGAAAATCATAAGCAGGAAATGCTAAAATGAAAAATGAGTTTCAAACCAAGTTTGTACCACAATCATCTCATTTTGTATAAACCTAAGCTTTCTCAAAATGTCACTAAGGAAGGGGTTTTTCAAAAACAACAGCTGCAAATATTCCTCAGGGAATATTGAAAACTCAGACTAAGTCTGTGTCTTTCAAAAGAAGGTGTAGAGAATAACAAGAACAAATCATCTACAAGTACGGATGTGTCAGCTGAGTTGAAAACTCTGTCAACAAATCAAACACAACTGTTGATGATGGTTCAACATCTATTGGGGAGAGTTAACCAATTAGATGTTTCTGTGACTAAACCACTGAAAAGGATACCCAAGCCAAATCCAAGGAATCCTTTTCAGTATCATCAACATCTTCAAAAGCTGTAAATCATGCACAACCTGTTAGTTAACATCTGTTGATGAAAACAGACCCAAAACCAAAAAGGTTTGGGTCTCAAAGGCTAACTAATGTTTGTGATAAATGCAGGGTTCTTCATCATGCCAAAGAAGCATCTGGTATGTGGACAGTGGAGGATCCATGCACATGACAGGGAGCAGCTCTCTTCTTCATGACTATTCCTAAAGGAAGAAGGGATTTGTTTCTTTGGAAATGATGCCAAGGGTTACATCATTGGTAAGGGTTTGTCTCAAATGGGGAGATAAGATTTGATGATGTCAATCATGTGGAGAACCTCAAATACAATCTCTTGAGTGTCAGTCAAATGTGTGATAAAGGGCATGTTGCACTTTTCACAAGTCAAAACTGTCGGATTCTGTCTTCCACAGTTTTGCACAAGATTGACAAAAATTGATGAGTATACCTCCTGAAGGCCAACAGGATTGGAAGAGTATATGCTTTAGATCTCTCAAAGAAAATTGATCTAAAAGGCCATCCATGTTTGTTCTCCAAAGCCTCTCCTCAAGAATCTGAACTATGGCATAGAAGGCTGGGTCATGTGAATTTCAAGAACATGAATCAGCTCATTCATCATGGGTTAGTGAGAGGCTTTCCATTGAAGGAGTTCAAGTGTGATGATACCTGCCCAGCTTGCTTAAAAGGAAAGCAACACAAAGCTTCATTCCCTTCTATAGAAGAACCTAAGTCCACAGCCTGCTTGCAATTACTGCAGATGGATCTTTTTGGTCCTGTGAGAGTAATGAGCATGGCAAAGAAAAAGTATTGTCTGGTAATTGTGGATGATTACTCAAGATATGTATGGACTTTCTTCTTCCACTCCAAGGATGAAGCTGCTCAAAGTATTATCTATTTTGTGTTACATGTGGAGAAGCAGCATTCACTTCCAGTTAAGTGTGTGAGAAGTGATAATGGGACAGAGTTTAGGAATCACACTCTTGATGAATTCTATTTCTAAGGGAATCAAAAGACAATATAGTATTCAAAGAACTCCAGAGCAAAAATGGAGTGGTGGAGAGAAAGAACAGGACCTGATTGAAGCTGCAAGGACAATGTTGGCTGACTCTGGTTTGCCACTAACCTTTTGGCTGAAGCTGTCAATACAAGCTTGCTATGTTCAGAATAGAGTATTAGTGAATCAGAGGTTGTGAAGACTCCTTATGAGCTCTTACATCATTTGGCTCCTTTGATTCATTCTTTAGAGCATTTGGGTGTCCTTGTTATATTCTTAACACAAAGAGTATCCTTCAGAAGTTTGGATTCCAAGGTGGTGCAGGGTATTTTATGGGTATTCATCTACTTGCAAGGCCTACAGAGTTTTCAACTGCAGAACAAGATTGTTGAAGAGACCTTGCATGTCAAGTTTAATGATATCCCCAAAAGACAAGGTTCCTTAAAACCCTGTTGAGATGTTTGACTTGGACATACTGCAATATGTTCCATATCATCTCCACCTGTTATGGTCTCTGAAGTTCCATCCTCTCCAACTGAAGAACAAATGCAAGTTGTAGTGATCATCTGCTTGGTTCTACTACACTTGATGTTCCTGTAGCCTCAGCAGCTCCATCCACAACAAATGCTGATGAAATCTCTAAATCCTCTACTTCATTTGAACTGCCATCTCAGTCTAGGTTTCAAGAGTCTACATCAACATCTGCTGCTGCTGAATCTTCTACAAACACTTGCACAGATATTATTGCATATCAAGAATTGAAGAATCATCCCATGTCCCAGATCATTGGTGACATAACTGCTGGTGTTTCAACAAGAAGTCAATTGTCCAATTTTGTCTCTATGCTCTCTTCATCAGTCAGCAAGAGCCAAAGAATTATCATGTTGCTTTAAGGGACAATGGATGGGTTGAAGCCATGCAGCTTGAGCTTCTTCAATTTCAAAAACAGCAAGTGTGGGAACTGGTTGCTCTACCCCAAGGTAAGTGTGCAATAGGCACTAAATGGGTGTTTAGGAATAAAACTGATGAAAAAGGCCAAATTGTCAAGAACAAGGCTAGACTGGTTGTACAGGGGTTTTCACAAGAAGAAGGTATTGATTATGATGAAACCTTTGCCCCTGTAGCCAGACTGGAGGCAATTCGATTGTTTTTAGCTTATGCTGCTTTTCATAACCTTAAAGTTTTTCAAATGGATGTCAAAAGTGCATTTTTATTTGGTAAAATAAAAGAAGAAGTTTATGTGTGTCAACCACCAGGTTTTGAAGATCATAAACATCCTGATTGGGTGTATAAGCTTGATAAGGCTCTTTATGGGTTGAAACAAGCACCCAGAGCCTGGTATGAACATTATCTAATTTTCTTCTTCAAAATAATTTCACTAGAGGCTCCATAGATAAAACTTTATTCATAAAGAAAGCTGGCATGCATAAACTCCTAGTTCAAATTTATGTTGATGATATTATTTTTGCATCATCTGATCCACAGTTGTGTGATGCATTCACAAATTGATGCAACAAAAGTTTGAAATGAGTGCAATGGGAGAATTACAGTTCTTTCTGGGTTTACAAATCAAACAACTGACTGATGGAACTTTCATTCATCAGTCAAAATACACAAAAGATTTGTTAACCAAGTTTGATTTACAAAACTGTAAATCCTGTTCTACTCCCATGTGCAGCAACACACAACTGGATGTTGATCAAAAAGGTAAAGCAGTTGATGAAACTCTTTACAGATGTATGATTGGTTCCTTGATGTACCTAACAGCTTCTAGACCAGATATTATGTTTGCAACTTGTGTCTGTGCTAGATTTCAGGCTGCTCCTAAGGATTCCCATATGATTGCAGTCAAGAGGATCTTTAGATATTTGCAGGGAACTAAATCTCTAGGACTATGGTATTCCACTGGGCACTCTTGTAAATTGGTTGCTTTTTCTGATAGTGACTATGCAGGGTGTAAGTTAACCAGAAAATCAACTTCTGATGGATGCCAATTTCTAGGCAACTGTTTGGTCTCTTGGCAGAGTAAGAAGCAAACATCAGTTGCTACAATCACAGCTGAAGCAGAGTACATTGCAGCTGCAAGCTGTACATCTCAGGTACTTTGGCTTCAAAATCAATTATTGGATTATGACATTACAGAGACTAAGACTCCTTACTGAGGGATAGTTCTTCAGCTCTTTGTATTGTTAAGAATCCTGTCCAGCATTCTAGGACCAAACATATTGAGATCAGACATCATTTCATTAGGGATTGCTATGAAAAAGGTCTGATTGATCCAAAGTTTGTGCCTAGTGCTGATGAGCTTGCAGATATATTTACTAAGCCTTTGGATAGTGCAACTTTTCATAATCTTGTACTCAGGCTTGGTATGCTGCAACTAGAATAATTTGACAACTAATGATGCTCTTAGTTCATAAATACTGATGAGCATTAGTATACTTTTGTCAAAAATAAGTGCTGATAAGTCATTTTATCTTCAGTAGTTTTACAACTACTGAAGACTAAATTATTTAAAGTACTGAAGTACTTATTTGTTCGAAAATACTGATGTAGTTCAAACTACTGATGTCTTTTGTAATAAATAAGTACTGATGACCAATGAAACATCTGAAAATCAGATGATCTGATGAGTAAGTGTCAAGGTCATTGAAACAGCTGAACTTTGTGAATTGACGACAACTACTGCTTCATTTCCAAACAACTGAAGCCAAAACCAAGTCTTCAGTAGTTTTATAACTACTGATGACCAACACCAAGTCTTCAGTTGTTTACAACATCTGAAAGTTAAACCATGTCTTCAGTTGTTTTCTAACACCTGATGACTAACACCAACACTTTCAGTTGTTTTCCCTCAGCCGTTTCATAACCTATATATACCTAACCCTAACTTCAACCTTTTCATAACCCACTTTCCAAACGTTCATCTTCCATTAATGGCGACCATGCAATCAAACCTCGACACAACTGTGTTGCTCATCTTACCAAATCAACTTTCTGGAACAAGTTTGATGCTGCTATCGACTTGATGGTTGATTCCCAATACCGCACAGCCTTTCTCCTCAATCCAACCATCTACCCTGATACCCTGTGCCAGTTCTAGACGAATGTTACCGTTCATACTGATGAGAATGATGCCACCATCACTCTCCAGTCTTTTGTTAACCAGAAACGGGTGATCATCACTCCTGAGATCATTCGTCAAACCCTAGATCTGAATGATGCCACCTATCCCACCAAGTACCCAAAAGGCACCATTGATCTTTCTTTTGCTAATCATGGTTATGAAGGTGACATAAGTGCTACTACCATCCTGAAGAAGCACTTCCATGATGCTGAGAGACTCATATTTCACATGATCAATGTCTGCCTGGCTCCCAAAACATCCTCTTGGGATCAAATGTCATCCAGGTGGCAACAGGTATTATATTCTATCCTTGAACATCAAAATCTAAATTTTTCTGATATTATCTTTTTGGAACTTAAAGATTTGGCATTGAAACCTGTGGCAAATAGATGGATATTATATCCAAGGTTTCTTATTGCAATCATTTTAAACCAATTTAAATCTGATGGCCTTGTTGGCCTTGGAGTCCCTGCTCTGCTGGTTTTGCCAGAAGTATACTCCAGGCACAACTCAAACCCACAACTCAAAGAGGCTGCCAAACTGCTCAAACCCAAGCAGAGGGAACCCACACCCTCCACCTCCAAATCTAAAGTCCCCTCCAAACCCAAACCAAAGAAAACCAAAAAGGCTACTCAAGGAGTTGAGTCCCGTGATGATGCCTCTGTAGCACAAACGCAGGAGGAGACTACAAGCCTTAATCCCCTTGTAGTTTCAATGACTCCACCAGCTGAAACCGCTCAGGTATCCTCTCAACAGGATCCTGATGCAACCAATATTGGGGAAACCACATTGCTGGAATCTATCTCACTTGAGAAGATTGCCATTGAAGAGCACCACTCTCCCCAGGTGCAAACCTTTTCACCCCCATCTCCCACTGATACCACCCCTACAAGCCCAACTGCAGTCATTGCACAAGTGCTGACTCAGCTACATTCCTCTACCCCTCCCTAGAAACCTGTTACTACTGGGAAAACATCAACAGCTGAGGGAGAGGATCAAAATGTAGTTAATATCCAACAGCATAGGGATTATCAAGTTCAGTCTCCTAGTGTAAATGTGGAGACTAGAACATCTGGTGAGGCTACCTCTTCCCCTATTTCAGCACATGAACAGGATGAAGCAGGTATCAGCTCTAAGACCTCACCAGAGGCAACTGTCAATAAAGGACATGCTCCTGAGGATGAAGTCCCCAGTTCCAAGACAAAGGGGCACATGTGATCACTGATTTACACTCAGCACATGTTCATCCTGATTCATTCAGGAGGTCAGCTGATTCAGTTTATACTGATGATGACCTGGGCTTTTTCTTTCAAGTCTTAGCCCAAAATACTATTCTTGAGGCTGAGGTTTGTAGATTGAAAGATCTGCTTCCCATCATGCCTCAGGAATCAAGACCATCTGCCCCAATAAACCCACAGATGGCAGCTTCTGTTGAAGCTTCACCAAACACTGAGCCACTCAAATCAAACAAACCACCAGCCTCTGGCTCAGGCACCATTTCTCAGGGAGAGAACCCCTCTGAGCAAATGGTTGCTGCTTTCAAATCTTCCTTACCTCTCATCACCCCCATCATTACATCTATTGTTCATAAAACCATTGATGAGAGGCTCTCCTCAGATATTAAATCCCTTGTGACTGATGCTGTGTCCAAGCACCTTTCTGACATTCAAACCCCTGAACCCAATGCAACCAAAAAGGGGGAGTCTAAGTCAGTAAAGGATGATAAAAGGAAAAGAGCTGAAGAGGAAGAAGATAAGGAAGAGAATAAAGGCAAAGAGATCATCACCTATAAAAGAAAGAAGAGTATTGGTGAACAAACTGAAGATGAGAAGAGGTTAGATGAATGATCAAAGAAGCTGATGACCAACATAGCAGATCCATGGACAGGATCATTGATCAGCTCTTAGGCAAGGATTTGATACTGCCACACTTGACTCAGAGATCAGGAGACTTGAGATTCAAGAAATTGAGGATCGATGGGCAAGTTGTAATGAAGAAGAAAGGGAGAGATTAGAGGCTATGATTAGATTTCCTCTCTAAACATTTGGGAAGACCTATCATTGAGATTAAGTCATGGTCCAGAGATAGCATCTTGGAGATAACTACCAAGATATGCTCATCTGAAAGCTTCAACAAAGGCCTAATCATTGAAGCTCTGGATGAAGCTGGTGCTGGGAAGAGAACTGATATGGCCAAGTTATCCATAGCCACCCTCACCAACAAAATGATAGAGCAGCCCTTCAAATCTCCCTTACCAAAACAATCTTCCAAGCCAACCTCACAACCAAAACAGCCAATATCAAAACCTTCAAAACAACCAACCTCTCAACCTCCAAAACAATCAACCTCACAACCATCTAAACCAATCCCTTCACCCAAGAAACCATCCAAGATTCCACCAGTGAAGCACCAAAAAGAAAAAGAAGAAGGTTGCTGAGGATGGAAGAAGAAGAAGAAGAGGATGAAGAAGACAATCTGTCAATATCTGTTGTTCTTGAAAAGAAGAAACTGAAGCCTAGGAGTCAATCTCAAGCAATAACTCCTGAAACTCAAAGGCATATAGTTAAGGTCAAAATTGAAGAAGAAGAACAGCAGAAGCAGCATGATGAGCAGTTTCTTAGAATGGTTGACAAGGACTTCCCTCAGTCCTCATCCATTCGAGCTATGAAGATTCAAGCTCAAAGGCTGTACACTCTCAGGCATACTTTCCAACATCAAAAAGAGAGAGTGAGGATTTGGATAGATCCCAGGGTAAGTTCTAGAATTCACAAGAAAAACTTACCAAGTAGATATCATGGCCAAGTAAGAAAGACTTTGAATGCTGCAATCATGTTGGCCATGGTAGTCTTACCCTGGAAATCATTGAAGAATTCAAGAGAGCTCACACATCCAAATCAACCCCTATGTCTATTCTTGAGAACAAAATGATCAAGAAGGGGTTGTTGTATAAAAGACTTGAAGATCTTCAGAAGAGTGAACTCCAGTTGTTGCTTGAAGGCTCTCATCCAGATGAATTCGCATATAGAGAGATAACAACTGTTGAGTTGAAGAATGGGAAGACAGTGAGGTATCTGTCTGAGTACTATGGGCATGAGTTCTTCTTTGAGGGAGAAGCAGAAGAACTCACTAAGGAGGAACAAGTTGTTCTCCTTGAGGCCTATGCAAGGGAGTCTTTCAGACTCATCAATGGGAAGTAGGTTTCATGGTTGGGACAAGACTCTGTGTCCAATTTCCCCAAGACAGAGTTCCCTTCCATACTTAGCCAATCAAATGATTAGAAACCTTTTCCTGGCCTGTGCTTATTTGTTTACCTCTGAAGCTGATCAAGAGAGTACTTTTGCCAAAGAATAAGTGGGATCTTCAATAAAGTTAGAGGTTTTGGCTGCATTGGTTCAGGGGGAGTTTGTTGGACCAAAAGAACCAATGAGCCTGATCAGAAAAACCTCTAAGTCCAACAGACATTACAACTGCTGATGAAGATCACAACAGCTGAAAACATCAGCTGATTACAAAGGTCTGAAGACAAAGTCTGAAAGCAAAGAACTGAAGACAAAGTCTGAAAGCAAAGAACTGAAGACAAAGTCTGAAGATGAAGTGCTGAAGACAAAGACTGAAGACCAGAGTGATCAGCAGTTGTCACAACAGCTGAAGTTGTTAACTTCAGTAGTTGTGATGGTTTTACTTTTCAGTACTTGTAATTTTACATTTCAGTAGTTTATTGTTTCAGTAGTTATTAGTCAGTAGTTTCATGTAATTGTACTTAGCATTCACTGAGATGTAATCAGTTGTTGAGAACATCTCAGTAGTTTGCATATTTCAGTTGTTTTGTTAATTCTGTTAGATGTCACTGTCAAGTGACATCAGCAGACGTCACATTCCTCTATATAAGGGATGTTGACCTAGCTGTATTTTAACCGAAGCATTACGCGTGAATGAAAACATTCCTTTAACAGAAATATTCTCTCTATAATTGTGATTGATTGTCTTGCATATTCATTACCTTTCTTGCTTGAATTCGATCTTAATTCGTGATATTCCGCTGCATAATTCAAACCTAATTGATCCGATCCTATCAATACCACAACCCAAGTGTGGGTGTACCCTTCAGATAACGAAATATCCTCTTGACCCCGATCAGATGGTTAACCTTAGGCTTAGCTTGATATCTAGAACATAGACATGTAGCATACATGATATCAGGTCTTGAGGTAGTGAGGTACATGAGGGATCCAATCATTCCTCGGTACATTATGGCATTTACCAGATCTCCATTTTCATCAGGTGCTATATCATGGTTTGTAGCAAGTAGAGTTCCAGCTGCAAAAGCATTCTCCATGTCAAACCGACTGAGAATGTCTCCTACATACTTGGTATGATGTAGAAAGATCCCTTTTGATGTCTGAGCCACCTGTAACCCGAGAAAGAATTTCATCTCCCCCATAGCACTCATCTCAAACTCTGCCTTCATTACTGCTTCAAATTCTTTGCATAATTCTTTGTTCTTTGAACCGAAGATTATGTCATCGACATAGATCTGTACTAGCAGTAAGTCTCCATCTTTTTCTTTGATAAACAGAGTGCAGTCAATGACTCCCCTGCGAAAGCCGTGTTTCACCAGATGAGTCGAGAGTTTCTCATACCAGGCCCTTGGAGCTTGATGAAGCCCGTATAAGGCCTTGTCAAGTTTGTAAACTCTGTCCCGATGATAAGGATCTTCAAATCCCTCGGGTTGACTGACATAAACTGTCTCTCGAATTTCCCCATGAAGGAATGCACTCTTCACATCTAATTGATAGACTTTAATCTTCATATACGATGCATAGGCAAGGAAGATACGGATGGCTTCCATCCTTGCCACGGGTGCAAACACTTCATTGTAATCAATTCCCTCGACTTGGTGAAATCCCTGAACCACCGGTCGAGCCTTGTTCCTGATAATGATCCCTTGCTCATCCTTCTTGCATTTCAAGACCCATTTGGTGCCAATGACCTTAGCACCTTTAGGTCTATCTACCAGAGTCCATACACCTAACTTCTTGAACTGAAGAAGTTCTTCTTGCATGGCACTCACCCACGCCTCATCGTTTAGTGCTTCACTGACGTATTTTGGCTCAAACTGCGAGACAAAACACCGATAAGCACCATCATGAATGTATACTTTTTCAATAACAGAGGCATAATCAGTTGAGTACAACTGATTTCTGGCTTGTACTCCTGATCTGACATCCCCAGTGACATTGTCTAGGGGATGATAGACATTTAGACGTGATTCTGGAGTGGTAGGAACAGCTACCTCAGAGCCAAGATTGTGAACATTTGGTTCTGCATCTGAGGTAGATGGAGTTTGAGGTTCCGAAGTCGAAGGGGCATCACTATTAGATGCTTGTGGACTTGCAGGAATTGGAACCTGTTCCTCCTGACTGTTCTGGTCATCCCCTTCATCTTCATCTTCTGAGGAGGAGTCACTGTCGTCGACTACTCCCCCTGAGTGATGAGATGATTCTCCTTGTGAGCTCGATGATGTTGAATCAAAAGATGGTGTATTCAAGATATCATACATCATCCGTGTAGCTAACTCGTCATCAAAAGGAGAGATAAGGATGTTGAAGGACTTGAAGAATCCATCATAGTCGAAAAAGTAAGCGGGTCCTTTTGCAGTAGGTGGTGTGGTATATCTCTGAACATCAACATTACACCACACTTCTACTAAACCCGTTGAGTTGTTGTAAACTCTCTTGTTTGGTATGTTGTATCCTAGGAAAATCCCTTCATCAGCCTTCTCGTTGAATTTTCTTTCTTGAGTCTTAATCAGAAGTGTGCACAGCGCGCCAAATGGTTCGAGATACTCCAGATTAGGTTTACGTCGTTGTAGTAGTAGTAACTCGTAACATGTCTTTCCATGGCGCTTGACTACCAGAACTCGATTCAATGTATAACATGCATTAGCCACTGCCTCATTCCAGAATTGGATAGGCAGTTTCGAGTCTGCCAGCATTGTCCATGCTGTCTCTATCAAGCTTCTATTCTTTCTCTCAGCAACACCATTCATCTGAGGCGTGTAGGCAGAAGTGAATTGGTGCACAATTCCCTTTTCCTTGCAGTAAGCCTCCATCCACTGATTCTTGAATTCAGTCCCGTTGTCTGAGCGTATCTGTCATACCTTCAGCTTGTAGAGTGATTCAGTGTGGTTACTAACTCCTTGAATGACTCAATTGTTTCTGATTTGGACTTCAGAAACATTACCCAAGAGAATCTTGAGTAGTCATCAGTAACCACATAACAGTACAAATCACCTGCGATGCTCTTTGTACTGACTGGACCAAACAGATCCATGTGAAGAAGTTCAAGAGGAAGTACGATAGAATGAAGTTTCTTTTCCTTATGAAACTTCTTCGTCAGTTTGCCTTTCTTGCATGCTACACAGAAATCTGGAATTTGCAAATTTTTGACGTTAACTCCTCTCACGAGATCCTTCTGATCAAGTGATTCATCTTCCGTTGATTAATGTGTCCCATTCTCCTATGCCAGGAGATGGAGTCCTTCTCAGTAGCTTTTGATAGAAAGCACTGAACTTCATGATCCGTTGTTGAAGCTGTTGAGAGATCCAAAACATAAAGGTCTTTATATCTTGAAGCTGTCATCAAAACGTGGTCCTCCAGAATCACGTATTCTTTCTTTAGGATGTAACACTTCTTGTTGTCGAATATGAATTTAAATCCTTTGTCACATATTTGGGATACAGAAAGTAAGTTGTTTTGAAGTTGTTGAACGTAGTTCACCTTATCAAACTTAACTTTCAGATTTCCAACCTCTCCCTGAGCTGTGATATAGCCTCCTTTGTTACCAGCAAACGAAACATGCCCTCCTTTTATTTGTTTGACGTTTGATAAAAAAGCCCTGTTTCCTGTCATGTGCCTGGATGCTCCGCTGTCTACAATCCACGTGTTGGTTTCAGCACTGTAGCGAAACACCTGCACATTCAATGTAAAAAATTAGTTTAAGTTAGGAACCCAAGCCTTTACTGGCTTGGGTTTCCAAGAGGCATCACACATCATGAATTCAACCCATTGACCCTTAGAAGGTGAGGGTAGCTCAGGTGCCTTCTTGTCATCATTATCAGACACAGAGGATGACTTTTCTTTCCATAAGCCAGATTTGTGCAAGGCCTGTTTGTGATAAACAGTCGACTGGCTAATGGGTTGAACTTTGGTTCACTTGTTCTTCTAGGTGGAGTTAAAGAACTCCTCTTAGAAGACCTAGGCTTTGATTCCTGAAGTTCAATTTTCTTCCTAGGTGTCTGATAGTAAGGACAAAAGGAAGCAATGTGTCCACACTCTCCACAGCTGTAGCATGACCTGCTATCAACTTTATGATTAAACTTTTGTTGTGGAGATGTGTGTGACACTCTAGTGACATCACTTAGTTTGGGTTTTGACTCTGTTTCTTTTGATGTTTTCTCTTGTTTAACAAAATTAATTGTTTTAACACTTTTAACATCTTTTCCTTTTTGGTTAACTGGTTTTTGACATGAGATTTGTGAAAGATTAACATTAGCAGTCTTTTTAGGTTCAGATTTGACTTTGTTTGACCCTGACTTTATATTAACCTTTTCAAATTCTTTTTCCAGTTTAACACAAGGCATTTTACCCTTTGCCTTTGAAGTGGCCTCCTTTTGTTTTGTTCCAGATTCAATTGAAGAACATGAGGAATCTGGATCACTAACAAGAGGAGTAGACACCACATGATCCTTGATGGGATTGTTATTTATTGGTCTACTCTTAGTGTTCATCAAGGTCTCACGTGGTGGTGGAACCACTTTATAACCCAAACCCTCCCCGTTGTTACGTTCTCTCACTAAGTGTTGGACAATATGTGATGAACTTGTCCAACTGTGCAGTTTTTGCTTTAAAGAGTTGACTTCTACTTCTAAAACTGCCTTTTGCTTCTTAGTGTCTTCTAGAGAGTTTAGATAGTACCTAATGTCATTACCGGTTCCTTGTTTTCCCCGAATTTCATCAGTCGCTTGGTTAAATGCTACTACTTCAGTTTCCCTAAGCTGTTTATTCAAAGGTCTATCTTTTCTTTGTAACTATGCTCATTTTGTTTTAAACTCTCTTAGCCTCAGTGCACAGTTGCAAATCTTTTACTAAGTTATCATTATGATCTAATAACCTAGCAAATTTATGATCTATGCTTTCTCTAAATGTATTACAATCAAAACAAGCATGATTTTGAAACAGTTGATCAGTGGTACTTACCTGAGGAGATTCTGATGAATCAGCCATCAACGCAGCATCAGATGTCTCTGGTTCTGGTGATTCTGTCTTTGTTGTAGATGTACATTCTTCAGGCTTGTAGCTGACCTCAGTTGCAGTTGTCTCTTCACTATTTGACATCGCTATCTCAATGCAATATCTCCTTCACTCGCGGAATCATCATCTAAGTCTTCCACACTTGCAATATTGGATTCCTCCGGAGAGACAAACCGAAAGCTCCAGTCCTGTCCTTCATCATCATGGGCAGTCAAGGCTTTTAGATCCTTTCTTGATGAAGTAGAACTGCTAGCTTGCTTGTCTTGACGAGTGAAGGACGAGAATGGATTCCCGTTCCAAGTCTTCTTTGGCTTCACGCACTCTCTTTTGAAGTGCCCCTTCTCTCCACAGTTAAAGCAGGTCACCTTGCTCTTGTCAAAGCCAAATGTAGTATCCTTAGTAGCAACCAAGTTTCTCCGGTCTTTTCACAAACTTCTTCGCCCTCCGGACAGCACTTGCTAAGGCCCACATATATCCATCCTCTCTAGCTCAGTCTCGTCTACCTGCTCGTAGTCCTCATCTGCCAGATGGCAGTTTCCAATTTTTCCAGCAACAAGTCCATCATAGGAATGAACCACTGCTGCCAAGAGATCCATGTGCTCTCGAGCTACTTCTACTGTCACGTTTCCGAGGTTCTCGGTCTTCAGTCTAGTAGCATTTGCTTCAGTTCCAATGTAATGGGTACTAGAAGACCCTGACGTTTCTGATCCTGAACGAGAAGCTTGTGAGGGACCAGATGAGCTAGACACAAGGTGGTCTGAAGAGGTGCTCCAGACATCTTAGCTGGGGAGTGGCATTGTACAAAGCTGGATTCTGAGTGTATGAGGACTTCTGAGCTCAGTACTTCATCTTAAGTGCTTCTTCTTGCGGCTTTAGAATGAAATCATTGATGTCCAACTTTGCCAACATTTCATTCTATCAGATTTGACACAAAAGAAGCCCATTTTTCTGGCAATCCATCTGCAAAATTTGACACTTTATCTTCCATGGTAGTAGTGACACCATGTGTATGCAGTTCGCTCATCAAATGGTAGAATCTATCAATAACATCGTCTAAACTCTCATTTCCCATCGATGAGAATTTGTCAAATTCTTTCTTCAACTCCTTAGCTTTAATGGCCTTCAGCGACGCATTCCCGTCATATCTCTTCTCCAGCTCATCCCACAATTTCTTGGCTTGCGTATTCTCCGAGTACTGGTGGAAAATATCCTTAGGAATAGACTGTGTTAGCAATTCATAGACTCTCTTTTCTGCATTATACTTAACTTTCTGAGCATCAGTCATTCCTCCTAAAGTAAGCTTTACCCCATCAGCTCCCCACCGACAACTGTAACCCGTCTCAATAGCTTCCCACATATTGGATCCACTCCATTGAGGTAGATCTCAAAACGTTGTTTCTAGTGGGGAAACTCATCTAACGTTAAGAGCTTTGGGGGTTTATTATGATTCCCCACCTCACTCTCAAGTAACAGTAAGTTCTAGATCCGTGAGTCCTTCCGGCTGTAAACGCTGACAGCTGATCTTCCATCTCAATTAAATTTAAGTTTCTTAAGCAATCTGTTAACTAGTGCGACTGGAGTGATTCGAATGGGCTATCCGTGCGAATGAACTATGCGACTGGTTCAATCGTGCGGCTGAACTCAGCGATTGGTTCACTCGTACGAATGAAACTGATGCGTATGAACACTGCGAACGGTAGGCTTAGTCGTACGAATGAAGAGATGCGACTCAGTCCAATCATGCGTCTGGAGTATGCGAATGAATATATATATAGGGGAGATATATAATATATATATATATATATATATATATGATAGATAGTAGAATATAGGATCTCGATAGAGGTATATAATCTATAATAGATATAGAGATATATATAGGATATGATATATAGTATAGTATATAGGGTATAGTATATAGATAGTATATATATATATATATGTATATATATATGTATATATATGTATATAGGAATATATTAGACATATATATTATATATATATATAATATATAATATATATAGTGTGTGGGGATAGTATATAGATATATGTATATATATGTATATATACATCTATATGTATGTACACATATATGTATATATAAAAGATATATATATTAGATAGATGTTAAATATACACATATATATATATATATATATATATATATATATATAGTGTTAACTTGAAAACTAATTTTAGTTTGAGAACTCGAGAATGTCTTCTTCACAAATTTAAATGTTTATAACTTTCCTATATGTGAGGGCATATATGTTGACTGACACTTTCCTATCTGTGAGGACATTAATGAGATTTGATTTGATAAAAAAATTGCTTCCACATACATGATTTTATTGTTTGTTTTAGAGTCTATGTTTCTGACTCACCAATAGCATTTGTTGACGTGTTTTAGCTTGTGACACAGGAGCAAGGAATGCTGGGAGGCAATAAGCTAGGTCGATAAGACTTAGCTGTTTAAGTTGAATATGATCTTCACGTTGAAGACATTGACTTTATTAACCTTTCCTGGAGCAGTGTAATGGTTTACTCTTTGTATTTTTTAAACAAGATGGACACATGGATATGTGTAATGTTGTTAAGGTTTTAATTCAATTTAGTAGTTTTGCGGTTATGAATATAAGTCTTCCGCTGTTTATTGTTATGAGTGTTATACAACAGATTGCGCCTGTGGTTGGGGTTGACAGGTTGTTACACTTTAGCTACACTTATTTGGACATTATTGATTACAACAAGTAGAGCTGAAAATGAACTGAATGAACACGAATGGGGCATTGCTCGATTCTTTCAATAAGGAAATGACTTGTTCATGAACTGTTCACGAACGCTTACCAAACGAGATTCGTTGTATGTATTCATTCATTAAGTAAATAAATGTGTTCATGAACTGTTTACGAACACAAACGAAGGCAAGCAAACACAAACAAATATTCATGAATATTAATGAACACAAATGAAATTTACTAAAAAACAAATACAAACCATCATAAACTGATTTTAAAATTTAAATCACAAATATTACGTAATATCCACCTAAGATAAATAATACTTATCATAATTATCTCAAACAAAACTTTTAAATGAATGAACACAAACGAATGTTAACGAACACATTATCGAACGTTCACGAAAGTAAATGAACGAACACAACCTCTGTTTATGTTCGTTCGTTTAACTAAACAAACAAAATTTTCTTGTTCGTGTTCCTTCATTTATTAAACAAACAAATATAAACAAACTTCCAGCCAAACGGTTCACAAACTGTTTGATATGATAATAAATATCCATGTTTTCAATATATATTTCTTTGAATTTTAAGTAAATTTTGATACAAAATTCATAATGTAGACACTTATTTGTGTTTTATTTGAATTTTGTAGTTTTCGGATGAAGCTCGATGATTTTTGTGAAGAAAACCCAAGATTTGAAGAAGTTCAAGAAGAAAAATGCTTCTGATATGACCATATTGAGCTGAATATGGCTATATAAGCTGCCAAACTCTAAATAATTTATTTTTGAAGCTGAATATGGTCATATCGCACAAATATGGCCATATTCGGGCAGAAAACGGGTTTATAACCCTAGTACACCTCATTTCCAAAAAAACTTTTATTTCTTTCAAAACCCTAGCCTCCCTCAAACCCTTAAGTGTCTTTGAGCATTTCTCAAGAGTTTTTGGGAGATTTGAAGGCCAAGATTGAAGATTTCACAGATTCAAGAAGGATCTAACATCATCCACCCCATTTCCACTCAAAATTGGTTTGAATTTCTCTAGATCTACTATGAGTTCTTCCATGTTCTTGAGTTTGGGAGTGTCTTTTGTAAGCCTTATGGGCTAAACTCTTATTATCACTTGGATTAGATGAAACTTAGCATGATTTAACAACTTGTACATGATTCTTGGTGTTGTTTATGTTAATGTCATTTTAAAACTTGATTATTCTTCAATGATTATGTGTATTTATTCTAGTTTGATGAAATGTCCAACCTTGTGGGTGTTGTAAGCATATTATGTTGAAAAACCTCATGTTCTTACAAGATTTATGCATATGATTGTATCTTTTGTATGTAATTTTATGACATTTGACTAGGAATGGTGAATGAAGGTTGGGGGTTTAGTAAAATTGGGTAAATATGCATCCTTATGTATATGTTTGAGAAAATCATGGTGTATGTCATGAACCTCTCTTGTCATTGGTTATGAATTGATTTTGTAATCGTGGTTTGATGTTCATGAGTTGAAGGATAGTTATAGTTTTGTCTATTTTACGCAAGTTGAGGTGGTTTTCATGTGTTTATCGTGTTAACTTTCCAAAAATTTATGGAATTAGGTAACCCTAACGGGAGTCTAATTCATCTTTAACATTAATATAATTGTATCATTAGTTCTTCATGGCATAACTTTAGGTGGCTATTGTGTGTTTATCATTCTAGCTTTCCGAATGGTTATATGTCTAGATATCCTTGACAGGGGTTTAGGCTACTTCCATGTTTCATGTGTAAAAAATGGTCTCACCTTGAGTTTGTGCTAGTTGTTAATTCCATGCTGAGTGGAATCAAAGTCCGAGTGGTATCTTTAATTGATTGTGTATCTTCATCTTTACTTCCTTAGTTTAATTGTTTCATTTGCTAGTTGTTGTAGTTAATTATAATATTCACAAATACAAACTCAATTGATTGGTTAAATAGTGATGATGTTTTAGTATTGGGAGCTATTTTGTCCACAGATCGATACTCGGTTCTTACCTCAAGCTATACTACTATACGATAGGTGCGCTTGCCTATTGTGTGTAGTTAGTCTAAAGGTGATAATCGTTTCTTTAAAATTAAAACAAATTGTGTGAATTTTCATATCAAAAATATATATATATACTTTACACACATCAAGTTTTTGGCGCCGTTGCCGGGGACACGGTGATTTCAAGAAGAATCGAAGTTGCTACTTTAACCATTTGTGCATATTTTATTTCTGCATTTTTACACCTTATAGCTAGTGTTTGTGTTTTGTCCCTTTTGTACGGTTGTAACGCCCGGAATAAAGTCGAAACGATCCAATTAATAATAATGGGTTTAGCCGGGATTATTTAAAGAAAATACGCGGGAAATGGATTATGGACCGAGCAGACCTCGCGGGTTATGTGTTCGGCGAGTTTAAGGTCCCGGGAACGCCCGATATATATAAACGAATCAGCTTGAGCCACTCTCATTTGCACTCAACACCTAACTTCTAGAGAGAGAGTGTAGAGAGAGAAAGTGGAGAGAAAGTGGTGATTCAAGGCTCGGTTGATCAAGAGATTGAAGATCAGTGTTCGTGGGCATCCAAACAACAAGAAAAGACCAAGAATCCAGGTGAGAAACATCGTTTAATTGTTCCTTTTGATGTAAACCCGGATTCTAGGGCTTGGGGTTTTTGAAAGTGGCAAAGAATCGCCCAAAACTCACGTTTTTGTGTAAGAAAACATGTAAGAAGCTTAGATATAGATTATTGGGTGATAAACCAAGGATTTGGGTGTAAAAGATTGAAGTTTTGGGTCAAAAATGGGTTGGTTCGTAATTTCAGCCCGTTCTGCGAAACTGGGTGTTCATCCAGCGAAATTATGTAATCATCCAGCGAAACTATGGATCTTCCTGCGAAACTATAGTTTCGCAGGTAGTTCGCAGACATGGTTTTCCAACGAAAGTTGGGCGAAACTGACAGCGAAGATGCCAGCAAAACTGCTAGCGAAACTAGCAGCGAAACTGCTGGCGAAACTAGCAGCGAAACTGCTGATCTTGCAGCGAATTTAGCAGCGAAATTAGGCAGAAATTAACCCTTTTGAGTGTTAACTTATCTGCAGGCTGCGTAGTGTAACCCTTGCTTAGAAATCTTGATTGAGAAGCTACTCATTGGTCCAGGTGAGTTCTAGATCCCCTATTTTAAAGGTTTTAAACTTCTTTGAGGCTGGAAATGCATACTAAATATACGTTTCTAAATGACCAAGATTTTAAGAGGTTTTAACAAGAAGATCGATTTTTATATAAGGAAATGTGCTATATAAAAGTGTTAAGATAAAAAATTTTCGCGCTGACCTGGCAGCCCCGCCCCAGCCAGGGGCGTTGCCCCTTGGACCCCACTAGGGACTGCTACTCCTAGGACCCCGCTGTCAGGGGTTGCCGCCCTCGAACCCCCGCTGTCCCACGGAGGGTCGGTTATGTTATAAGATGACTTGTGCTTATTGTGCATGTACTTGTGTATGTGAATGAATGATGCATGATGTATGTTATGTTATGATGATGTGTGACGATGTTATGCTTATGTATGATATGTTTCCTTATGTTCCTTATTACGTATTATGATGTGACTTTACGTGATGTGATTATGATAATGAACGTAAAGTATTATCTTAACAAAGTGAAAGATTTAAGATAATGAAAGTGGAACATAATAAATGAACGAATGAAAGCCTTGCAAGCAAATGAAAGGAGGTTCACAACTCATTGAGAGTTGTTAGCTCAACTGTGTGTTTACAGCATGCGATCTTGGCTAACCCTTAAGGGTTCACACACAGGGGGAGTTAGTCTGTGTGACGACTCCATACGTGCGATATGTGCGATATGAGATCCTTATCGCTTAACCCTAGATGATATGGCTTTGTGCTCAAGAGGGGGGTTAAGCATACGACAGGATCTAGATAGAAGTGAAAAGATAATAAATGTACGAAAAGTGCGATAAGTACGAGACGTGTGATATGTACGAAATGAACGATGATGGAAGATAATAAATATTACCTTGATGTATGTACGATGTATAATCACGTGCGATAGTAAAGTAAACGTTTTAACGAAAGAAAGGTATTATATTTTTATAAAACTAGAACTCACTCAGCAACGCTGACTTTATATGTATTTTCCAGTTGGCAGGTGATGATTGCTGAGGATGGCACGGGCGCAACTACTCAGCAAGTTTTTGGGATGGCATCCATTTTATATAACGATGATGTTTTTGTGATGTAATGCAAACAAATGGTATTTTTGTAACGGTTGACAATGTTGTATTATTTTGAAAAAGCAATTATTTATATATGAAATGGTTTTAAGTATTCCGCTGCAATGTTTTAGTAAATGTGAATGTATGTTTTACGTTTTATGTGCGATGATTGTCCAACTGTGAGCGTCCCGGGAACGAGGCCTTACAACGGTACTTGGTATTTGTTATATTATCAGGAAGCTTATGTCCGCATCTTCACCTGTCGAGGACCTGATTGAACCCTATTCAAACCCGGAGAAATTACTTAAGAAAAGAAGCTTAAGGGAAAAATCTTTACAAATAGCTAGGGAAATCGATAGTGAAGCTACTCGTGTATAAATTACCGAGGAAACTGACACCGAAGAAGAAGACAATTCCAAGGACACAAACTCGGAAGACATGGGGAATTGAAACAATGAACAAAGAACCATCTATGATTATGCAAGACCATCGTTGGGTGGTTTGGCATCGAGCATTGTTAGACCGGCGGTTGAAGCCAACAACTTTGAAATTCGACCGCAAATGATTCAAATGATTCAAAACAATGTTCAATTCTATGGTTTATCGAATGAAGACCCCAATGCTCATATAGAAATTTTTTGGAAATTTGTGATACGTTCAAGATGAATGGGTTGTCTGATGATGCAAGCAAGCTTAGGCTTTTTCCATTCTCCCTTCGTGATCGAGCAAAGGCTTGGTTAAACTCACTTCCTGCTGGTTCTATAACCACTTGGGAGGATCTTGCTCAAAAATTTTTATTTAGATATTTTCAACCATCTAAAACTGCAAGATTGAGGAATAATATCACTTCTTTTATGCAGGATGAAGGGGAATCACTCTATGAAGCTTGGGAACGATATAATGAAATGATGAGGAAATGTCCACATCACGGGTTGGATAAGTGGATGCAAGTTACTACCTTCTACAACGGGTTGTATCCACAAGATCGTCAGATAGTCGATGCTACAGCTGGAGGCTCTTTAGCCATGAAAACCCCTATGGAGGGGTATGCCATACTTGAACAATTGGCAATGAACACTTATCAAGGGCCATCTTCACGAAGTAAACCATCAAGACAAGGGGTTCACCATGTGAATGACTATACGTCTCTAGCTGCACAAATGGAAACAATGGCTAAAAGAATTGATCAAATGCAATTGAACTAAGTGCAAACAAGTTGTCACTTGTGTGGTGGTGCACATATGAGCTCCGATTGTCAACATGGAGTTGTTTACAATGTGAATGAACAAATGGATTTCATGAGTAACCAATATCGACCTCAAAACAATCCTTATAGTAACACTTATAACCCAGGTTGGAAGAATCATCCCAATTTTAGTTGGAAGGCAAGTGGAAGCAACCAACCTCCTGGTTTTCAACAAAGACCATCATTTCAACAAAACCAACAATCATTCCAACCACAACATCAAGATCACCCTCGACCTCAAAAACAAAATCAATACAAAAATCAAGGTTCAAGTAGTGGTTCACAACCTGAGAAAAGATCAAACTTGGAAGAAATGATGGCACAATTCTTATCCACTACCGAATCCCGTCATAAAAAATCTGAAGCTCGTCATGACCAAGCTTAAATTCGACAACAACAATTTTTGGATGAATTAAGAAGTCAAGGTTCGGCGATTTGTGGTATTGAAAATCAAATGGGTCAAATGGCTAGTTTGCTAGCCGAGAGGGAAAATGGTAAACTCCCAAGTAACACCGAATCAAATCCACGGGGAGATTGCAAAGCGATTACTTTAAGGAGTGGTAAAACCACTAAAGAGATCGAGACGACTTCCACTTCTAAGCCAATGGTTGAAGAGGTAGAAGTTGAGGTTCAAGACGAGGTACCAAACACTAGGCGAGGCCCAGAAAGTACAACACAAGTCAAAGAACCATTGAAAGTGTACAAGCCCACAATTCCATACCCAGGGCGTTTGAAGAAAGAAAAGATAGACCAACAATACGGTAAATTTCTTGACCTATTTAAACAATTAACATAAAAATTACCGTTTGTTGAAGCTTTGTCACAGATGCCCAAGTATGCCAAATTTCTCAAAGATCTTCTAACGAATAAGCAAAAGCTTGAGGAACTTTCACATGTGGTTTTAAATGAAGAATGCTCGGCGGTGCTTCAAAATAAGCTACCACAAAAAATGAAAGACCCGGGAAGTTTCACACTTCCTTGTTTGATTGGTAGTTTGACTGTGAACAACGCTCTAGCCGACCTAGGTGCTTGCATCAACTTGATGCCATATTCCATGTTTGAAAGGCTAGACCTAGGAGAACCACAACCAACACGTATGAGCATTCAACTTGCCGATCGCTTGGTGAAATACCCGAGAGGTATAGATGAGAATATGTTGGTGAGAATCGGTAAGTGTGTGTTTCCTGTGGATTTTGTAATCCTTGATATGGATGAAGACAAGAACGTACCTCTTATTCTTGGTCGCCCCTTTTTAGCTACATCTAGAGCCTTAGTAGATGTGTTTGAAGGTAAATTGACCCTTCGTGTGGATGAAGAAGAGGTGGTTTTTAGGATAAAGGATTCTATGCAACATTCTCAAATCCATGATGATATACTTTATTTTGTTGATACTATTGATTGTCATGTGAATGATTGTGTGCAGGAAATGTTTGAACATGATGTTTTGGAAACACAGTTGTTTGATGATGAAGAGTTTGATGCCGATCAAGCTAACCAGATTGGTAACGAGCTAACTCGTATGTCAACGGATGAACCATCCTCCGATGTAGAAGTTCATGAAGTTTTTGAAGTGGTTGATAGGGAGGAGCAACCAAAAGCAAAGTCATCAATTGAAGACCCACCATCATTGGAACTCAAGGAGTTACCCGCTCATCTTGAATATGCTTATCTTGATAATGATTCCAAATTGCCTGTTATTATTGCTTCTGATTTGACAGGTGATGAAAAAATCAAACTTTTGGACGTCTTAAAGATGCACAAGAAAGCTATGGCTTGGAAGATTATGGATATAAAAGGGATCAATCCATCCTTTTCTACCTATAAAATTTTAATGGAAGATGATTACAAACCAGTTGTTCAACACCAACATCGCCTCAACCCAAATATGCAAGAAGTGGCTAAAAAGGAAGTAATTAAACTACTTGATGCAGGTTTGATATATCCAATCTCAGATTCCGCATGGGTTAGTCCGGTACAAGTGGTACCAAAGAAAGGAGGTATGACGGTGGTGACCAATGAAAAGAATGAATTGATACCTACAAGAACCATCACGGGTTGGAGGGTTTGCATTGATTATCGAAAGCTTAACGATGCAACGAGAAAGGACCATTTCCCTCTTCCTTTTATTGATCAAATGTTAGAAAGGTTATCGGGGAATATGTTTTATTGCTTTCTTGATGGTTTTTCAGGTTACTTTAAAATCCCGATTGCACCCGATGATCAAGAGAAGACAACATTCACATGTCCTTATGGCACATTTGCCTATCGACGAATGCCATTTGGATTGTGTAATGCTCCCGCCACGTTTCAAAGGTGCATGGTGGCCATTTTTCATGACATGATTGAAGACTCAATGGAAGTGTTCATGGATGACTTCTCAGTTTTTGGAAGCTCTTTTGACCATTGTTTGAGCAATTTGAAGAAAATGCTAGCTAGATGTGAAGAGTCCAACTTGGTATTGAATTGGGAGAAATGCCACTTTATGTTAAAGGAAGGCATAGTGTTGGGGCATAAGATTTCAAATGTCGGTTTAGAAGTAGATAGGGAAAAAGTTGAAACAATTTCAAAATTACCACCGCCTACTTTTGTAAAAGCAATAAGAAGTTTTCTAGGTCATGCGGGATTTTATAGACGTTTTATTAAAGATTTTTCAAAAATTGCAAGGCCGATGACACAACTTCTTGAAAAAGATGTTCCGTTTGTTTTTAATGAGGAATGCTTAAATGCATTCAACTTTTTGAAAGAAAAACTGATAAACACCCCCATATGGTAGCTCCCAATTGGACTCTTCCATTTCAGTTGATGTGTGATGCAAGCGACTATGCAGTCGGTGCGGTTTTAGGGCAAAGAAAGGACAAGCATTTTCATCCCATATACTACACAAGAAAAACATTGAATGATGCACAAGAAAATTATACGACCATTGAAAAGGAACTACTTGCTGTAGTATTTGCTTTTGATAAGTTTCGTTCCTATCTTGTTTTATCTAAAACCATTGTTTACACTGATCGTGCAGCTCTTAGATATCTATTTGGCAAACAAGATGCAAAACCACGATTGATCAGGTGGATCTTGCTCTTACAAGAATTTGATATAGAGATTCGAGACAAAAAAAGAGCTGAAAATGTAGCAGCAGATCACCTCTCACGCCTTGAGAACCCATCCATGGAAGAGCTTAGGGAATCCAACATAAATGACAATTTCCCTCATGAGTTTCTTTTACAGGTTCAGGCGATTGAAGAAGAATTCCCTTGGTTCGCAGATTTTGCTAACTATCTTGCAGGCAGAGTTCTCGTGAAAGGCATGACTTATCAACAGAAAAGAAAGTTCATGTCTGATGTTAAGTACTACTTTTGGGAAGATCCATATCTTTTCCGAGTTTGCGCAGATCAAGTGGTGAGAAGATGTGTTCATGGAATCGAAGCAATGAGCATACTTCGTCATTGTCATGAAGGACCAACCGGTGGCCATCATGGAGCAAATTACACCGCTAAGAAAGTATTTGACTGTGGTTTTTATTAGCCTACCGTATTCAAAGATGCACACATGTTGGTCAAAGCATGTGATGCTTGCCAACGCGCAGGTAACATCTCTTCACGTGATGAGATGCCTCAAAATCGCATACAAGTGTGTGAGGTATTCGATGTTTAGGGCATCGACTTCATGGGACCCTTTCCTTCATCACATGGTCATAAATACATCCTAGTAGCCGTTGACTATGTCTCCAAGTGGGCCGAGGCACAAGCGTTGCCTACAAATGATGCTAGGGTAGTGGTGAAATTTTTGAAAAAGCTTTTCTCTCGGTTTGGTGCTCCTAAGGCTCTAATTAGTGATCGTGGCACTCATTTTTACAATTATCAACTTGAAAAAGCGTTAGCTCGTTATGGGGTTAAATATCGTTTTTCAACCTCTTACCACCCATAAACGAGTGGTCAGGTTGAGGTCACTAATAGAGGTCTTAAACGAATTTTGGAACGAACGGTTGGGCAAAACCGGAAGGATTGGGCGGAAAAATTAGATGATTCCTTATGGGCTTTCCGAACCGCTTACAAAACTCCAATTGGTACCATACCATTTAAGTTGGTTTATGGAAAGTCTTGTCACCTTCCCGTTGAACTCGAACACAAAGCTTATTGGGCCTTGAAGGCCGTTAATCTTGATTTAAAAGATGCAGGTGAAAATAGGTTTTTGCAAGTCCATGAACTTGAAGAGTTGAGGAATCAAGCATATGAAAATTTCACAATCTACAAAGAAAGGACGAAAAAATTACATGACAACCACTTGAAAAACAACAAACAATTCCAAGTGGGGGATCGTGTATTGCTTTACAATTCAAGACTTCGCTTGTTTCCCGGCAAATTAAAATCAAGATGGATGGGTCCTTACATCGTAAAGCAAGTATTCTCGTATGGAACCGTTGAAGTTGAACATTCGGACGGGAGGATTTTCAAGGTTAATGGTCATCGTTTAAAACATTACATTGAAGGCCTGAGAGATGAGAGGGAGTTTGACGTTATGGAACTCCACCCCAAGGATAAGTGAATGCAAGGTCGAGTCAAGCTAACGACCCATAAATAAACGAAGCGCTTTCGTGAGACAACCCGAGATTTTGAAAATCATCCGTATCCTTTTGTTTTTATATAATTCCTTAATTAGTTTTCATTAATTAGTTCTTATTTTATTTTATTTTATAAAAAAAATGGTCGAAGTCGTCGGGTATATATTACATTATTTATAACGAAAACGTGTCAAGTAAATTAATTTTTGAAATGAAAATATGAAGGTATTTTAAGTCAATGTGAGTTTTTGAAAATGATCACTAATATGATCATATTTATATAAATATGCCCATATTAACTGATTACAATTAAAATGAATTTTAAAAAAAAGCTTGCTGATATGATCATATTCAAACATATATGGTCATATTGCCTGAAAAAAAACAAATCAAAACAAACTACAATGAAACAAAACCCTTGACTTTTGTTAACCTTCCCCATTTTCATCTGCATTCCAACATTCCCCTTCATTTCATCTCCTCCTACCCTTCTCCATCTCCATCTTTCTCACCACCACCCAACCCCATCTCCTCATCCCCACCTCCACTGCGCCGCCTTCTCCCGGCCGGCGACCACCACCAGCCAAACCCCACCCCCGAGCCGCCCCCTACACAACACCCCTGCCGCCGCGTCGCGACTCCAACCCACCATCGCGACCAGCCATCACCCTCACCACTGCAGCCCTCTACCACCGCGACCAGCCAGCACCACCACCGCGCAGCCCCCTGCGCGACCAGGCGACACCCATCTCCACCTCTCTCCTGCTCCCGTCGCTCTCCCCCCCCTGCGCTACCCTCCCCACCGCAACCCCCCCTCCACGACAGCCACCACTGCAGTCCCCTGCCACCGCCCTTCACCCTGGCAGCAACCCCCCTCCCTACCGCAACCCAGCCACCATCGCAGCCCACCCCCACCCTTGCGGCCTAAACCCTAAACACCACCACCACAACCTCATCTCCACCCATCTACCATCTAAATCATCAAATTGTTGTTTTTTATTTATATTTTTAATTTTCTTCTCTTTCAAGGTCATGGCCAATGATGATGTTCACCCATTCCTTCGTTTTGAAAGCGGCAGTCGGGCCGCGAAGAAACTTCTCACCTTTCAACACAAGGAACTAATAGCGGCTCAAACTATCGATTGGAATGCATTTGATGCATTGGGTGAAACCAATCGTGTTAATGCACTTCTCTCCCGTCCTTGGAAATGGTTGTTTGATATTAAACATCATCAATATCGTGTGCTTGTGTTAGAATTTTGTTCAACTTATCAGTTTGATCGTAAGACCAACAATCTCAAGGACCCAAGTAGCATTCAATTCCAACTTGGTGGTCGAAAACATAAAATGTCTGTGGCAGATCTTGGGGTGATGATGGGTATTTACACCCGTAATGAGACTAATCGGAACATCTTCAAACATGGTTTAAAATCGACATCAAATGATACCCTCATCGCATTATGGGATGAGATCGGGTCGGGAGAATACAATTCTACATCGAGCAAAAGCACCCAAATACGAGACCCCCTCATCACTACTTTCATCGAGTACTTTCGCGCTCTATTTCTAGGCGAGGTGCAAGCACGGGTATTGTCACTGAAAATGACCTGGTTTTTCTATATTGTCTTATCCGGAAGCAGCCATGTAACTTGGCATACGCACTTGCCATGTTTTTCTCAAAATGTTCCTGTAGAAAGCATAGTAGTCCCATTTGTGGAGGAGCGTTCATCACTCAACTTGCTTCATCTCTTCATCTGCTAGATGCCGATAACCTCATTGGAATTTCTTCTTCTCACCAAACGAAGCTCATTCATAAATCAATGCTGATCAACATGAGACTCGCTGCATATGAGTCAGCAGATGGATGGTATTGGTTAGAATCTGAGGAAAAAAGATGGTTTCCCTCAAATAGGGAGATAGGTACATCGACTTGCATTGAGAATACAGAGGTTCACCCGATAGCACTCATTGATGGCGAGGGAGCTGCAACACCATCTCCTCCACCGCCTGTTGATAATTCTTCTGATTTAGCTCAGATTCGTGCCGGGGTGCATTGGATAATGCAGGTTATAACGCAGTGGGCTGCTGAAAAATGAGTTTGATCTTCCTCCCCCTCCTTTTCCTATACCGACTCCCCGACCTGCATCACCCGAGCAAACAAAGCAGCAGCGTGGTCCATCCGATGATGCCGATATGATGGAGGACTAGTCTGACAACCTCCATCTTCTTTTGTGATTACCTTTGCGTTTGAGTTGTACTTTTTGGTATTTTGGTTGTACAAACTCCAAACATATTTGTGTTGTCATTTTCTTATGGTTGTTTACTTTATGTACTCTTTATTTATGTTAACTTTTCTTTGTCTTTCTAAACTTATTGTTTTGTTCTTGAAGTGGTGTTAGTGCTAGTTTTCATGGAATCTTGAGGGTGCTAATTTGCTTAGCGGACGTTTGAGAATTTGTTGGGCATGTTTTCATGGATTTCTTCAGGGGAGTTTTCTGTTTCACCGTCTTTACCCCCCACCCCATTTGGTTTTGCATTATATGTTCATACATTGATACATTGAGGGCAATGTATATTTCAAGTGTGGGGATGTTTGGGTTTTTTGTGAACTTTTGCAAGTCTTTTATATATATCTCATTGCACCTTAAAACAATCCCATTTTTGACAAAAAGAATTTCAAAAATTTGAATAAATTGCATCCATTTATATTTATTTGAGATCTTCAAACATGATTGAATTGTTAACATCACAGAATTAAGAGAAACCAAATGGATTATGATAAAATGTTTCGGATATTTAGTGAGCATTACAAGTTGAAAATATAATGATTATGCATGGGTTTGAACCTTACCTTTATCCCACCATTTCTGTAAGCTTATTTGTGCCTTTATCACATTAGATCATATGATTTAGTGTTTGCTTACATTTTTGTTGATGTTTGAGTGTGCCAGATGTGCATTCACGTAAGAACTTGCCTAGGATATGCGTTTCAAGACCATAAACTGAGTATTTGCAGGAAAATAACAGAGGCATTAAGAATACCCACCTTATAAGCCAAATTGCTTTTCTTTCACCTCACCTAATTGTCACCATGTTGAGCCATTTTCTCTTGTTTCTTTGTTATTACCCACATCATTAGCCATTTAACCAAATTAGCCATTTTTATCTTTTAAACCCTTGTGATAAAATTCCGGTTATTTCTAGTTGTCTAAATTTTGGCATCGAATGTGTTTAATGTTTATTTGTTTTAGTTAGGCGTCCATTGTTCTGTGAAAAGAAAAAAAAGAGAAAAAGAAAAATATGAAAAAAAGAAAAGAAAAAGAAAAAAAATGTTATATTGTTATATTTTGGTGTTTAGAATAGGAATAAATAAAGTTATTTGATGCATAAAAACAAATTTCATGCATAACTCACGTTTAGTAGATTTGTATTAGTTTAGTTATATTAAAGCGTATTTACGCATTAGTGTAATGTATCATACTTAGCATCTAGATTTCCGGAATTTTTATCCGTTTAACCACTTTTACCAAAAATTCCATACCCTTTTCACCCAAGCCCCGTTACAACCCGTTAAAAGTCCTCTTGATTATGCATTTTCTCATGTTAATTGGTGGAGATTTGACCCCTTTGCAAGCTTATTACTATGTTTGTATCATTGGTTGGCATTGAGTGATTCACTTATACACTTATATATATAAATAACCGAGTGTTGAGTGATTTTTGTGAGCGGTTTACACTCATGCATAAAAGAAATTTCGTAGGCATGTAATGCTCATTTGAATATAGTAATATTTTTGAAAAGAGAAGCAAGCTTAAAACACTCGGTTCTTCTTATTATGGCGGCATGTTTGATAGTCAATTATGAGTTTATATCTTCATTTAACAAATGGTTTGGCTCTCACCATCTTTTATGTCAATGGGATTTCTTTTGTTAAATGGTTGCATGAGAGTTTGCTTGAGGACAAGCAAAGTTCAAGTGTGGGGATGTTTAATATGATAATAAATATACATGTTTTTAATATATATTTCTTTGCATTATAAGTAAATTTTGATACAAAATTCATAATTAGACACTTATTTGTGTTTTATTTGAAATTTGTAGTTTTCGGATGAAGCTCTATGATTTTGTGAGAAGAAACCCAAGATTTGAAGACGTTCAAGAAGAAAAATGTTTCTGATATGACCATATTGAGCTGAATATGGGCCATATAAAGCTGCCAAACTCTAAAATAATTATTTTTGAAGCTGAATATGGTCATAATCGCGCAATTATGGCCATATTGGGCAGGAAGAAAATGGTTTATAACTCTAGTACACCTCATTTCCAAAAAAACTTTCATTTCTTTCAAAACCCTAGCCTCCCTCAAACCCCTAAGTGTCTTTGAGCATTTCTCAAGAATTTTTGGGAGATTTGAAGGCCAAGATTGAAGATTTCACACATTCAAGAAGGATCTAACATCATCCACCCCATTTCCACTCAAAATTGGTTTGAGTTTTTCTAGATCTACTATGAGTTCTTCCATGTTCTTGAGTTTGGGAGTGTCTTTTGTAAGCCTTATGGGCTAAACTCTTATTATCACTTGGATTAGATGAAACTTAGCATGATTTAACAACTTGTACATGATTCTTGGTGTTGTTTATGTTAATGTCATGTTGAAACTTGATTATTCTTCAATGATTATGTGTATTTATTCTAGTTTGATGAAATGTCCAACCTTGTGGGTGTTGTAAGCATATTATGTTGAAAAACCTCATGTTCTTACAAGATTTATACATATGATTGCATCTTTTGTATGTAATTTTGTGACATTTGACTAGGAATGATGAATGAAGGTTAGGGGTTTAGTAAAATTGGGTAAATATGCATCCTTATGTTTATGTTTGAGAAAACCATGGTGTATGTCATGAACCTCTCTTGTCATTGGTTATGAATTGATTTTGTAATCGTGGTTTGATGTTCATGAGTTGAAGGATAGTTATAGTTTTGTCTATTTTACGCAAGTTGAGGTGGTTGTCATGTGTTTATCGTGTTAACTTTCCAAAAATTTGTGGAATTAGGTAACCCTAACGGGAGTCTAATTCATCTTTAACATTAATATAATTGTATCGTTAGTTCTTCATGGCATAACTTTAGGTGGCTATTGTGTGTTTATCATTCTAACTTTCCGAATGGTTATATGTCTAGATATCCTTGACGGGGGTTTAGGCTACTTCCATGTTTCATGTGTAAAAAATGGTCTCACCTTGAGTTTGTGCTAGTTGTTAATTCCATGCTAAGTGGAATCAAAGTCCGAGTGGTATCTTTAATTGATTGTGTATCTTCATCTTTACTTCCTTAGTTTATTAGTTTCATTTGCTAATCGTTTTAGTTAATTATAATATTCACTAATCCAAACTCAATTGATCGGTTAAATAGTGATGATGATTTAGTATTGGGAGCTATTGTGTCCATGGATCGATACTCGGTTGTTACCTCAAGCTATACTACTATACGATAGGTGCGCTTGCCTATTTTGTGTAGTTAGTCTAAAGGTGATAATCATTTCTTTAAAATTAAAACAAATTGTGTGAATTTTCATATCAAAAATATATATATATATTCTTTACACACATCAGTGTTCGTTGAACGTTCGATTCGTTTACAGCCCTAACAACAAGTGTTTAGTCACAAATTTTTGAAATTGATGTGGCTAGAAAACATTGTTGTCACTATATAATGGAAGCACCCTTACGATAAACTCAAGTGGCTGTTGCTATCCTTTAGCCACTTATTTGGACAAAATGGTTAATTACAACAAGCCTTTAGCAATGGTTTTTTGAAATAGATGTGGCTAAAAATATTTTTGTGACTATATAAGAGAAGCAACCACCCTTATAATAAATTCAGGTGGTGATTACTACTTTCAGCCGCTATTATTTGAACAAAATGATTGATTACAACAACCCTTTAGCCATTGTTTTTTGAAATAGACGTGGCTAAAAAAGATTTTTGTAACTATATTAGAGAAACAACCACCCTAATAAATTCAAGTGGTTGTTGCTACCCTTTAGTCACACTTATTTTGGACAAAATGCTTAAATCAAGCAAGAAATATATGTACCTTTTAGTCATACTTTCAAGTTACTACGACCACTAAAATGTGAACATGGCCATATGATACCTATGATGACTGGATCTTTAGTCACTTTTGAGCTGAAAATGTGTGGCGGAAGGCGTATGGCCACACTCTTTTTATGTGACTGTAGGCCCTATTTACCGTAGTTTCTATTAGTTCCAAGGAATCTAGAATAAACATATATACCTTGTGCTTATGTAAGCTGTTCAATAGTGTCCCATGCCATGTAATATGCCTGTTATTGATTCATACCAAGAAGCATATGTTATCAAGATCCACGAGATAAGCGTCTTATCTTTATAAATTAAAATATTAAGTAGTTTTCAGTGGTTAATTGTGTTTTCTTTGTCTATGGTGATAGGAAGAAGATTTTGGCATTGCAATCTTCTCCATATATACAGTTTATTTGAGATCACCATTTGGATTTGTGTTTGCTAAAGTGAAGGTATAATTAATGAGAACATTTCAAACATGAGCATGACTAAAAATACAACTACAAAGTATATAACATTAGGTGCATCAAAGGAAAATATCTTAGATAGATAGTTCATCTTAGAGGTGGGTGTTTTAGCCTCTGCTAAAAATTTATACTATGATACTTATTTAGGAACTGAACGGCGTGATCCTTTCATGATATATGGCTGTTTACAACTACATGATCTTGGTTTAGGCTTCCAATGTAATCTCTATACGTAGTGGTTACATCATTAGTACTATTTTCATTTCGTATACCAAATGAGACTTTTACATAAAAATCTAAACTAATACCTTGCCAACTTGTAGTATCTTTAAATCACAAAAATAGTAATTGATTTGCTACTTCAACCTAAACTTACGGTTGTACAAATTTCCAAAAAAACATAGATCAAACAAACAGCCTTATCATTTTAACCATGCAAAAATAATGATTGATTTGCTACTATGTTGTTAAGTTTTAAGCAAACCAAAGGGTACTATGCTCTATTTTCATTAGACCAAAAAGGACACATGTTTTTAAATTAGAAACATCTTTAATACTGGACGAGTGATTTTATGTCACACAAGATTATAAGAATGAACAAAATGATGGAATAAACACACACTTATTAACGGGATGTCACAATGTGATAGACAATTGATTTTGATGATTTGGTAAACTAGAGACATTCTAGTGATATGATCGATGTCGTGTGGTAGGTCAAAAATATAAATTATAGAGTACCTAATCACCCTTAATAGTAAAGGGTAAGCAGGGTGTCGAATCCACAGAGAATCACAGGAAAGTGCTAGTAACGATTAAACTAAAAGAACTAAATATTGAAAAGTAAATTGATTTATGATTTTATTTGAGAAATAAGTAAATGAATGAATAAAAGTTTAGATTTTTAACAATCTTGGAGAAAAAGCAACCCACTTCAGGATTCAGGTTTGGCAAAGTTAGAATTTTTCTTTAATGAAACCTAGTGAGAAGTCATTAATGGTGACTTACACATGATAAGATCTAAGTGATAATCATGGATCAAAGCTTAAAGGACCTTATTCACACAATTACCAATTTTAATACTGAAACCCTAATTCTAATAATCAATCACACAATGATTAAAGACAACCAAAGTCATAGAATATCAAAATTAGGTTTAAGCATAATCAAACCATTTAAATAAACAAATCATAAATTGAATCTAAAAGAACTTAAAAGGTTCAAGATTCAATCCCACATCTAGGTTACAAACTAAGAAAAATAGAAACTTGCATAAACCCGTCCCCCGAAGTGAATCACAATTGAGTTAGCCTTGCATCATCATCGATTCTTCAACAAATTTGTAATTAATCATGTGAATCCGGATGAATTTAATGTTGGCGGACTTTTAGAATGATGGAAGATGGTTAATTTTCATCCAAGATTGATGTGTAAAGATGTAATTTTCATCCTAGGGTTTATTCCCCTTTAAAACCCATCAAATTAGGTCAAATCTCAACAAACTCGGACACCAGCGTCAGGCTAGGCGTCAGAAGAGGCGTTAGTCAGAAGGTTTTGGGTTTACTGACGCCTATGGCGTCGATGGCGCCACCCCCTGCACAAAGTTTATTTACACGTGTACTTTTGGAGACCTTTCCGTCAATAGGTTGTGGGTCCCGTAACTCTTTTCCTAGCTCAAGTTATGCCCGTTTTTAGATATTGTTGTCGTGCAACTTCGGTTTATCATATCTTTACTTCTTGAGCTCCAATTCTCGTCCTGTTTCTTCCAATTTCTTCGTATTCTTCATGTTAACCTACAACCACAAAATAATCCCAAAAGTAACTCTATTTCTCATAAATTTACATGTAAACCATGAAAATAAAGCCATTAAACATTGAACTTTCACTACCCGATCACAATCCCCACACTTACCTTTTGCTTGTCCTCAAGCAAAGCTCAATTTTATTTTATAAAACTATCATTGAAAATATACATCATTGATCACTTATTAAATATCAATTAAGGTCCAAGGTCATGCCCTTATATATAAGATTTATATCGTTCAATAGATTTACATTCTAGCAAGTCAATTATAGGCAAAATAAGACATTACCCAGCTAAGATTAACATGATTTTGATTTTTAGTCTCATGTACAAACCCCTCTCAATAATTCACTCTTGTTGGTTCATATCTGGACTAGTAAAATATGTACTAGTGTAATCACTCAATAACCAATATACCATCTTGCCCACATAAGCTTGTATAGCAATCACACCTCCACTACTTGCATAGATCTTGCACACATCTAAAGGACTTACGGGTTTTTGGGCTTAGGTACGGGTTGGAAATTTTTGGCTTTTAAAAGTGACTAACGCAACCAGAGATGTAGACCAAATCATTAAACCATCCTTATCAACATGAATCACAAAGCTACGCACTTTAATCCTTTTTGAATAATGTTTTTTCTCCAACTTTTTTTTCATTATTTTTCACTTGTTTTTTTTCTTCTTTTTTATTTTTTATTTTTTACTTTGAATGGCTTAACGATAGGTTATCAACTAACAACTTGGGCTTTATTTACCGGTTTTAACAAAAGAATGTTTTAAGGCTCGACATGGCTACTAAGGTTAGGATGGATAACAATAACAAATGATAACAAGTAAATGGGTTCCTAAATTGACTTTTTCATTTATGTGCAACACTTTGCTTATAGTCTTGATATGCATCAAACAATACAAGTTCTGCAACAAAAGTGGTATATGGCCTACCCTAAACAAATGAATATGTAATTGTGTTTTAAGTAATAGGCTCAAAATCTCACCAAGTAGGAAGTTAGGATATCGATGTGCACATGAGTTTATTGTATCAAAACTCGTTAACCCTAACCAGGTATCCATCACATTTCCAAAAATAACCTGCTAGAAAACTTTTCCCGAAACCTTTAAAAATATGGCCATGACCTACGATCTATATCATTCTTTTAATAAACAAAAATGACTTATATTGAAAATTCTAATTTTATAAACACATTAAACTTTACTAGAAAACTTTTGCAAAAATTAAAGTTTGACAGGATGTTAATTTTTTTTCTTAATTCTCCATAACTCCCCTCATCCCCACACTTAAGATGTACATTGCCCCCAATATACTAACTAAGTGTTACTATTAGTGTGAAAACAAGAGAACTTTAAGATCAAATCCAATCTTATCACATCAATAACCAAAAATTAAAACTAACTACAAATTAACTATTTTTAACAATTAATAAGGGAAACAAATGCACCTGATTATATCTTTATGGCAAGATCTTCAATTGTACTAATAATCTTCAACATCTCGTCCACTAATCTACAAAACATACTAAAACCCGTGTAGATCCAAAGTTCTCACTTCATGATTAGCACCTCACATTTAAATCAATAATGCATCCACTTCCCCACACTTAAAGCATTGCATTGTCTTCAATGCAACTTTTAAGTGAAACTTTGATTAAAAATAGTTAACTTTTATAATAAATAGAAAAAAATCACTTTGATAAAAGTCCTAAACTCACTTTCGAAAGAATTGCATTTAGCATATGCAACAAGCCTTTTAAACCATCCGGTAGACCCGATGGACAAGTGTAGTCTTGTGAGGATTTCTAGTGAACACACCATAAAGTTCTTAAAATAAAATAAAATAAAATCATAAATAAACAAAAAAAAGACTAAAAAACACAAAATACCTTAGGTTGCCTCCCAAGTAGCGCTAAGTTTTAGGTCTTCAGCCAGACCGTACCTGTCGACACTCATGGGGGTCGAATGGGGTGCTTTCGTCTGGAATTTCCTAAGTAAATTGTCTTTAAATGATCTGGTAGGTTTTCTAAGTCATTCCATTTTCTTCCAAACACCATCTCCATAACTCGAACATTCACAAGATCAGGTGGATCATCCATTTTTTTCTTCCTTTTTGGTTTATCCTTAATAGTATCCACCTTTTTCACCAACACTTTATTTTTCCTTAAGTCTACAAGCTTCGCCCTGTCATGTTCAAAAGCAATCTCGAAAGTGGTGTCTTCACTTATATGTGAAATATAAGGAGGAACACACTCGTTAGTAATACCAGCCTCACTAGGTTCATTATTAGCAAAGTAATTGATAGACTTGGAAAATACATCAAAACGCAACTTACGGGTTTCCAAAGTCATGTCAATTGTTCCATCTCGGCAGTTAATTTGAGCATTTGCAGTTGCTAAAAATGGTCTACCTAATATGACTTGAGGTTGCTCCACGTCCTCTAGTATGCATAATCAAGTACCATAAAATCCACAGGGTAGTAAAATTCTCCCACTTTGATTACTACATCTTTCACCATCCCCCGAGGACGTTTATGAGTTGAGTCAACTAACACCATGCTGGTGTCAACTTCTTTGAGAGGACCAAACTCATATTGATCATACAATTTACCTGGCAAGATACTAACACCAGCTCCATAGTCCAAAAGAGCGCTACTAATTTTAAATTTCCTGACTTTGATTGGAATAACGGGTGCTCCTTGGTCACTCTCCTCAACTTTCTTATCTTTTTCTACTTCATTAGCCTACTTTTCTTTACTTTCTATAACTTGTGATTGTGGTGTATCTTCATAATCATAAACACTACAACTTGAGATGGTACTTACTGCATTGATCTGCACACTCTTTATGTTCTTTATACTGGAGGTTTGATGTTGAGGATTTAAGGTAGTGTCGCTAGGCAATGTTCCTGGATTTCTTCTTAATTGTGACATCTCTTCTACTATTTGACCAACTTGCTTAGCTAATGCCTCCACTGTTTTGTCTCTTCCCTTATTGTCCTTCTTAATCTCTCTAAGAAAGTCCATTATTTCTAATGAGTTGTTTAAGCCTCCTTGGTCAACATTAGGTTGATAATTTATTTGATATCCTTTGTTATATCCCCCTTGGTTGTAATTCTGGTTATTATACGGCGGTTGTTGATTCTGGTATGATTGACTTCCCTGATTTGGTACATGAAAATGAGGATTAGATTGGTTAGACGTGTTATCATACTTAAAATTTGGATGATTACGCAAACCTAGATGATATGTATTAGAGTTCATATCATATTGTTTTCGATCACCATATACTTGGTTAACCTTTTCCTCATCTCGACCTACTTGCATTGGGCAATCTATAATAACATGTCCCAAGTCACCACATACTTTACATACCGGGAAAACTGGACCGCCTTGAGATGTCACATTTCCTCTATTAAGATTCAAACTCTCCAATTGACGTTCCAACCTTTGATTGGCTCTCTCCAACTGTTCTAATCTTTCATTTGCATTAGTAGTACCTGCGGATCTAACAAGGGCATGTTTCTTCTTCCTATTAGACTGAGCTTGCCTTTTTAAGTTTACTGCCATCTTTTGTAAGAATTCCCAATCCACTTCTACGTGGTTGGAAAGAAATGTTCCTCCCGTGGTAGAGTTCACATCCCGGATGTCATCAGTGGATAAACCATCATAGCACGCATTGATCAACTCCCATTGTGGAATACCATGATGAGGGCAATTTGCAGGACCGGTGAAGGGTATGCACTTACAACACAACAACATAATGAGGAGAGTTGCTTAGAACACTAAACAGATCAAATGGGGAATTGGTTTACTTTTAGTGAAAGATTCTAAGAACACAAGTAAATATGAGACAGAACAAGATGGCAAACAACATAAGTAATTGGTTTTCAAGAATGCTGTATATTGCTTCTCAAGTTATATTACAAATGTTACAAAGCATACGATAGAAAGTTACAAGTACTTGAGATACTTTATACTACATCCTAGAGTCGGCCATACTTTGAAAGCCAGCTGGATACAATTGACTAGACAACTATAAAATCAAATGTAGAGTCAAAAGGCAGATTTGCCTTTTGACTAGTGACTATGACATGCCATAGCTCACATCCTAATATATTACAAAAAGGATAAAAGTACATAAAGTAGAAAGCACAGACTCAAGACCTCAATGTACAGTTACCAAAAGCATGGACCTTTCACCAACTCGTGTAAGTTGGTGACATTACAGAGTTGCAGCGGAAAGGTGGTCCAGCTTTATGGTAAAGTACATTAGATAAAGGCATATCCTCAAAAGTCTTCGAAAGAAATCTATCTTCACTATTTGGCTTTGGAAGACTTTGTCTTTGAAGCTTCGGAAGACTTCACATTTGGCTTTGGAAGATGTTGGTCTTGGCTTCGGAAGATTTTACACTTAGAATATTTCTAGTGCTTGGTGTAAAACTTCCGAAGCATTTCTACTTCTGTTCTTCAATGCATGCATACAGAGAGACTTTGAATGTTTTGGCTGCATCAGACTTATAGGAATCCTTACACAATTCCTTAACAATTGCTTAAATCTTTTCTACGCTTCATAGAAAATCTCACCCGGTTGTTGTTGGAAGTTCCGAATATTAGCTTTTGCATCACTCGTTCGTTGAGGTGTATAATACTATTCTAAGAACTGTTGTTGCATATCCTCCCATGTAAAGATGCTTGGGGATGGTAAAGATAGAAACCATTGTTTTGCAGCATCCTTCAATGTGAATTGAAACAATACTAGCTTAACTTGATCCGGTGTAAACCCTTGTCCTCTAATTGTGCCACACACCGCTTCAAATTCAGAAATATGAAGGTAAGGTTCCTCAGTTCCTTTACCATAAAAAGAGGGCAACATGTTCAAGCCTTGTGGTCTCACTTCAAAGGATCTACCATGTGCAACAGGGCTTATGATTGGAGATGAGCTGACTGCAATTTGAGGTCTGAAATGGCTTTCAACTCCTCGGATTGGGGCACGATGATGGACTTGTGGAAGACCATCATGATGTTGAGGAAAACCTGGTTGAGGATGTTGATTCATTGGTTGCCTCATGCCTCTTGGGGGACCTTGATTAGCCATTTGAAAGATTGGGTTAAAGTGATTATTATATCCTCCGGATGTTGATATCCATAGTTAAACCCAAATCCATCTTCATCTCCCCCTCTATAACCAACATTTGAATTTTCATGTTCGATTCCATCATCCGAATTTGATACCCGATCCCTTATGTCCTCATCACTGTGAACATCATCATTCCGACTAGTATTTGATTGGTTGAACTGAATAGAAGGATTTCTTGGAGCTTCATAGTTTCTAACCGGTTCTTGATGAATGGGTGGATTGAGATGTGGGTAAACACGAGTATTTTCACCCATTTGGAATTATTGTGGTTGAGGTATAGGGTGTCCTTAAACTGGGTTAAATGGTGGGACTTGTTGCTGAGGTGGTGGAGCATTATGTGGCGGGAATAGTGGAGGAGGAATATGACCTAAAGGTTGTTCTCTTTGAGGCGGAGGTTGAATGGACGAAACAACTTGATTACTTGAGTCATTCATATTATTTAATGGATTGCTTTCCGGTGTCTTGGAAAGTCTTCGTAAAATTTGACTAGTTTGGCTGATGAAGTTCTTTCTTCGGACCAAGTATCTCGTGAAAGAGGGGCGGTTGAAGGATTTGCTTTATGAAATACTCCGTTGTCTCGTGCTGTTTTTTCAATCTCAGGATCAAAAAGCAATGGTGAAGTCCTTCTAGAATGTCTCGTATGCATAAGGGTCTTGAACTACGTGCACACAAGAAACAAATACCTGCGTAATCCGAACGACAAAAATAACAAAAACACTAAATGCAAGAAAAAGAAATATTTTTGGGTTTTTTATGGATTTTTAAGAAAACAAATAACTATTACTAACACTAAGCGCAACGATTCCCCTGCAACGGCACCATTTTGATCAATGTCGTGTGGTCGGTCAAAAATATAAATTTAAGAGTACCTAATCACCCTTAATAGTAAAAGGTAAGCAGGGTGTCGAATCCACAGGGAATCACAGGAAAGTGCTAGTAACGATTAAACTAAAAGAACTAAACATTGAAAAGTAAATTGATTTATGATTTTATCTGAGAAAAAATTAAATGAATGAATAAAAGTTTAGGTTTTTAACAATTTTGGAGAAAAAGCAACCCACTTCAGGATTTAGGTTTGGTAAAGTTAGAAATTTTCTTTAATGAAACCTAGTGAGAAGTCATTAATGGTGACTTACACATGATAAGATCTAAGTGATAATCATGGATCAAAGCTTAAAGGACCTTATTCATACAATTACCAAGTTGAATATCGAAACCCTAATTCTAATAATCAATCACACAATGATTAAAGACAACCAAAATCATAGAATATCAAAATTAGGTTTAAGCATAATCAAACCGTTTAAATAATCAAATCATAAATTGAATCTAAAAGAACTTAAAAGGTTCAAGATCCAATCCCACATCTAGGTTACAAACTAAGAAAAATATAAATTTGCACAAACCCGTCCCCCGAAGTGAATCACAATTGAGTTAGCATTGCATCATCATCGATTCTTCAACAAATTTGTAATTGATCATGTGAATCCGGATGAATTTGATGTTGCAGGACCTTTAGAATGATGGAAGATGGTTAATTTTCATCCAAGATTGATGTGTAAAGATGTAATTTTCGTCCTAGGGTTTATTCCCCTTTACAAACCTTCAAATTAGGTCAAATCTCAACAAACTCGGACACCGGTGTTAGGCTAGGCGTCAGAAGAGGCACCAGTCAGAAGGTTTTGGGTTTACGGATGCCTATGGCGTTGGTGGCGCCACCCCCTGCACAATGTTGATTTTCATGTGTAACTTTTTGACACCTTTCTGTTGTTAGGTCATGGGTCTCGTAAATCTTTTCCTAGCTCAAGTTATGACCGTTATAAGATACCGTTGTCGTGCAACTTCGGTTTATCATATCTTTACTTCTTAAGCTCCAATTCTCGTATTGTTTCTTCCAATTTCTTCGTATTCTTCATGTTTAACCTACAATCACAAAATAATCTCAAAAGTAACTCTATTTCTTATAAATTTACATGTAAACCATGAAAATAAAGCTGTTTAACATTGAACTTTCACTACCCGATCATGATACATGATGCTAACATAATAGAATGATAGCGTGTAACAGATGCCAATATGAGTTTCTACGTGCCTTCTTTACATGTTTAATTGCTTTTGCCAGGATCCATGTTATACTATATTTTTATTAGATGGGTCTTCATGTATAATATTAATAAAAACTTTTAATTATGTTAATATATGTATGCGTGGTACATATGTAAGTTGAGATGATGATGTATGTAGGAACAAGGGTGGACTTACGTTGGATGGAGGAGTAGCCCGAGCTACCCCTCAACCATTGTTTCGAAGAACAAATTTTTTACCATTCCGATTTATTTTTTTGATTAATTTTATATATAATTATATAAACACGCGTATACAGTTATATTTATAGTTTTTTTACATACAATTTTATTGGATTTGGTTCACTATATACCAATATAAAATTATATTTTTACATACTAAACTAATCAAACTAATATAAAATTTAACTCTAAACCTAAAACTAAATCCCTAAAACTATAGCGACAGTCTTTGACTTGGACAATCGGCTTAACGCCTCTTCATCTCTCACCCTATCTCTAAGTTAATCGTCTCTCGCTCTCATCGTAATAGTTCACTACACTCCGCTCATTGTCTTATCGATCATTGCCCTTGCAATCTTCCCAAAATTATGACTATCTCTCTCTACAATTTTAAATCGAATGTGTTCACCACTCGACGTTCGCTCTGAAAGTTATTGATCGGAAAATGCTCGTTCGGCCAAGCTCGTGAACAACCCTACTGGGTGGAAGTCATCAAGCAGACAACAGCATCGACGACACCACTAAAGATCCATGCCCCTCCTACTGACCTCCAGCCGGCCGAGCACTTACGCTGCCTTTAAGCAAAAACAACCAGAAGAAAAACATATTTATTAGGTATTTGTTTAACTTTATATATTATCATGTTTTTCATTATTGAATAAATGTACCATAGATATATTTAGGATACTTCCGAATTATTGGTCTAGATCCGTCACTGTGTAGGAAGGTATGCTTCATTGATGAATATATGATGTCTGTTTGATGATGTGAATGGTCTTTCATGGGAACACCTCAATAAGATGAAAGATCTCTTCAAAACACATAGATGGAAAGTTCTCTTTATAAGACATTAGCGTAAAGTCCAATTCAAGAGGCATAAACTACAAATACAATTACAAAACAAAGTATATAACGACACTGCGTGCAACAAAGGAAAGTGTCTAGACGAAGTGTTCATCTTAGAAGCAAGTGTTTTAGCTACCACCAAATATTGTACTATGATATTTATTTGACAACTGAACGCTGTGCATCCTATCCTGATATATGATAGTGTATACCTACATGATCTTGATTTAGGCTTCCTATAAAATATATATTAGTAGGGCTTACATCATTTGTAATATTTTCATTTAGTATACATAGCAAGATTTTTCTTCAGAAGATATTTAAACTAATACGTCGTCAAATAGTAGTATCTTATGTATTACAAAAGAAATAATTGATTTGATACTTCAACACAAGCTAAAGGTTGTGTCAATCTCCAAAAAACATAGATCAACCAACCTTACAAATTTAATCATGTAGGAAACTACATTAAATAATTTTAATCTAGTCACTATATATTCTTTTTTTCCATATGTTGGTTTAGTTGAAATATCCTTAAACCTCAAGGGCATTTCGGTGACTTTCCATGTATATAATCTTCACACTACCAACACCCGCCATATTCCGTTCTTCTCTTTCGTCCCACAATCTTTTTTCTCAGATTTAACCGTAAATCACACTCTTCTCTCCACTCTCTAATCTGACTACAACAATTATATCACCATGGCTATGGCTTTCAAGATGGTATTTTTAATCACTTACTTAAGTAATTTAGTTTACTTTTCATCTTGATTAATTTTTGTATGGTTGAATGAAGCTCATGATTCGAAGAGAACTGTGACTAGTGATTGATTAATGATGATGGTACACATGATTTGCAGGCGACGACTGGAATGTGGGTGACGGACGAATGCAAGAACTCGTTCATGGAGATGAAATGGAAGAAAGTTCATCGGTACATAGTGTTTAAGATTGATGAGAAGTCGAAACTGGTGATGGTGGATAAGGTGGGTAGCGCTAGCGAAGGCTACTCGGATCTTGAAGCTTCACTGCCGGGGGATGACTGTCGCTATGCCGTCTTTGATTTTGATTTTGTCACTGTGGACAATTGTCATAAGAGCAAGATCTTCTTCATTGCATGGTCCGTCACCGTCCTTCCACTCTTTTTTATATACTATCATATTCAATATTTTTGGCATGAAAATAAATGCAAAAGTTTTTATATAATTTGTTCTTACGTTAGATCAAGCAAATATTATCAATAATTATTACGATGGCTTGTGAGTACATACATATATCTACATTATCAAGTAAGACTTGTTCCAATGGTAGATTTTCTTTAATAAAGTTCTTTAATATATCAAGTAACATTCATAAAAAAAGGATATCTTATATTTATGTAACATATTTAATGATTATTTTACATATATTCTGATAGTTGCTTCTAATTAAAGTAATTGTAGTTGGACAAAACTGAAAAAAATTATAAGAAGAAACATTAAAATGTAAGAAACATGATATCAAGAAATATAAAAATATCAATGTTTTCTAATAAAGCATTATCACCAAAATAAGTGAATTGTGGTACCAAACATTATAACACAAATTTATAAAGTAAAGCAAACAGCTTTTATTTCTTTCAAATACGAAAAGAAGGATCCACTAGAATAGGTAAAAAGTGAGGGAATCATATTCTTCATCTCGTGCAACAATAATATAACTTTTATCTTTTACATTATGATACAATTATTTTTCATTAAGTATAAATGTTTCTCTATATAGTATGACTGAAAACACATGCAAAATGATAACTCAAAAACTATGGCTATAGTTTAATTTGGTCACTGATGATTGTATTTTACACGAGTTTATCCTTTTTTTGGTGTTTGTTTCAGGGCTCCAAATGCATCAAGAATAAGAGCAAAAATGTTATATGCAACATCAAAAGATGGAATAAGAAGAGTGTTGGATGGCATCCACTATGAACTTCAAGCAACAGATCCAACTGAGATGGGGTTTGATGTGATTCAAGATAGAGCCAAATAATAAAAATATAAATTAATGGTTATTTACTAATAAAGACCAGTTAATCCTGAACAATATGTCACTTTAATCAAGTTGGTTGATATAAGACTTATCACCTGATAGATCATGATAAGGGTCTTTTTGGTAAATAACCAAAGATTATTTTACTCTATTTGGTTTTGTTTTATTTTAAAAGAGAGCATGAGATTGGATCCTAAATAATATAATTAGGGCCACAACATCATGTTTTTGGCCTATTAGCAACTTTAATAACTCAATTATAGAGTTGCCTCTTGTTCTTATCACTAGATGTCCACTATGATCTCTTGTTAATTATTGTACTAATGATGTAACCTCATGTACTAATCTATTAACAACTTCTTTCCTTGCTTATTTTAATATAATGAGAAAGGGTTCATTCTACTGTCTCTCAATTATTATTTGCCAAGATCTTATAATATATATAGCCAATGTTAAAATCTCTAGCTTGTGTGGTTTTCCGTATTGTTATATCATGAATAAAGACGAGAAAATCATGTGTTGTTAGTATGATAAGAGAGAGAATTAAAGAGTAGAAAGTTCAAATTTTCTTGACCTCAAGAAATAATGAAGGCCGAAATTTAAATCTATAACGTCATAGGCAACTCCTCCCGTTCTATCAATACGTTCAATGAAGTTCTATGCCCATTCTTAATAAGTTTCCTAGGTTGCGACAAAACTTCAGATCCATTGGTAATGATATTATTTCAGTTGGTTAGTATATAAATGGTAGTGTTCTTTCTTGTGAGTTTGGTTCAATCAAATGGCATACAACAACTTATTAATTGTCCATCAAAGTTTCTTCGCCCTCTTTGTTACAGGTAAAGATCAAATGATAGTTGAAGAAATGTCCGAAGTTGTTTTTGAAGATTTTAATGATGATGATGAAAAGAAGACACATAAAAAGGAACATAAAGATGCTAAATCAGAGAAGGCTTGGTAAATAGAACTTAAATTATGCTAATCCAAAACTGTCGCTCCTTCTTATAGTCTTTATTATCTGATGTTTTTAAAATTGACGCGATGCTACTCTCATTCAGCTACATTTGCATAGCAACGGAACAAAGGTGAAATAAACCGCATGAATTGTCTCATATGCATAGGGAACAACCCGGTTCTACAACAACTCAAAAATCAATTCTCATCATAAAAGTTGATAGTATTGTAAACGGAAGGGCATATCTATAGACAATTAACAGTTATCGAAGTCAACTTCTAACCCATCAATCAGAGTTGGATTGCTACAATGGAAAACTATTGGCAACAAATCACAAGAAACATAGAAAAATGAGTAAAGGTTTTGAAGATAATGAATAACGGGAATCTTTTACTTCAAATTAACATTCGAATGTGCACCGAATATAAGAGTATGACAAACTTTAAATAGGAAGAAAAGAACGGAAAATACTCAACAAACCCAAAGACTCGCACCACCTAACAAACTCAGCCATTAGGCATTATTCAAACTAGAACACACGTGCACATGCATGAATTATTCCGGAAGATTCCCATACATACATGGAGGATTGAAATATTCTTCATCATCCCCCCTTACTTATCCTTGTATTACCATCTCTTTAATGAAGTGATACTTAAGTTCAATGTGCTTAGATGGATTATGCATAAAAAGATATTTGTGCACATTAATTAATGGTAGACCTGTTATCATAATAAATTGTTGTGGGTTCAGCTTGTTTCGAACCAAGATCCACAAAAGCCCTACACAACCATATGGCCTGACATGTTGCTCCAGTAGCTTATATATATTATACTTCAGTACTCGACGATGTAATTGTATTGTGCTTCTTAGAACTCCACATAACAACAACATTGCCAAGAGTAAAAACATAGGCAGACAAAACTCTTTTTATCATTTACACATGGCCCAGTCATTATCATTTTATCCTAATAAAGAGTTACCTTTTGCTTATTTTTACTACAAACCAAAGTTCAAAGTCCTAGCTATATACTTTAGAATTCATTGAGCAACACCAAATTGAATCCGTGAGGGAGCCTGTATGAACTGGGATACTAAACTCACATCATTGGCCAAAATGGGCCTTGTGTGAATTAATTATATGAGACCACCCACAAGGCTACGAAATGTACCTTCATTCACTAATATTCATTGGAGTGCTTTCAGTTTTGTTTGTCTTTATTTCAAAACGCTCCAAGAGAGACAAGGCATATCTCTCTTGACAAAGAAATCTCCTTTCATCACTCAGATGAACTTCAACTCGTAAATAGAATTTTGAGTAAACTAATATATCATTTTGAATGTTGATTGCATCTTTCATCAATATAATGAACTTAAACTCTCGTGATGTAATTCCTAAACCTGATCTTCCATTGCTTAAATTCTATTTTATATTTTAGCACTACTGGTTTTGGATTGTGTTCAAGTTCTAAAGAACTTAGTGTATCCATGATTAAGATTTCTTGATTTTAATTTTCTTGAATATGATTAGATTAATTTTATATTAGGTGAATTAACTTTAAGTTTAATTTATGTCCAATCAGCCTAATAAGTCAAAAAGTCCCACCAATTAGTCAAATTCAGCAAGGTTTTCAGAAAAAAACGCGAAGAACAATTCACCATAACAGTAAACAAATGCGGTGAACGGTACAGATTTACAAATGCGGTGAATACTAAAGTACTTGCACAAATACTCAAAATATTATACTGAACAAACGTGATAAACAAAACAATACTTGGCAAATACGATGAACAGTGTGGTTCAAGCAAATGCAATGAACAATACACTACTAGGCAAATGCGATGAAAAGTGACGTTTAAGCAAATGCGATGAACAATACTTGATTTGTTTTTTAATTTGTAGTAGAATCTATGGTAGTTTTCACTCAGATTTATTGTAATACCCTTTGATTAGGAACCCTAGCTAATCTTAGGTCACATTGCTCACTAATTCTCTTGGATTTGAGGTTTTTCTTGTTCTTCGGTTGAATACTAGCAATCGAACAATGAATCTCAACTCATGTTCAAATTATGAATGATTGTCGGTTTAATTGGAGTATTATAGGTCTGATTACAAATCTAAGAATTAGAACTTATCATATTTGCAAATCAATTAGTAGGTCAATCGATAATCGATTGAAACAGTGGGTCTCAATCAATTTCAAGAGCTGAGGCTCTAATACCAATTGACTGAGTGATTTTCTATGATGGATCAAATATCCTAATTGATTTCAATAATGAATTCAAGTAGAAATACAATCAACAAGGATCAAACACATGATAATACTCATAAATGCTTTTGTATATTGATATGCTTTTGATCAAATTACAAATATTAGGTGTAGGGTTCAGGTTTACAAAAATGACTGCTAACTTGTAATTTATAGACCTGACATATGGTCTATACTATGAGTAAAATACCCTACCACTATTACATCAAAAAATATAAGTCACGAGAACAAACATAATTAATCAGCATTTCATTCATTATTCACCCTCATTAGTTTTGTTCATCAGCATCGGGAAATGCGGATAACCAAAAGCCTTGGCTGCATATCTTTCTGGTTTAGCTGCATATCTTTTTTCTTCATAAGAATTTATGTTTTTGATCATTAACATACGCGAATGGCAAATGCCTTAGCCATATTTTTTTGTTCATCCAAATATGTCAAATGTAGATGACCAACAATTAGAAAAGCTTCTTGTCCATATTACTTTTACTCAGATGCATTTATCTTCTAGACTTATCCAAAATTCATCCAAGTAGAACAAATGTCCAACCACCTCTTGAATAGGCGTGCATGATCCTTTCGGGTTCCAACAAAATGCTTTCTCCGTCAATGCTTCATGGCGTTATTCCACACATAAAGAACTAGTGCCAAGAGTAGTTAATACCATAACCTCATTCCATAATGCACAAATAATCCAAAAGTTCTAAACTTGAATAACCATGTACATGTACAAATAATCTAAAGAGTTAATTACGCAAATGGTCCCTGTGGTTTTATAGAAAATAACAGGTTTGGGTACTAAAGGTTTTTTGTAACAAGTTAGGGTATTGTGTTTTCAACTTGTAACGAGTTAAGGTATTAACACTAATAGACGTTAACTTTTCTGTTAAACATAAGGGTATTTCGTCTTTTCACTTGAGAAGGATTACTAATATAACTTAAGGGACACTTTGTGTCATTCAATATATATAAGGGGGTGTTTTGTAATTTACTATATATACACACACATACTATATAAACACACAGTGTTATATATATACTCAATATTTGACCACCACAGCTAACCCCCATGTTGGACCAAAAGAACCAATGAGCCGGATCAGAAAACCTTTAAGTCCCACAGACGTCACAACAACTACTGAAGTCCACATCAGCTGAAGACAACAACTGAAGACAAAGTCTGAAGACACAAGTGCTGAAGACAAAGTCTGAAGATACAAGTGCTGAAGACAAAGTCTGAAGACACAAGTGCTGAAGACAAAGTCTGAAGACACAAGTGCTGAAGACAAAGTCTGAAGATGTTGTCACAACAGCTGAAGAGGACTTCTTCAGTAGTTGTGACGGTTTGCTTTCAGTAGTTTTATATTTTCTATTTTCAGTAGTTTTGTAAAACGACTGAAGAGTTTGTTCTTCAGTCGTTGTAGCATCAGTAGTTTCTTTTTCAGTAGTTTCATGTTTTATACTTAACACTCTGACATGTTCTCAGTAGTTGTGAACATTTCAGTAGTTTGTTAAGAATTAGTTATTTTTGTACTAAATCTGCTAGTAATCACCACCCCGTGATTACAGCAGTAATTGCACTCTATATAAGGAGTGCCAACCTTATTGTAATTATGAATGATTGAGCAATAATATTGAGCATTATTGAAACATTCCAAATCACAGAAAATATTCTCTCGCATTTGGTACAAATAACACTTTCTTGCTATAACTTGACTAATTCATCTCTTCATTCCGCTGCATTACACTATTATACCTCAAACTTGTGATTGCTGATCCTGTCAAATGGTATCAGAGCTGGTTAATCATTGATCGATCTAATAATTGATCATTGAAACTGCTCTTCAAGATCCAAGTTTGAGTGAATTAGTATCCTTTTGCAAGAAACTGATAAAGAGAGTGAATTTTCTGTGTTTTAATCATTCATCCTGAGACTTATTCTCGGTTTTCATTGAGTTTGTTGTTGTGTCAAAATTTTTGCTTGAATAAAATTGTTCTTGGTTTCAAAATGACTACTCCTTCCAATGATCCTCACAATACTGGTTCCTCAACCAAGCCTCCAATGCTGGTTAGGAATGAGTATAACATATGGCAACGTCGTATGCTCCATCACCTGTCTGTTAACAGTTCAGGTTGTTGGACATCGGTGGTACATGGTCCACATAAGCCTATGGTGAATAACCCGGAAACCAATCAAATGGTTCCGAAGAGGAAGGATCAATACTCAGATGAAGATAAGAAATTATTTGAGATAGATGCAAAAGCTCATGGAATTCTAGCCATGGCGCTACCAAATGAAATTTATTCTGGGTTAATGCACTATGAATCTGCCCATGACCTCTGGAATGCCTTGAAAGAACAATTTGGAGGAACAGATGAGGTCTTGGCAAATAATAGAGAGATCCTTGCCCAACAATATGAGACATTTCTCATAGGAAGGGTGAAACACTGACTCAACAGTTTGAGCGGTTCTCTTGTTTGATCTCTGAATTGAAAATGGTCAAACATGAGTACACTAATGTTCAGATGAATAACAGATTTCTCAGATCATTGCCTGAGAGATGGGGCACATATACCATTGTCCTACGCTCCAGTGCAAATTTGGACAAACTATCTCTCACCCAACTTCATGGGAAACTACTCACATTTGAGAGAGAGATAGAACAAAAGAGAAAACTGTCTTCATCTGGTAAGCTCACTGAGGACTTTGTACCAGGCAATACTGCTCTGGTTAGTCATGAGTCAGAATATGCTTCATCTGAATGCCAGTATGATGATCATATTGATTTCTCTTCAAATATTTCTGATTCAGCATTTGTGAGTGTTGATAGTCAATTTTCTGGGTGTAATAATGACAATCTATGTTTCATCATGGATGATCTCAAGGGGATTGCTGATGATGACTTAGAAGAGATGGATATTTTGAGCCAAATGGCCTTGATAAATATCAGATCTCAGAAGTTCTATAAAAGAACTGGAAGAAAGTTCCCAGGACTCTCTGGCAAAACCAAAGTTGGTTTTGACAAGAGTAAGTTGAGGTGTCACAGATGCCAAAGGCTTGGACACTTTGCTAGAGAATGTAGATCATCTGGATCTAATTCCTCTGCACCTTTTGTGACTTTTCCTAGCAATAGTCAACAAAACAAAGGGCAACATCCTGTCAACTCTGGTCATCAGTCTCAACTACAATCTCCTGCATACTTTGTTCCTCAGGGTCAAATGCCTTATCCTTACCCGTGTTATTACATGCCACAAGCCGGTCAAGTTCAAGCTCCTATGGTACCACAACCTCATGCACTTCCAGAACCTCAACCATCTCATCAACCCCCTCAACCTCAACAACACAGCTTCTTCACCCCAGAAGTTGTTGATTGGAGTAGCTTGCCAGATGACATGTCTGGTCATGAACAATTGTTCACAAGTGCTGATCAACATGGTGGTGATAGTCCTTTTGGAAATCTGGCACTATGGCTCTGGAATCAACTGAGGGTTCCTGCTCAACTGCATCATCTTCACAGGTAACTCAGGTATCTTCAGAAGCCAAAGCCAAGTTATGTTCTGAATCTTGCATTGCTGCTTTTGTCTCTATTAGAGAGGCAAATGTAGCATTAATAAATGAAAAACTTGAGTTTGAGAAAACTATTTCCAAGAAACAAGCTGAGTATGAGTCTGTTCTTAATAATAAAAATGATGAGATTTATAAGCTTAAATGCCAATTAAATGATGAAAAGGCTAAGCTAGAGGTTATTCTGGAGGACCAGAAAAGTCTTAAAGAAACCCTTGCAGTCACCCAAGTGGAGTGTGATCGATGGGTGAAATCATGCAAAGGTTTTGAGATGCTTCTTAGTAAGCAATCAGCTTCCAATGTGAAGTTTGGCATTGGTTACAATCACACTGCTCCTCCTACAGATTTTGCTCCAAGAGTAGAGGTGAAATCTGATGGAGAAAGCAATAACCAATCCACCTCATTATGTGATTCACTTTTTGATAAAGCATCATCAAAAGTTGAAGTCAGCAATAAGTCCTCTCAGAACTTATCAGCTAATATTGATAGTTCAATTGCTGACACTCACATGATCAAAGAGTTGGTCAACTCTGGAGTTATGTCAGAAAGTCCTGAAAGGACTGGAGAGCAAGATTTAATTCCTGAAGTTCAAACTCCAACTACTGACAGCACTGAAAAGAAGAAAACTGTCAGTAGAAAGAGTTTGAAGACTACTAAAGAGGAAGCCAAGATAGCAAATAGTGCTTCCAAAGTACTGAAGAGCAAGTCTTCAGTAGTTTCATCCTCTTTAGTTGATGATCAACAAAAGATGAAAAATAAACCATGTGAAGTATGTGGTTTGTTTAATCATCTCACTGATGATTGTTGGTACAAAAGAGGATCCAAACTCAAAAATAAAGATGAAATTAAAGAGAAAATGGTAAAAATGAAAAATGAGTTTAAAGCCACGTTTGTACCAGCAACATCAAATCCTGTAATCCCTAAAAAGAAATCCAAAAAGGAAGGGGTTAAACAGGTAACAGCTGAGGTTGCTCAAAAGAAGAAGGTGCAACATAAGAACCTATCAAACTCCAGTCCTAATGTGTCTGAAGAGCTGAAAGCTCTATCACAAAATCAGACACAGCTGGTTATGATGGTTCAACATCTATTGGGAAGAGTCAACCAATTAGATGCTCCTATGTTGAATCCACAGAAAAGGAGGTCCAAGCCAAAGGATTCCTCTTTTCCACCATCTTCTTCCTCTCAAGCTGTTATTTCTAGCAAACTTGTTAGTCCACCATCTGTTGATGTGAATAGGCCCAAAACCAAAAAGGTTTGGGTCTCAAAATCTAACTAATTTGCTTTGTTCTGCAGGGTTCTTCAACATGCCACAGAGGCATCTGGTATGTAGACAGTGGAGGATCCATGCATATGACAGGAAACAGATCACTTCTTAATGACTACTCTCAAGGAAAGAAGGGATTTGTATCCTTTGGCAATGATGCAAAGGGGTACATCATCGGCAAAGGCTTTGTTTCCAATGGGGAAATAAAGTTTGATGATGTTAACCATGTGGAAAATCTCAAGTACAACCTCTTGAGTGTCAGTCAAATGTGTGACAAAGGCCATGTTGCTCTTTTCACAAGTCAGAACTGCCGGATTCTGTCATCCAAAGTTCTGAGTTTGATTGACAAGGTGTTGGATAAACACACTCTCCTTAAGGCCAACAGGACAGGTAGAGTGTATGCCTTAGATCTTTCTAAGAAAATAGATCTCAAAGGCCATCCTTGCCTATTTTCCAAGGCTTCCCCTCAAGAATCTACACTATGGCATAGAAGGCTGAGTCATGTTAATCTCAAAAACATAAATCAGCTGATTACCCATGGTTTAGTAAGGGGTTTGCCCATGAAGGAGTTCAAATGTGAAGATGACTGCACTGCTTGTCTAAAAGGAAAACAGCACAAAGTTTCATTTCCTTCCATTGAAGAACCTAAGTCCACAGCCTGTTTACAACTTCTTCACATGGATCTCTTTGGTCCTGTGAGAGTAATGAGTATGGCTAAGAAGAAATACTGTCTAGTAATTGTGGATGATTACTCTAGATTTGTATGGACTTTCTTCTTGCATTCAAAGGATGAAGCACCTCAGAGCATTATCAACTTTGTGTTGTATGTTGAGAAGCAGTATTCCCTCTCAGTCAAGTGTGTTAGAAGTGATAATGGAACTGAGTTTAGAAACAACACACTTGATGAGTTCTTCCTCTCAAAGGGAATCAAGAGGCATTTTAGCATTCCAAGAACTCCTGAACAAAATGGAGTAGTGGAGAGAAAGAACAGGACCCTTATTGAAGCTGCAAGGTCCATGTTGGCTGACTCTGGATTGCCAATGACTTTTTGGGCTGAAGCTATCAATACCGCGTGCTATGTCCAAAATAGAGCTCTAGTGAATAAGAGGTTGATGAAAACTCCATATGAAGTTCTTCATCATTTGGCCCCTCTAATTTCTTTCTTTAGAGCTTTTGGATGTCCTTGTTTCATTCTCAACACAAGGGATCAACTCCAGAAATTTGATTCTAAGGTGGATGCAGGATATTTTGTTGGTTATTCATCAACTTGCAAAGCATACAGAGTCTTCAACTGTAGAACAAAGATAGTTGAAGAAACTCTACATGTTAAGTTTAATGAATCTCCAAAGGACAAGATTCCACAAAACCCTGTGGAGATATTTGATTTGGACATATTGCAATATGCTCCTCATCAAACTCCAGCTGTTGCTCATGTCAACAGTTCTCCACCTGGTGGTACTGCTAGTGCTGATGATGATGATAGCAGTACTCACCTCTTCAGATTTACTGATCAACTGCCTGATTCAGCTAGACCTGATGTTCCTGTAGCTCCAGCAGCACAATCCACAACAAATGCTGATGAGATTTCTACAACTTCAACTTCCTTTGAACTACCATCAACTGATTGGTTTCAAGGAAATTCTTCACCATCACCATCTGCTGCTGCTGAGCCTGCTACAAACACTTGCACTGATCTCATTGTGTATCAAGATCTGAAGAATCACCCTATGTCTCAAATCATTGGTGATATCACTGCTGGTGTATCAACAAGAAGTCAATTGTCAAATTTCTGCTTCTATGCTCTCTTCATCAGTCAGCAAGAGCCAAAGAATTATCACATTGCATTAAAAGACAATGGATGGGTTGATGCCATGCAGCTTGAGCTTCTTCATTCAAGAAACAGCAAGTGTGGGAACTTGTTCCTCTACCTCCAGGTAAGTGTGCAATAGGCACTAAATGGGTGTTTAGGAATAAGACTGATGAAAATGGGCTTATTGTTAAGAACAAGGCCAGACTGGTGGTTCAGGGGTTTGCACAAGAAGAAGGTATTGATTATGATGAAACCTTTGCTCCTGTAGCCAGACTGGAAGCAATTCGATTGTTTTTAGCTTATGCTGCTTATCAAAATCTTAAAGTTTTTCAAATGGATGTCAAAAGTGCATTTTTATATGGGAAAATTAAAGAAGAGGTTTATGTATGTCAACCACCAGGTTTTGAGGACAACAAACATCCTAATTGGGTGTATAAGCTTGATAAGGCTCTTTATGGGTTGAAACAAGCTCCTAGGGCCTGGTATGAGACATTATCAAACTTTCTTCTTGAAAATAATTTTACTAGAGGCACCATAGATAAAACTTTGTTCATTAAGAAAGCAGGGCAGCATAATCTACTTGTTCAAATTTATGTAGATGACATTATTTTTGCATCCTCTGATCCAAAGTTGTGTGATGACTTTACAAAGCTGATGCAACAAAAGTTTGAAATGAGTGCAATGGGGGAATTACAATTTTTTCTGGGTCTGCAAATCAAACAAAAGGCTGATGGAATTTTCATTCATCAGTCCAAATATACAAAAAATCTTTTGGAAAAATTTGATTTGCAAAATTGTAAACCCTGTTCTACTCCCATGTGCAACACCACACAACTGGATACAGATCAGAAAGGTAAAGTGGTTGATGAAACACTTTACAGATGTATGATTGGGTCCTTGATGTACCTAACAGCTTCTAGACCAGATATTATGTTTGCTACATGTGTTTGTGCTAGATTTCAGGCTGCACCTAAGGAGTCTCATTTGATTGCAGTCAAGAGGATCTTTAGATATTTGCAAGGCACTCCATCTCTAGGTTTATGGTATTCTACTAGACATTCTGGCAAATTAGTTGCTTTTTCTGACAGTGACTATGCAGGGTGTAAATTGACCAGGAAATCAACTTCTGGTGGATGCCAATTCCTAGGCAACTGTTTGATTTCTTGGCAGAGTAAGAAACAAACTTCAGTTGCTACATCAACTGCTGAAGCCGAGTACATAGCTGCTGCAAGTTGTACATCTCAGGTATTATGGCTTCAAAACCAATTATTGGATTATGGCATAACTGAGACTAAGACTCCATTGTTAATGGACAGTTCTTCAGCTCTTTGTATTGTCAAGAATCCTGTCCAGCACTCTAGGACTAAACATATTGAAATCAGACATCACTTTATTAGAGATTGTTTTGAAAAAGGTCTGATTGATCCAAAATTTGTTCCTAGTGCTGATGAGCTTGCAGACATTTTTACTAAGCCTTTGGATAGTTCAACCTTCCACAACCTGGTGTTAAGGCTTGGTATGCTGCAGCTAGAATAAGTGACAACTACCGATAATCTCAGTAATAAATACTGATGATCATTGGTAACCATGTCATATATAAGTACTTCATTTGTTAAAACAGCTGATGTAGTTATAACAGCTGATGAAATCACAACAGCTGATGTAACTACAACTACTGATGTCAGAAATGCAGATAAGTACTGATGACCAATGAAACATTTTAATGTGGAGGTCAGACTGAAACGGCTGAAAAGCTAAGAATTGACGACAACAGCTGATGAGCAATTCCTCTTCAGTTGTTTTTCAACTGCTGTTTCTAAACAACTGAAGCCACAGCTATGTCTTCAGTGGTTTACAACTACTGAAGACTACCGCTACGTCTTCAGCTGTTTACATCAACTGATGGCAAAACCACTGTCTTCAGTAGTTACACAACTACTGATGACAAACACCATGTCCTCAGTTGTTTCACCACCTGAAGTCGAAATTGTCCTCAGTAGTTTTATAACTACTGAAGACTAAATCAAAGACTTCAGCTGTTTCAATGTCTGACAGTTAAAACCAAGTCTTCAGTTGTTTTATAACAACTGATGATCACACCAATACGGTCAGTCATTTCAACCTCAAAAAGTTAATGCCACGTCATCAGTTTCAGCAAATGATGACTCACCAAAAACCTTCAGTCGGTTCATAACCCTATCCTATAAATCCCTTATCTCACCAGAGTTTTTCTTACCTTCACTCTCAAACCTAACGTTCAAAAACTCTGCACCCTCTCTTCATCCATGGCGACCATGCAACTAAAACCTCGACACAACTGTGTCGCTCACCTTACTAAATCACCATTCTGGACCAAGTTTCATAACGCCATTGATTTAATGGTCCAGTCACCTTACCAAACAGCCTTCCTGATAAACCCCACCATATATGCCGAATCCCTTAGCCAATTCTGGACGAACGTCACTCTTGTCTCTGAGGAGAATGACACTGAGTCACTTCATTCGTTCGTCCATAGCCAAAAGGTGGTTATCAATCCACAGATTCTTCGCCAAATCCTCAACCTGGATGATGCCACTTTCCCAACCAGCTATCCAAAGGGCACCACTGATCTATCCTTTGCCCACCATGGATATGAAGGCAATCTGAGTGCCTCTACCATATTGAAGAAACATTTCCAGGATGCTGAACGGCTTATCTTTCATATGGTAAATGTTTGCCTGGCTCCAAAGACCTCATCATGGGATCAAATGTCCACAAGGTGGCAACAGGTACTGTACTCTATCCTTGAGCAACAACCTTTAAATTTTTCTGAAATATTATTCTTAGAGCTCAAGGATATGGCTCAAAAACAACTTTCTAACCGTTGGATACTATATCCTCGGTTTATAATGGCCATAATTGAAAACCAGCTTCAAGCTGAGGGACTTGTTGGCCTGGGAGTCCCTGCTATGGCTGTATTGCCTGAAGTATACTCCCGGCACAACTCTGACCAATCACTCAAAATGGCTGCCAAGCTGCGCAAACCCACGCAGCTGGAACCCACAGCCACCACCACAAAATCCAAAGTCCCCACCAAACCAAAAACAAAGCGAACCAAAACAGCTATTCAGGAAGATGAGTCACCTGAAGATGCTCCTGTACCACAAAGACAGGATATACTCACTGGTGTTAACCCCCCAGTAGTATCAGAGACTCACCCAGCCACAGCCGCTCAGGATTCCTCTCAAAAGGAACCTGAAGCAACCAATAAAGGGGTACCCACAAATCTGGAATCTTCCTCATTTGAGGAGATTGCCATTGAAACTCACCATTCTCCCCAGGTGCATAATACCCCATCTCCAAATGAAAATGCCCCCCAAAGTCCAACACTTATAATTGCAAATGTGCTGACTCAGCTGCATGCCTCTCCTCCTCCCAGACACCCACTTAAAGGGAAAACCTCAGATATGGAGGAAGAGGATCAACATGCTTCTGACAACCCACAGCACAGGGGTTTACATGTTCAGTCTCCTAGTGTAGATACGGAGACAAGAATATCTGGTGAGGCTGCCACCTCTTCTGCATCAGCACATGATCAGACTGAGGCTGGTAACATAGCTAAGACCTCATCAGAGGCAACAGCTGATGAAGGACATCGTCCTGAGGCTGGAAGTCCCCAGTTCCAAGAAAAAGGGGCACATGCTACATCTGGTCTACACCCAGAGCATGTACATCTTGCTACTAGCAAGAGGTCAGGTGATTCAGCATCTGCTGATGATGACCTGGGCTTCTTTTATGATGTTCTAGCCCAGAACACAATTCTTGAGGAAGAAGTCAGTAGACTACAAAGACTACTTGACCAATTCTCTCAAGAAGCAAGTCCATCTGATACCACCATACACCCACAGATGGCACCTTCACCTGAAGGTCTCCTAAACACTCAGCCACTACAAACAATCAATCCACCAGCCTCTCCTTCTGGCACTGTTTCTCAGGGACAGAACCCCTCTGAGCAAACAGCTGCTATATTCCAAAAATCCTTACCTCTCATCACCCCAATGATCACTGACATTGTGATCAAAACCTTGGATGACAAACTTCCTTCAATTCTACAGCCACTAGTGGAGGAGATTATGAGCACAAGCCTTTCTACTACTCAAACCCTTACAACCAATGCAACCAAAAAGGGGGAGAGTCAGTCAGTGAAAGACAAAGGGAAGCGCATACTGATAGAGAGAGACCAGGAGGAAGAAGAGGTTGTTGAGAAAGAGACTGAGAAGGAGAAAGAGTATGTGAAGGGAGCTAACACTGACCAAGTGAGTGAAAGTCACAAAGACTTTCACATCACATACAAGAAGAGGAAGATGGAAAGAAAAGAGAAAGAACTCCAGCTTGATGAGATGGTCAAAATGGCGGATGCTACACATAGCAAATCTATGGACTCCATTATTGACCAACTATACAGACAAGGGTTTGACACTGCACAGCTTGACTCAGAGATTAGAAGACTTGAAGTTGAAGAAATTAACTCAAGATGGGCAAGCTATGATGTGCTAGAAAGAGAAAGACTGGAGATCATGATCAGATTTATTGCTAAGTATCTTGGAAGATCATTGATAGAGATTAAGTCATGGACCAGGGACAGTATCTTGGCTATAACCACCAAGATCTGTACGTCTGAAGCATACACAAAAGGATTAGTGATTGAAGCCTTAAATGAAGCAGGTGCTGGAAAAAGAAATGAACTAGCAAAATACTCCAAAGCCTCACTCATTACAAAAATGCTAGAACAACCTGCAAAACCCACAACTTCAAAATCACCACTACCACAACCCATTAAACCAACTCCTTTACCCTCAAAACCAACAGCCGATGATGCATCCAAGAAGAAGAAGAGAAGGATGTTGAGGCTAGAAGAAGAAGAAGAAGAGGATGATGAGGAGGAAGATAGGCTGCCTCTTTCTGCAGTCCTAACTTTACCCAAAGCCAAACCTATGCCCATCACTCCCACCTCACAGATGGAAACTGTGAGGGTAAAGATTGAAGAAGAACAAATGCAAAGGCTTCATGATGAGGAGATGCTAAAAAGTATAGATAAAACTTATGCTGCCTCCTCATCAATAATAAGTATGAAGAAAGAAGCTCTGAGACTGTACACCCTCGCCAACACATTTCAATATCAGAAAGAAAAGGTGAGGATGTGGCCTGATCCTAGGGTGGCTCACAGAATTGTGAAGAAGGATATTCCTGCACGATACAAGGGCCAGATAAAGAGGATCGTAGATGAAGAGATCACAGTGGTCCTTGTAGTATCACCCTGGGAGATTGTTGAAGACTTCAAGAAAGCTTATGAGACTAAACAGCCACCCCAAAAGATGTTAGAGAACAGAGTGATCAAGAAGGGGTTAGTCTACAAGAAGCTTGAGAACTTCAAACAGAATGAGCTCAGTCTGTTACTCGAAGGTAACCATCCTGATGAGTTTGCCTACAGACAAATCACAACGGTTGAGCTCAAAAATGGCAAACAGGCCAAATACATCTCAGAGCTGTATGGGCGTGAAGGATTATTCGATGGTGAACCAGAGAATCTCACTATGGAAGAACAAATCATGTTTCTCAGAGCATACACCAGAGAATCCTACAGGCTCATACATGGGAAGTAAGTTTCACGGATGGGGAAACAGCTCAGTGTCCAATTCCCCAATACAGAGCTCCCATCCACACTTTGCCAACCAAATTATCAGGGACTTACTTCCAGGCCGGTGCTTATATGGGTCATCTTCACAACTGATCAAGAAGGAAAAAGACCATCCATTTTGCCAACAATAAGTGGGACCTCAATAAAGTTAAAGGTTTTGGCTGCATTGGTTCAGGGGGAGTTTGTTGGACCAAAAGAACCAATGAGCCGGATCAGAAAACCTTTAAGTCCCACAGACGTCACAACAACTACTGAAGTCCACATCAGCTGAAGACAACAACTGAAGACAAAGTCTGAAGACACAAGTGCTGAAGACAAAGTCTGAAGATACAAGTGCTGAAGACAAAGTCTGAAGACACAAGTGCTGAAGACAAAGTCTGAAGACACAAGTGCTGAAGACAAAGTCTGAAGATGTTGTCACAACAGCTGAAGAGGACTTCTTCAGTAGTTGTGACGGTTTGCTTTCAGTAGTTTTATATTTTCTATTTTCAGTAGTTTTGTAAAACGACTGAAGAGTTTGTTCTTCAGTCGTTGTAGCATCAGTAGTTTTCTTTTTCAGTAGTTTCATGTTTTATACTTAACACTCTGACATGTTCTCAGTAGTTGTGAACATTTCAGTAGTTTGTTAAGAATTAGTTATTTTTGTACTAAATCTGCTAGTAATCACCACCCCGTGATTACAGCAGTAATTGCACTCTATATAAGGAGTGCCAACCTTATTGTAATTATGAATGATTGAGCAATAATATTGAGCATTATTGAAACATTCCAAATCACAGAAAATATTCTCTCGCATTTGGTACAAATAACACTTTCTTGCTATAACTTGACTAATTCATCTCTTCATTCCGCTGCATTACACTATTATACCTCAAACTTGTGATTGCTGATCCTGTCACCCCACCATCGGGCTCCGTCGCTGACCACCACCACCAGCCCCACCGTCGACCACCACCACCAGCCCTACCGGTCGACCACCACCGCCAGACCCCACCGTCGAGCCCCACCTCGTCACAACATCCTATTCACCACCATTTTCTCTTTAAATCAAACAAAATCGTCACTGCCATCTTCATTATCGCATCATCGCATCACCGGCGTCACAGCGTCCTTTCGAGTTTACCACCGTCACTGCCATCTTCAAATCAAACAGACCCCACCAAATGCCCCTTCCCTTTCGAATTAGGTAAATTTAATTTGGGTTTTAGGGTTTTAAACAAGAGAAAGTGTAGGTGGATTTAGTGAGATGATGTTGATGGTTTGATGGTGGATGTGGGGATGACGGTGATGGTGCTGCTACGATGGTGGTGATGAATGATAATGTACTGATGGTTTTGATGTGGTGACGGTGATGGTAATGTTGCGATGGTGGTGATGATTCGATAATGGTTGTTGTTGCGGTTAGATGGTGGTGATTGTAGTCTTCGTCTGTGTTTGGTGGTGGATGATGGGCAGAAGGGTTGGGTGGTGGCGACGGTGGGTAGATGGTGGTGGTAGTAGGTATATGGTGGTGATGGTGGCTGACAGGGAAGGGGGTTGGGTTTTTAATAGTGATATGTAATTACACTAATGGTCCCTGGATAAAAGAGATATATAAATTTATGAAAATAGTTCATCAAAGGGTATTTTAGTCATTTCACTTAAATTTAACAGAAAAACTAACGTCTGTTAGTCTTAGTACCTTAACTCGTTACAAAATTTAAAACACAATACCCTAACATGTTACAAAAAACTCTTAGTACCCAAACCTGTTACTTTCTATAAACCACAGGGACCATTTGCGTAATTAACTCTAATCTAAATAAAGCAAACATTATCCAAAACCATTTAATTCATACTGTCTGTTGCTTTTATCAGAGCTATCTCATCTACAGCCCACAAGTGCAAGCACTCAAGCATTATTACCTTATATAATGATCTAAATATGTCAACGTATGTTGGTGAGTTCACACGTTTAAGTAATCAATATATTGTCATGTACTTCAAGTACAATAAATTTATATGTATAAGGACATAAGAAGTCATAAATACCAACATAAGCTCATGACCAAAGCTAATGACAAACGCGCCCCAAGTACAAGTCCAACATAACCTGATTATTTCAACCAAGGGCACGTCCAGACTAAGTCTTATGTAGCATACTGAAAACAAGGGTGGAGGTGTCAACTCGTTAGTACTAATAATTCTTCTCCACAACTCCCAAACCAGAGTTAAATAGTCATGAAATAGATCACAAGGACTTAAGCACAAGAACACACACTCATGAAGATAATCTAGACTCGATCTTATGACCCAACCCACACACATCAGTCCAGTCCAAGTCCAAATAATCTAGATACACGACATAGTCCAAATAATCTAGATACACGACATAGTCCAAATATTTTAAGCACAATGTTCCCCCAAGTAAAACATTTACAAAGGGGTTGTGACACTCACCTTAATAAAGCACTGTCCAAAAGTCTAAAACAAATATCAGCAAACAACTATAGTTATCCAACAAAATAGGATTACTAAAGGTCGGGAAGACCTAATTGATTGTAATCCACGTAGTCTGAGCTTTAAGTTTGACCAATACTTATTTTAATAAAGAACATTGTTCATTATTAATTCTAGTTCAACGTCCGTCCTTACAATTTCCAATCCCAAGTTGTTTACATTCGATGTACTTGTTGCATTATTATAATAGTTCAAGTTCCATATTGCTCATATCTTTGTTCAAGTTCAATTATTATTTAAACTTGGGTTATCTTATCAGTAAACATCTTATCTTGAAATAATGATACTAAAAGACGTATATTCTTGGTTAAACGAATGTTTCGTAATGAAAGATCTTGGTAAACAAGACTACATTCTAGGAATAAAGATCTATAGAGATACATAGAAACATATTATTGGTTTAAGTTAAAGTGCATATATTGACAAGTAAGACCCCACACTAAAAGTTGTGACGTGTCATTATTATCGTAATCAAAACATAAGACAAATTCATAATTTAGACTTAGTACTTCACCAAAAGAACAATTAAGAGTTCAAGGGTTAAAATGTTATTACATATTTCTTAATCACCCAAATCTATTTCGTTAAGTCCTAGAGTGGTTGCTGCAACAAAATAGATTTATAATACTAGATAACTAGAAAACAACTTTGAGTTATGATAGAAATATAAACAAATACAACCACACAAATTAGTTTTAAGGTGCGTTTGTGGTTTCCTCTATTGTTAGCCAGAACATGTCTAAAGGAAAATGCGGGTCACCGAAAAAAACATTACACTCGATGAAGAATTGTTGGAGCAATAAAGATAGAGTTTTGGTACTTCTGGTGTCCGGTAAAGGTGGTATGTGATGGAGATAATGAGTGATGTTCTAGTTTTGAGTTTAGTATAGAGAAAGAATTATTGGAAGTAGTAGGATGGTGACCAGAATTTTTCACTTGGAGAGAACCAAAGAAAGGCTAATGTGTTAGCATGGTTTAGATTGAAACAAATCTTGGTTTTCTAAAACAAAGGTTCGTAGGTGAAAGGTGCGGGTGTCAAAGCCATATCGTAAGAATGTTTTCAATTTTCCGACATGGAGATTACAAGGTTAAGAGCAACAAAAGAATTGTTTGAAGTTTTGATTTAGTTGTTGCGGAACATCGGTCAAAAAAGTAAGAGAAAGTTAGTTATTGAATGGGATTTGTATTAATCAATCAAATAACTCCATCATATATTAGTTTTATTATTATTAAAAAACGTTCTCTTTCATTTAAACATTCTTTTTGCTTCAGTTGCCCCGAACAGTTTCTAATTGGACAACTGAGCTTAGAAATATGCATTTTGGTCATACCACTAGCTTTACCCTTGTTCTTAGGCTCAACAGCATGTTATGAACATTGTATGTGCGAGTAACGATTTCTGATAAGTATTGTCAATGAAATTGGATGTACAAGTATTACACCATGTGCAACGAATATCAAGATAATATAAAGAGTTAAATAATCTAGACACAGATATTAATTGATAGAGTTAAATATAAATTATTAGTAAAATAACATATTAAAACAATTAGTTAATTAACAAACACTAATTATCACAAAAGAGTTATGATAAGTTGTCAAAAATTAGTAATTATCTAATTATCAAAAGGTGATAACGATTATTAAATAATGGTAATAATATCATATAAAATTATTGTCAAATTCAATTAAGTAATTAAAATAATTTTGTTCCTAAAAATATTAGAGTAATATAAAAAGGACCAAGGGATAGGAAACCTCAAGCACAATATCTCTTTCACTCTACCCCTTATCCCCCACCCAACCCCTTTGGTCACTACTGTCATTGGTTACCACTCCCGCAATTACTATACATAACATTGTCATTATGCTACCACTACTAATACAATCACTAATTACCAGTATAACAAGCGTGGTTGAAAAACTTACTAGGGATTGCCAGGTTAGTCGACTAGAAAGTTGTAAGCACTCGGCCTTGGGGAGTACTCAGATGTGATACATTATAAAGAGATTAGTTTTTAGGAAATTATAAATATGTCTAATATCGATCATAAGCTTAAACTTCTTGTAAAATACGTGAATATCAATATGAATCAAAAGAATACATGTTCACATACAAATATATTTAAAAGCATGATATTAATTATTTAATATTATAGATGAAGTAATTATTTAGTTATCATATTCCAATGTATCTCCATGAAAACATTAAAAATCCAAAAAATTTGGTAAAAATAGAGAAAATCAGTGAAAAATAGGGAAACCTGAGTTGGTCGAGTTAGACTAAGTTGGCCGAGTTGGACCTAATTAGGCCGAGTTGGGTTGTGTTAGGTCAAGTTGAATTGAGTTTCACTGACTCCAAGTAATGTTGACCGAGTTAATAAGAAGTGCCTCAGTACCTTGCCGAGTACTCGGACGCCTAGGCCGAGTTTTACAACACCGCAAACAAGTTTTGTAATTCAAGGTGTTTCATTGTAGAAGGTTTCAAGTTTCACCAGATCTAACAACTGGATTTATTGTTCATGATGTTCTTGATTGGCTTGTTTTCATATTCTAGGGAGATATAGTTCGTAACCTACTAGTTTTTGTTCTTTTAAATTTGCATCTAGACCCCTAGCTCATGATCTATGGTTTTGACCTTGATTCGTTTGTACTATATATTCCGTTGTATTTTGATATTTGTTTCGAACCCTATGTACAAAACCCAACATTGGTATGAATGGTGAAAGTATGATTTGTAAAAGTGTCGCCCCAAATGAATTTGCCATTAGAATATAATCGACCTTGAAAGTATGATTTGTAAAAGTTTTATTCGTGTATTTTGATACATGTTAATGTACCCTGTTTTGACCTTGATTCGTTTGTACTATATATTCCGTTGTATTTTAAGTCACCATTTGTTTGTACTATATATTCCGTTGTATTTTGATACATGTTAATGTACCCTGTTTCGATTATATTCTAATGGCAAATTCATTTGGGGCGACGCTTATTCGTGTTTTATATGAATTTTGAAAGTATGAATGGTGACTTGTTATTTTTGATGAAAAACTTAAGACTTAAATGAAATTGTTGAATTTTGGCTATTTTGCATCCTAATATTGCCATGTCAACATCAATTAAGATTTGCATGTTTGATGGAAGACATGTTCTTGTTACTTTCCAACATGGTAATGCCAACATACATCCCTCTTTTTAACCTAAGTTAAGCCTTATTTTTTACATACAACTTCAAGGTGAAACCCATAATTCTCTCCGGCCCCCAAGATCATTTTCAGAATCTATTAAAGTAAGAGAAGTCTAGATTAAAAACAAAGCATTCCAAGGAAGAATCTAACATCACACAACCCATATTAGCTTGATTGGTTTAACAATCTTTTCATTTAATCGTGTATCTATTTTTATCATTTACATTATTTGGATGCTTTTGTAGCTATTATGAGCTAGACTCTCTAACTTACTTAGATTAGATGAATCCTAGCTTACTTTAATGATGTATGTAACACCTTGGAATTTCTATAAATTTATAAAATAAAAGTTTTTGCAAAAATGGAGGTTTAGGGGACAAAGTTGCCAAAATTGGAAAGGAAGCAAACCCTTGAACTTGCTATAAAAGGAAGGGTGTGCATCCCTTGCGCCTTCCTTTGGGTGAAACTTGGTTTAGCGAGAGAGAGAGACTTGGAGCTAGAAAGAGAAAGTAGAATCGAAAGTGATCAAGGTATGTAATTTCATATATATGGATTTATGTATAATGTATGAAAAGGATAATAGCTTTATGCTTAAACATGTAGATCTGTGTGATTAAAGCTCTTGGTTGGTGTTGTATCTCTTGATCCTTTAACTAATATGTTTTCACTTATTTTGGGCATATATGCATACCCTATTGATTGTTTACATGTAGTATGCTAGTTTTGAAGGTATGCATGCATTTGAATATAAAATTTGATTCCAAATAAATGACTTGGGGCCGAAGGCTTGACTTGATATGATGTTTTTGCATGAGTTCTCGCTTATCGATAATGTTATTGCATTTGCATAGTAATTTCTCACGTGATATAGTGTTCTCGCATGGTACCATTCTCGCATGGTTAGTGTTCTTGCATATAAAGATGTTTTCGTGTGGCATTATTCTCGCCTGATAGTTCTCGCATGATGTAGTTTTTGCCTTATAGTATATGTATATTAGAGTTTTGCCATCATACATAGTATGTTCTAAATAGTTATCGCAGAGTATGGTTCTCACATGTTACAATAGATAGTATATGTATGATCTGTTACAATACGCAAATAAATATAGTATGAAAGATGATTAAAAGCTAATGAAACAAAGAACGTTATAAATATTAATATTGTTAATAACATGTGAAAAAGAAAGATTTAATAGTAAATGTAGTAAAGTTCACATATCAAACATTAAAGAACCTGAATAATAATTCAAGAATAGTTACCCCCTTAAAGCACAGTTGTAAAAAACATTAAAGTATGCTAAGGTAGTCTTGCAAGCATAGAGGTCATGACGTATTTCAAACCACGACATAGGAGTCTTGCATAATGGCAAGCGACACGAGTCTTGCATTCATTTCAAGCCAGACATGAGTCTTCAGTAATGGAAAGTTATAGTTAAGTCTTGTGTATTACCTAAATAATGGGTAAAGGAATTCTATATGAAGTACAAACTCATGATAAAGTAAAGATAAAGAAAAGGTAAAGAATGATGATGTAATGATAAAGTATTGGCTAAAGTATGATTACATAATAAATAAAGTAATAGTTAAATGAGTCTTACCTAAATGTAAGCGTATAGATAAAGTTGATAATGTCTAAAGGATAGTGTTCACATAAAGTATGATTTAAAAGCTAAAGTTTAACTTATTGCTAATGTATGATAAAGAAAGATATAAAGATAAAGTTTGGTTAAAGTGTTAGTAAAACTAGAACTCACTAAGCAACTTTGACTTTTGTATGCGTATTTATTTGACAAGTATGCTATATGAATAAGATGTAAGCTTGGCATGGGTCTAGAAGCTACTTGGAATACATTCCAGACTGGTATCCTGACATAGTTTTTCTTATAGTTGGTTAAAGACATCTGATTTATGATGCAATAGTTTTGATTATGACAATGTTTAATCCCCGCTGCTTATAGATGATGAAAATTTTGTTTAAGATCTTGGGTGTGCAAATTCAAATGTGAGGTTATCCAGAAACAAGGCCTTACAAGTTATTATCAGATCTATAGTTTGAGAGATTTAGAAACTTTGATGTCTAGACATAAACTAAAAATGGGACATATTAAAGGATGCTAGTGCTGATAGCTTCATGCTAGGAGTTAATGTTAGAGGTAAAGAAAGTTAAATTTTAAAGTTAAAATGTTAATGATAGTAAAGGTTCTTAATGCCTCATAGTAGGTTTGGAACTGATGTGACTCAAGACATGGAAAGTTTGGAGCATGTAAAGTAAGATAAGTAGTAAATCACAACTGGCCACTACAATTAGAAATTGCAATACTTGATATGGTCTGAGCTATTCCCTAAAATGAAAATGTTGGTTTTTTGAATATTATATAAAGTTATGGCTGGAAAGAAAGTCGCTAATAAAGGAGCTCGTGGTGGTGTTAGAGGTAGACCACTAGTCACCAAAAATCAAAGTAGATAGCTGAAGAAGTGCACGTGGATTCTGTTCACACTCCTAGTGAAGAAAACTCTCATAACTTAAAGGAGGGGCTAACCCTAGAGCCTATTATTAGAGAAGCTATAATTGATGAGGTTTATAAGATTTTTCATGACATTATGCCTTTGATCATGACTGAAGCCTTAAAGATATAAGTAAAGAGTATACATTGGACGCGAAGAACAAAGTTGGCAAGAAAGGAGGTGAGAGAACTGGGGATGGATCAAGAAGAGATGGAAAGATGAGGAGAATGTGAGAGACAAGGAGCTAGAAAAGGGATGTTCTTATCGTATCTTCAAGGGGTGCGATCCCCCATCCTTGGATGAAAAGCGTAGTGCCATTGCCACTCTCTAGTGGGTGTCTGAGATGGAGGTGGTGATTGATATTAGTGAGTGTAAGGTTGATCCAGCTGTGAAATTTACAACTCACTTATTTATTGATGAAGCTTTTTATTGGTGGAACAACATCAAGTAGACCATAGATTCTCGTGAGTTTAGGAATCAGTATTTGAATGACCTGAAGGAGTTGGTGATGAGGAAATTTTGTTATCGAGTTGAGAGAGAATTTTTTGGGATCAAAGGGTGGGAGTTTGAATCAGTCGTAGTACACGTCCCGCTTTAATGAGATCTCTAGGTTGGTGCCTCACCTAGTGAATGCTAAGGAGAGAAGAATGAAGTTTTATATGTAGGGTTTACCTTCAAAGGTTAGAACTTATGTGAAGGCCAATAGCCAAAGACTTTTAAGTTACTAGTAGAAATTAGTGGGATAGTTTATGATGATGTGGTTACTAATAAACCAATAGTGGACGAGAAGAAGAAAAGTTAGTTTGTAGGTGTAAAGAAAGAAAGGAATGACTTGCATGATATCAAGGCAAAGAAAATGAAGGCGGAATCATCTGGAGAGTGCCAAAAGTGTGGAAGGAAATATGTAGGTGAATGCAAGCTTGGTTCAAGCATGTGTTATAGATGTAAAAGACCGAGAACTTTTCCAAATATTATCCTAATCTGATAAAATGCGACAAATATGGCAAGCCAGGGCACTAAAGCTAGGAATGTAAGAATACTAAAGTGGGAGATTCAAGTAAAGAGAAACAGGAGAGGGTTGGTGAAAAGATAAGAGCCAAGGCTAGAGCTCACTATGGCGTAGGAGGAAGCCAGAGCTGAACCTGATGCGGCGTCAGGGATGTCCCTTGTTTATGACATACTTGCCTCTATTGTTCTTTATTCTAGTGCAAGTAAGAGTTATCTAGCTGTTACCTTTTATGATGTGATAAATGGTAAAGCTTAAAAGATTAGTATATGTGTGAAGTAGAATCTACCATCGGAAAAACTACTAAGATAACCGAGGCCATAGATAATTGTAAGATAGAATTGGACGGTCAAAGATTTCCTGCTAGGTTATTTTTTATGACCCTAGGGGGATTTCATAATATGTTGGGTATGGACTAGTTCACTGCCTATGAAGCTAATATAGTTTATAAAAGAAGGATGATTCGATTGATAGTCATAAAGTCTATATAATTCCAAAGATTATATCTATGATAAAGGTAGAAAATTTTATGAGGAGGGAGTGTGAAGTATTCTTTGGATACGTTAATGATGCTAATGCTAAATTGATAAAGTTGACAGATGCGCCCGTGGTCCTTCCCTGATGTGTTCGTTGAGGACCTGTGGGAGTACCATCCAATCGAGAGATAAAGTTTTTGATCAACCATGTGCCAGGAGCTCAGCCCGTAGCTAAAGCACTGTAATGATTGGCTCCGTTGCAAATGAAAGTATTAATGACCCAACTATAGGAGCTTCCCCTAAAGGTTTCAGCATATCGAGAATTTCTCCATGGGGTTCTCTAGTGGTGTATGTTAGAAAGAAGGATGGAAATGTGTGAATGTATATAGACTATAAAGAGCTGAATAATGACTAGCTAAATGTAAAGGACACAAATATGGCTAGGAGCTCAAGTATGACTGCCAGGAGCTAATTAGAAAGAATTTCTCCATGAAAGTATTAATGAACCCACTATAGGACCTTCCCCGTGTCTAGGATTGATGACTTGTTTGACCAGCTGCAAGGTGTAAGTTGGTTCTCGAGGACTGATATTCTCATTATCATCAGCTAAATGTAAAGGAACATGATCTCCCAAAGGTGGCTTTGGGAACGCAGTATGGACATAATGAATTTTTTGTAATGTTATTTGGTCTTACAAGTGCTCTTGCACTATTTATGGACTTGATGAATAAAGTTTGTTAGTTGATGCTCTACAAAGCAATACTAGTATTTATAGATGATATACCGATCTATTCAAAGAATAAGAAGACCACACTTGTCCCATCTATGTGGTGTTGGAAACACTAAGGAACGAGAAGTTTATGCGAAGTTCTCAAGGTGCATGTTTTGACTATACGAGATACAGTTTCTGCATCACGTAACACAATGGGATCATGTTGGATCTTAGTAAAGTGAAATTTGTGAAGCAGTGGAGCTCCCTAATGACGCCACCGGAAATCCAAAGCGTCCTCTGATTGGCACGTTACTATTGGAGGCTTATTTAGGATTTTTCAAAGATTGCGTCGCAATTAAAACAGTTGACAAGTAAAGATGTAAAGTTTAAGTCATGAGGATGCATTTATAAAGCTAAAGAAAAGGTTGACACAAGCCCCTATGTTGGCATTGCTTGAAAGGAATAAAGACTTGGTTATCTATTTAGATACTCCTTATCAAGGGTTAGGGTGCTTCCTAATGCAACGAGGTAATATAATAACTTATGTTTCCCGATAGTTAAATCTTCCCATGAGCTGGAGTTGGATACTAAGGTATTTACGCTAAATACATGGAGACACTATCTATATGTTGTCAAAATGTATGATTTTCATACACCACAAAAGCCTAAGTATTTCTTTGAACATAAAGACCTCAACATCAGACAAAGATGATGGTTGGAGCTAAGAAAGGATTATGACTGTGAGGTTCTTTATCATCCGAGTAAAACTACTATGGTGATTGATGCCCTAAGCTACAAAGAAATTCGTGTATTTACCAGGTGAGATCTTAGCAGTTGATAGTGACTCTCGATGAGATAAATCTTGCTTTCAAAGCATAAAGTGAAGCTCTAAAAACCAAGCATCTGAATTGGGAAAGGATGAAAGGACAGGCCGCAAATGTAGAAGAAAACAACAATGGAGTCCAAACCGAATTCGGGCATATGTAAATTCCTTGTTGCAGAAATCACGAATGAGAGTCTTAGATAATGCTCACAAGACTCACTACTCGGTTCATCTAGGCACCACAAAGATGTATTAGGATTTAAAGAGGGATTATTGGTGTCCGAGAATGAAAGCTGACCTAGCTCAGTATGTACAGAAGTATTTGATGTGCCTTCTAGTTAACGTACAAAATTAAAAGCCATAGAAGAAGATTCAACAATTGGAAGTTCCTGAATGGAAATGGGAGCATGTTACTATTGGATTCATGACAAAGCGATCTTGTACAGCTAAAGGTTATGATGCCATATGTTACTCAATGTCCAATGAATATGAAGATTATTTAAAAAGCTAAATAATCTAGTCAAAGATATTAATTGATAGAGTTCAATAAATAATTTGCCAAATAATTGAGTATCACAAAAGGGTTATGATCAATTATCTAAAGTTAGTCGTAACTAAATTATCAATGGTTGATAATGACTATTAAATGATGATAGTAATAATATATAATGATGAAAACAATAATAATAATAATAATAATAATAATAATAATAATAATAATAATAATAATAATAATAATAATAATAATAATAATAATAATAATAATAGTAATAATAAATATAATAATAATAACTATTATTATTATTATATTTATTATTACTATTATTATTATTATTATTATTATTATTATTATTATTATTATTATTATTATTATTATTATTATTATTATTATATTTAATTAGTTATCTAAAATACTTGTTTATAAAAAGATTAGACTAATATACATAGGATCAAGGGGTAAGTGACCCAAACCATAATAACTTTCACTGTACCCCTCACCCCCACCCCACCCCCTTGGTCATTACCACCACCAGCCACCACTGCCACTATCACTCGACATACCATTTAGTTATGCTATCACAATTAAGATGATTAGTATTACTGGTTGAACGTGGTTTGCAATTGAAGGTGTTCTATTGTGGAAGGTTTTTTGTTTCACCCGATCTAACAACTGAATCATTCTTCGTTATTTTCTTGATAGGCTTATTGTTATATTCGTGAAAGGTATAAGTCTAAACCTAATTGTTGTTGTTTTTGTATTTCTAAGTTTGCATCTAGACTCCTAGATCGTAAACTAGGGTTTTGAACTAGATCGGTCCATACTAGATATTCTGCTATATTTTGATATTTTTGAAACCTATATATGAAACCCAACAATAGTATCAAATCCACTTTTACAAATGATATGCTTATAATGATACATGATAATAATGCATATGATACCCTATTTTTAATGTTTTTTGGTTGCATATTCAATTGAAGTGACACTTAATTGTGTTCTTTATGAAATTTGATGGTTTGAATAGTGACTTGGTCTTTTTGATGAAAAAATTAAGAATTAATTGACGCTGTTGAATTTTGGCTACTTACATGGCCATGTCGCATCCTAACATTACCATGTCAGTATCAGATTATGATTTGCATGTCTGATAAATGACATGCTCATGTCATTATCCAAAATGGCAAAGTCAAAACAAATCCCTATTTTTAACCTAATTTAAGCCTCGTTTCTTACATAAAAATGAAAAGGTACATTGATCAAATAACAATATTTGCTTATCCGAAATAGGATGAAATGGCAACGGGCTTCATCTCGAATTCCCTCCGTAGTTCTTACGACCAGTTCATGATGGACTTTAACATGAATGCATGGGCTAAGAGTGTAGTTGAACTACACAATATACTTTGAACTAATGAACTAACTTAAGGACCAGTGAAGGGGTCAATGCAACAGTTTCACAATATTTGGAGAGTCTTTGAACACTTAATAGATCAAATAGAGAACCGACTTAAAGCGAAACAAAGAACACAAGATCAATGACAAGTACTTGAGATACTTCATACTACATCCTATAGCCAACCATATTTTGAATGCTAGCTAGAAACACTAATCTAGACAACAAGATCAATGTAAAGTCAAAAGGTAGATTTTTCTTTTGACTAGTGACTATGACATACCATATCTAACATCCTTACGTAATACAAAAACGATAAATTTACAGAAGAAGAAGGTTACAGACTGTGTGACCTTAATTTACAGTGGGCAAAACTATGGACATTTCACCAACTCATATAAGTTCGTGAGTCATAAGAGGTGGCAACGAAAAGTGATTCAGCTTTTGTCAAAAGTGAGTAAGAGAAAGCATGTATTCGAAAAACTCTGAATGAGTAGTGAACCCTTAAGGGTTAGCCAAGATCGCACATTGTAAAGACACAGTTGAACTAATAACTCTGAATGAGTAGTGAACCTCCTTTCATTTGCTTGCAAGACTTTCGTTCGTTCATTCATTATGTTCCACTTTCATTATCTTAAATCTTTCGCTTCGTTAAGATAATACTTTACGTTCATTATCATAATCACCCCACGTAAAGCTAAAACTTTTATATAGCACATTACCTTATAGAAAAATCGATCTTCTTGTTAAAACCTCTTAAAATCTTGGTCATTTAGAAACGTATATTTAGTATGTATTTCCAGCCCCAAACAAGTTTAAACCTTTAAAATAGGGGAATCTAGAACTCACCTGGACTCAGTGAGTAGCTTCTCAATCAAGCTTTCTATGCATGGGTCACACTACACAACCTGTAGATAAGTTAACTCTCAAAGGAGTTAATTTCTTCCTAAATTTCGCTGCTAATTTTGCTGCTAGATCAGCAGTTTCGCTGCTTGTTCCACTAGCAGTTTCGTTGCTAGTTTCACCAGCAGTTTCGCTGGCATCTTCGCTGCCAGTTTCGCTGCCAGTCTCGGCCAACTTTCGTTGGAAAACCATGTCTGTGAAACTACCTGCGAAACTAGATCCATAGTTTCGCTGGATGAACACCCCGTTTCGCAGAACAAGCTGAAATTATGAACCAACCCATTTTTGACCCAAAACTTCAATCTTTTACACCCAAAACCTTGGTCTATCATGCAATAAGCTATATCTAAGCTTGTTACATGTTTTCTTAAACAAAAATGTGAGTTTTGGGCAATTCTTTGCCACTTTCAAAAACCCCAAGCCCTAGAATCCGGGTTTACATCAAAAGGAACGATTAAACGATGTTTCTTACCTGGATTCTTCGTCTTTTCTTGTTGTTTGGATGTCCACAAACACCGATCTTCAATCTCTTGATCAACCGAGCCTTGAATCTTCACCTTCTCTCTACGTTCTCTCTCTAAACTCTCACTCTAGAAGTTGGGTGTTGAGTTGCAAATGAGAGTGGCTCCAGCTGATCCGCTTATATATATCGGGCGTTCTCGGGACCTTAAACTCGCTGAACACATAACCCGCGAGGTATACTCGGTCCATACCACATTCCTCGCTTATTTTCTTCAAATAATCCCGGCTAAGCCCATTATTATTAATTGGCTCGTTTCGACTTTATTCCGGGCGTTACAAGTCCACCCCCTTATTTAGGTTTCATCCTCGAAACCTGTTAGTCGCTGAATAGTTGAGGGTAATGTTGCCTCATCTCCTCCTCAACTTCCCAAGTGGACTCTGATCCCTGCCTGTGCTTTCACTGTACACGCACCAAGGGAACCACCCTATTCCTTAGCCTCTTCTCTTTGCGATCGATGATCGCCACAGGTTGCTCCACATAATTGAGCCGTTCATCCCCTTCAATATCCTCCAGTGGCACCACCATATCCTCCTCAGCTAAGCACTTTCTAAAGTGAGATACATGGAATGTCGGATGAATTCCACTTAACTCACTGGGCAACTCCAACCTATAGGCCACCTTTCCTACTCGAGCAATGATTCGGAAAGGCCCTATGTATCTCGGGCTCAACTTGCCCCGCTTTCTGAACCGAATGATCCCTTTCCAAGGTGAGACTTTCAACATAACCCTGTTACCCACCTGGAACTCAATCGGTCTACGTCGTTTGTCTGCATACGACTTTTGTCTATCCTTAGCTACCTTCATAAAGGCTTTGATCCTTTCCAGCTTCTCAATCGTAGCCTCGACCATCTCGACGCTCCCTAACTCTTTATGGCCAATATCACCCCAACAAGCGGGTGTTCTACATCTCTTACCGTATAACATCTCATAAGGGGGCATACCAATGCTGGCATGGTAGCTATTGTTATATGAGAACTCGGCTAACGGTAAGTGGTCATCCCAACTTCCTCCAAAATCGATGATGCAAGCCCGAAGCATATCTTTTAGCGTCTGAATGGTCCTTTCTGACTGACCATCTGTCTGAATGGTCCTTTTAGCAGCTGGCGCATTGGTTAAACCAAAAGACATAACGAGAAACTCGTAGTGTCCATAACGCGTGCGAAAAGCTGTTTTAGGATTATCCTGATCCTTCACCTTCAACTGATGGTAACTAGATCGAAGGTCTATCCTCGAGAACCAACTGCCACCCTGGAGCTGATCAAACAAATCATCAATTCTCGGTAAGGGGTACCGATTCTTCATTGTCAACTTATTTAGCTCAAGATAGTCTATACATATCCTCATGCTACCGTCTTTCTTCTTCACAAATAGGACCGGAGCACCCTATGGAGAGATACTCGGTCTAATGAACCCCTTATCAAGCAACTCCTGCAGTTGCTCCATCAATTCCTTCATCTCGGTCGGAGCCAACCGATACGGTGCCTTAGAAACTGGTTGGGCACCGGGTATCAGGTCAATCTGAAACTCAATCTCGCGGTCCGGTGGCACTCCTGGTAAGTCCTCTGGAAACACGTCCGGAAAGTCACACACAACTGGCACATCGGATAGTTGTGGTGTTGGCGTATCCACATCCTTCACGTAGGCCAAGTAGGCACTACATCCATGCCTCATGCACTTTCCCGCCATCGCCATCGAAATCACTTTCGGGATCGTCGTGACCCGATCACCGTAAACCGTCACCGAACTCCCGTCAGGCGCTGTCAACTGAATCATCTTCTTGCGATACACAATGTTCGCCTCGTAGTCCGCCAACCAATCCATTCCTAGGACTACATCGAACCCGCCTAAGGTCATCACGAATGGTCTAACAGGAAACTTGTGACCTTCTAATTCTACTTCACAACCTTCTATCACCTCAGAGATCATGGTAGACTTACCTATGGCATTTTCTACAGCAAAGGGCTTATCTACACTCCTACTACTAACAGGCAATTTAGCACAGAAAGCAGTAGAAATAAATCTTTTGCTAGCACCAGAATCAAATAACACAGAGGCTAGAGTTTGGTTTACTAGAAACGTACCTGACACCACATCAGGGTTCGTCCTAGCCTCCTCCCGAGTCATCGTGAAAGCTTGGGCGCTCACCTTCTGCCCTTCATTTCTGGTCTTCTTCCCTGCCCCGGAACTCTCCGCCCTTGGCTTCTTGCACTCCCTGCTCAGGTGGCCATTTTCTCTACAGTTATAACACCTTATAACCCCATACTCTCTAGCCATATGACGAGGCTTCTCACATTTGAAGCAGATGTTTGATCCCCATTTGCATTCTCCCGAATGCTCCTTCTCGCATTTACCACACCTCTTCAACCCCGCACCGGGTGTAACCACACGCCGGTCATCCACCTTCGCAATCTTATTGTTTGGAGCGACCCCGCCATGTCCAAACCGCTTCCCATTTTAGTTCTGATCACCACTTCCTTTCTTGCTCGCCTCAACCACCACCACCTCTCGCTCATCATATAGCCTTCCAGCCAGATCAACCACCGACCTGAACGTACCTGGCCGGGCGGCAATCATGTGCCTGCGGATATCTGCCGGCAAGCCCTGGATGTATCTCTTGATCTTTCGTGACACAGGTGTCACCTGATCTGGCACCAGACGTGCCAACTCATTGAATTTGGTGGTGTACAGCTGATGTGTCATGGTTCTTGCCTCCAGCTGCGGGAACTCCCTCTCAACCTTGTCGAGCTCTCGATGAGGACAGAACTCCTCAATCACCAACTTCTTCAACTCATTCCACATCATCCGCTTGATCGCCCTACTGCCCTCAGCCTGGACAATATTTTCCCACCAACACAAGGCCGACTCTACGAATGAGTGAGTGGCAAACTTCACCTTCTGATCTTCCCGACACTCGCTGATATCAAGAACAGCTTCCATCTCTCTCACCCACTGGTGAGCAGCAGCAGCAGTGCCATTGCCATCAAAAGTCGAGGGCTTGCATCTTTGAAATGCCCCATAGTTACAGCCTCGTGTTGCCTCAGGCACATGCTCCTCTTCTTCCTCCTCATCAGTAGAGATGACCGTCTCAGTCTCTGGTTGCCCTCTTTCTCCCGAGGACCAGTTCCTTTCCTTCCTTTCCCCTTCCCTTACAGCCTTTATCACTTCGGTCACCACAGACGGTAAGATCGTTTACATGACCTGATGAACCTCCTCTACAATATCCTCCTTCACTGAGGCTCTCAAGTTAGCACTCTCATCCCCAGCCTCTGGATGAGGGGTCTCGGGGTCTTCATGAGCCACCTCTTCAGCTCTAGGCCTTCCCCTCGTGACCTGTGGTCCAGCACCACGTCCACCATGACCTCCACCTCTAGAAGCCTTCGAAGATCTACCTCCAGCCATCCTCTACGCACGCTATAAGATCCAAACACCAACACAATCATTTAAGGTAATAGCTCAGTTTATGTCAAGTATAGTAAGTCCTTAATTACAGTGGGCAGTTATGATTAGGCACTTACTTTACTGTTCATATCCCAAGCATTTCCTATCCTGACTACATCAGTATCTAAATCTACTAAAGGCACATAAATCACATAACATGCACACGTAATACCGGTTAACATTAAGAAAATACCTGATGGCACGCAGCTACTCGGACTGACATCCCTTCCCTTTATCCCATTTTCAGTTTAAGCTTAGGTTTATTTTGAAAATATTTACCCGTTTCACTTAAACTTTGGCTCTGATACCAACTTGTAAGGCCCCGTTCCCGTTTATTTCGTACCATCCTCAGCAATCATCACCTGCCAACTGGAAAATACATGAAAGTCAGCGTTGCTGAGTGAGTTCTAGTTTTATAAAAATATATTACCTTCCTTTCGTTAATATGTTTACTTTACTATCGCACGTGATCATGCATCGTACTTACATCAATGTAATATATATTATCTTCCATCATCGTTTATTTCGTACATATCGCACTTTTCATACTTATCGCACTTTTCGTACATTTATTATCTTTTCACTTCTATCTAGATCCTGTCGTATGCTTAACCCCCCTCTTGGGCACAAAGCCATATCATCTAGGGTTAAGCGACAAGGATCCCATATCGCACATATCGCACTTATGGAGTAGTCACATAGACTACCTCCCCCTGTGTGTGAACCCTTAAGGGTTAGCCAAGATCGCACGCTGTAAAAACCTAGTTGAGCTAACAACTCTCAATGAGTTGTAAACCTCCTTTCATTTGCTTGCAAGACTTTCATTCGTTCATTCATTATGTTCCACTTTCATTATCTTAAATTTTTCGCTTCGTTAAGATAATACTTTACGTTCATTATCATAATCACACCACGTAAAGCTAACACTTTTATATAGCACATTTCCTTATAGAAAAATCAATCTTCTTGTTAAAACCTCTTAAAATCTTGGTCATTTAGAAACGTATATTTTGTATGCATTTCCAGCCCCAAACAAGTTTAAACCTTTAAAATAGGGGAATCTAGAACTCACCTGGACTCAGTGAGTAGCTTCTTAATCAAGCTTTCTATGCAAAGGTCACACTACACAACCTGTAGATAAGTTAACACTCAAAGGAGTTAATTTCTGCCTAATTTCGCTGCTAATTTTGCTGCTAGATCAGCAGTTTCGCTGCTAGTTTTGCTAGCAGTTTCGCTGCTAGTTTCACCAGCAGTTTCGCTGGCATCTTCGCTGCCAGTTTCGCTGCCAGTCTCGGCTAACTTTCGTTGGAAAACCATGTCTACGAAACTACCTGCGAAACTATAGTTTCGCAGGAAGATCCATAGTTTCGCTAGATGAACACCCAGTTTTGCCGAACGGGCTGAAATTACGAACCAACCCATTTTTGACCCAAAACTTCAATCTTTTACACCCAAAACCTTGGTCTATAACCCAATAAGCTATATCTAAGCTTGTTACATGTTTTCTTAAACAAAAATGTGAGTTTTGGGCGATTCTGTTGATGCATGTATGTCCCTAGATCATAATTTGTAATGTAATGAACTTGTCTGTCTGATTATGATGTAAGTTGTATTGATTAATGAAATGAAATGAATTGTTTGTTACTTGTGATGTTTAATATTTCATTAATGAGTTGTGATTGAATTGATTGGGTGTATGAATGTTTGAATGAGTGCACATTATGTTATATTAAATAAAACATTCAAACTTAACTTAATGAAGTTCTCATGCGAATGGCCCATGCGAATGGACCACACGCATGAATAACTTCATACGATTGACTCAATCGCACGACTGAAACAGGAGACTGGATCAGTCGTATGATTGACACATAAGATTGATTCAATCGCACGACTGAACACTCAGTCGTGCGGATGAATCAACCGCATGGTTCAATCGCACGACTGAACCATACTTATGGCCCAGTCGCACGATTGAACAATACTAACCTATAAATAGACCCAATTCGTGGGAAAACGTAAGCATTCATCCCATTACGATTCCAGACGTACCCTAGCCGTCCAGAAGCCTCCCAAATCGTTCTCCAAGTTCACATAACTCATCAGATCGGTTCCTAATCGATTTCTGACGTTGATTTCAATTCTTGATTGATTCATCGTGTGTTCTCACTGATTGGATCGCCAATCAAATAGGATTCCGCACTATTTGAGTTGGTTTAACACGCAATCACTAGGTATTTCGTCCAAATACCAGGTCCTAACAAGTGGTATCAGAGCTTTGGCTCTTGATTTCATGTGGATTCAATCAAGATTGCATAAAAGTTTGTGTTTTTGCACGAAAAACGCAATCTTTGGCATCAAAAGTGATCTTGGACGTTCCCTGCTCATCGAAGTTCAGTTTCTACGGACTTAGGCGATTTGGACTTGCAAAATTTCGAATTTTTACGGCTGAAACCCGTCAAACATAGAAATTTTCGCAAAACAGCAGCTTCAGTCGCACGAGTGACCCATTCGCACGACTGGACTCCATTCGCATTGCTCATTCGCACGATTGGACCTAGTCGCACCTTCATTCGGCCGACTGAACCGTTCGTTCGCATAGCTCATACGCATCAGATTCATTCGCACGACTGAATCATTCGCCCTGTTCAGTCGCACGGTTGAACCAATCGCAGAGTTTATACGCACGATTAGACCATTCGCATCCTTCAGTCGCATCAGTTAAAGTTTATTTGATTAGATACTAAGTTTATTAGCCATGGAAGATCAGATGTCAGCCTTTACTGCTGGGAAGGACTCAAGAATTCAAAACCTGCTGTTGCTTGAGAGTGAGGTGGGTAATCACAATAAACCACCAAAGCTCTTGACTTTAGATGAGTTTCCCCACTGGAAACAACGTTTTGAGATCTACCTCAATGGAGTAGATCCTAATCTGTGGGAAGCTATCGAGGTTGGTTATAGTACACCGGTGGGAGCAGATGGAGTTAAGTTAACGTTAAGTGGGATGACCGATGCACAGAAAGTAAAGTATAATGCAGAGAAAAGGGTTTATGCGTTGATAATCAGTCTATCCCCAAAGACATATTCCACCAGTACTCAGAGAACAAGCAGTCCAAGAAACTGTGGGATGAGCTAGAGAAAAGATATGATGGGAATGCATCATCGAAGGCAATCAAGGCAAAGGAGTTAAAGAAGGAATTCGATAACTTCTCATCGATTGGTAACGAGAGTTTAGATGAAGTCATAGACAGATTCTACCACTTGATGAGCGAGTTGCATACACATGGAGTGGAAACGACTATGGAAGAGAAAGTAAGCAACTTCGCAGACGGATTGCCTGATAAGTGGGCTTCATTCGTGTCTAATCTTAGACAGAATGGAATGCTTGTAAAGCTGGATATAAATGACTTCATTCTCAAGCTGCGTGAAGAAGCACTAAGGATGAAGTATAGAGCACAGAAGTCTTCGTATACACAAAACCCAGCTTTATACAACGCCACGCCTCAAGCTAAGACATCTGGAGCACCTCTCCAGACAGCATTTGTGTCTAGCTCGTTAGGTCCTTCACATGCTTCTCCTTCTGGTTCAGACACGTCAGGGTCGTCATGTACCCACTATATTGGATCAGAAGCAAGTGCTACCAAATTGAAGACCGAGAACCTCGGTAATGTGACCGTAGAAGTAGCACGAGAGCATATGGATCTTCTAGCCGCAGTAGTTCATTCATATGATGGACTTGTGGCTGGGAAGATTGGAAACTGTCATCTGGCAGATGAAGACTACGAGCAGGTAGATGAAATGGAGCTTGAAAGAATGGATATAATGTGGGCCTTAGCTAGCGCTGTCCGAAGGGCGAAGAAGTTTGTTAAGAAGACAGGACAGAATTTGATAGCTACTAAGGACACCACATTTGGCTTTGACAAGAGCAAAGTGACCTGCTTCAACTGTGGAGAGAAAGGGCACTTCAAGAGGGAATGTGTCAAGCCAAAGAAGACGGGTAATGGGAACCCGTTCTCATCCTTTACTCGCCAAGACAAGCAAGCTTCCAGTTCTACTTCATCAAACAAGGACCCAAAAGCCTTGACTGCTCATGATGATGAAGGACAGGATTGGAGTTTTAGATTTGTCTCACCAGAATCTAACATTGCCAGTGTTGAAGATATTGATGATGATTCTGCGAGTGAAGGTGATCTAGCAGTTGAAATAGCGATGTCACACAGTGAAGAAACAACTGCAGCTGAGATCAGTTACAAGCCAAAGGAGGAGACTTCCACGTCAGAAACAGAAAAGTCAGAACCATAAGAACCAGAGACGTCTGATGCTGCGTTGATGGCTAACTCTTCTGAAACAACACAGGTAAGTACAACTGACCAATTGTTTAATAATCATGCTTGTTCTAACTGTGATATGTTTAGGAATAGCATTGATGAAAAATTTGCTAGGTTATTAGATCACAATGATAACTTAGTAAAAGATTTACAACTATGCACTGAGGCCAATAGAGTATTAAAACAAAATGAGCATAGTTATAAAGAAAAGATAGACTTATTGACAAAACAGCTTAGGGAAACCGAAGTAGTTGCCTTTAACCAAGCAAATGACATTAGGTACTATCTAAACTCCCTAGAGGACACCAAGAAGCAAAAGGCAGTTCTAGAAGTAGAAGTTAACTCCTTAAAACAGAAACTGCATAGTTGGACTAGTTCTTCACACATAGTTCAACACTTAGTGAGAGAAAGGAATAACGGGGAGGGATTAGGCTACAAAGTGGTTCCACCACCACCTGAGACCTTGATGAACACCAAGTCTAAACCAGTAAACAACAACCCCATCAAGGATCATGTGGTGACCACTCCTCTTGTTACTGATCCAGACACATCATGTTCATCTACTGAATCTGGACAGAAACAAAAGGAGGCCACTTCAAAGGCAAAGGGTAAATTGCCTTGTGTTAATCTGGAAAATGAATTTGAAAAAGTTAACTTAAAGTCAGGGTCAAACAGAGTCAAATCAGAACCCAAAAAGACTTCAAACGTTTATTTTTCACTTGCTACAAGTCAAAAACCAGTTAACCAAAAAGTGGAACAAGTTAAACAAGTTAAAACAGTTAAATTTGTTAAACCAGAGAAAACATCAAACATGCAAGAGTCAAAACCTAAAGTGATTGATGTTCCTAAAGTGTCACGCATTTCTCCACAAAGAAAGTCTACTCATAAAGTTGATAGCAGATTATGCTACAACTGTGGAGAATGTGGACACATTGCTTCCTATTGTCCTTTCTATCAGACACTTAGGAAGAAGATTGATCTTCAGGACTCTAGACCTAGGTCTTCTAAGAGGAGTTCTCTAACTCCACCTAGAAGATCTAGTGAACCTAAAGTCCAACCTGTAAGCCAGACGACTGTTTATCATAAACAGGCATTGCACAAATCTGGCTTATGGAAAGAGAAGTCATCCTGTGTGTCTGATACTGATGACAAGAAGGAATCTGAGCTACCCTCACCCTCTAAGGGTCAATGGGTAGAATTTACGATGTGTGATGCCTCTGGGAAACCCAAGACAGTAAAGGCTTGGGTTCCTAACCTAAACTAATACATTTACTTGATATGTGCAGGGTGTTCGGTATAGCGCTGAGACTAACACGTGGATTATAGACAGCGGAGCATCCAGGCACATGACAGGAAATAGAGCCCTTTTATCAAACGTCAAACAAATAAAAGGAGGGCATGTTTCCTTTGCAGGAAACAAGGGAGGATACATCACAGCACAGGGAGAAGTGGGAAATCAGAAAGTTAAGTTTGATAAGGTGAACTACGTTCAACAACTTCAGAATAACTTACTTTCTGTTTCCCAAATCTGCGATAAAGGATTTAAAGTCATCTTCGACAACAAGAAGTGTTACGTGCTGAAGAAAGACTATATGATCCCAGAGGACCAAGTTCTGATGACTGCTTCAAGATATAAGGACCTTTATGTCTTGGATCTGTCAACAGCTGCTCCAACGGATCATGAGGTGCAGTGCTTTCTATCTAAAGCTACTGAGAAGGACTCAATCTCCTGGCATAGGAGAATGGGACACATTAGTCAAAGGAAGATGAATCACTTGATTCAGAAGGATTTAGTGAGAGGAGTAAATGTCAAGAACTTCCAACTTCCTGACTTTTGTGTAGCTTGCAAGAAAGGCAAACAGACAAAGAAGTCTCATAAGGAAAAGAAAGTTCATTCAATAGAACTTCCTCTTGAACTTCTTCACATGGATCTGTTTGGTCCAGTCAGTACAAGGAGCATTGCAGGCGACTTGTACTGTTTTGTGGTCACTGATGACTACTCAAGGTTCACTTGGGTAATGTTTCTGAAATCCAAATCAGAAACATTTGAGTCATTCAAGGAATTAGTCACCACTCTGGAATCTCTCTACAAGCTAAAAGTTAGACAAGTACGCTCAGACAACGGGACAGAATTCAAGAATCAATGAATGGAGGCATACTGCAAGGAAAAGGGAATTGTTCATCAATTCACTTCAGCCTACACGCCTCAGATGAATGGTGTTGCTGAGAGGAAAAATAGAAGCTTGATATAGACTGCACGGACTATGCTGGCGGACTCGAAACTGCCTATCCAATTCTGGAATGAGGCAGTAGCAAATGCATGTTATACACTGAATCGAGTCCTAATAGTCAAGCGCCACGGAAAGACATGTTATGAGCTACTACAAAGACGTAAACCGAATTTGGAGTATCTTGAACCTTTTGGCGCGCCGTGTACACTTCTGAAGAAGACACAAGAAGGAAAATTCAGTGAGAAGGCAGATGAAGGAATCTTTCTAGGATACAACATCCCGAATAAGCGAGTTTACAATAACTCAACGGGTCTTGTAGAAGTGTGGTGTAATGTCGACGTTCAGAGATATACCACGCCACCTACAGGCAAAGGACCTGCCTACTTCTTCGATTATGATGGATTCTTCAAATCCTTCAACATACCTCTCTCTCCCTCGGATGATGAGTTAGCTACTAGGATGATGTATGATATTCTGAATACACCATCTAGCACACAGGGAGAATCATCTACTCAGTCAGGGGGAGCAGTCAATGACAGTGACTCCTCCTCTGAAGATGAAACTGAAGTAGATGACCAGAACAGTCAGGAGGAACAGGTTCCAGTTCCTGAAAGTCCACAAGCATCTACGAGTGATGCACCTTCGACTTCGGAACCTCAAACTCCAACTACCTCAGATGCAGAACAAAATGTTCATAATCTCGGTTCTGAGGTGGCTGTTCCAACTACTCCAGGATCACGACTAAATGTCTATCATCCCCTTGACAATGTGATTGGAGATGTCAGATCAGGAGTACAAACCCGAAATCAGTTATACTCAGCTGATTACGCCTCGGTTATGGAGAAAGGATACATTCATGATGGTGCTTATCGATGTTTTGTCTCGCAGGTTGAGCCAAAATATGTTAGTGAGGCACTAAATGATGAGGCATGGGTGAGTGCCATGCAAGAAGAACTTCTGCAGTTTAAGAAGTTAGGTGTATGGACTCTGGTTGATAGACCTAAAGGTGCTAAAGTCATTGGCATTAAATGGGTACTAAAATGCAAGAAGGATGACCAAGGGGTCATTATCAGGAACAAAGCTCGACTGGTGGTTCAAGGTTTTCGCCAAGTCGAGGGAATTGACTATAATGAGGTGTTTGCACCCGTGGCAAGGATGGAAGCTATTCGTATCTTCCTTGCCTATGCATCGTACATGAAGATCAAAGTCTACCAATTAGATGTAAAGAGTGCATTCCTTCATGGGGAAATCAGGGAAACAGTCTATGTAAGTCAACCCGAGGGTTTTGAAGATCCTTACCATCGGGATAGAGTTTACAAGCTCGACAAAGCTTTATATGGGCTTCATCAAGCTCCTCGAGCTTGGTATGAGAAACTCTCAACTCATCTTGTGAAACACGGCTTTCGCAGGGGAGTAATTGACTGTACACTGTTTATTAAAGAAAAGGATGGCGACCTACTGCTTGTACAGATATATGTTGATGACATAATCTTCGGGTCAAAGAACGAAGAGTTATGTAAAGAGTTTGAAGCAGTAATGAAGAAAGAGTTTGAGATGAGTGCTATGGGGGAGATGAAGTTCTTTCTCGGGTTACAGGTGGATCAAACACCTAATGGAATCTTTCTACATCAGACCAAGTATGTAGGAGACATTCTCAGCCGCTTTGACATGGAGAATGCGTCTGCTGCTGGGACTCCACTTGCTACGAATCATGATATAGCACCTGATGAGAATGGAGATCTAGTAGATGCCACTATGTACCGAGGAATGATCGGATCCCTCATGTATCTCACTGCCTCAAGACCTGATATTATGTATGCTACATGTCTATGTTCAAGATATCAGGCTAAACCAAAGGTCAACCATCTGATCGGGGTCAAGAGGATTTTTCGTTATCTGAAGGGTACACCCACACTTGGATTGTGGTATCCACATGATGATGACTTCGAGCTTACCGCGTATAGTGATTCGGATTACGGGGGCTGCAAGATGAACTACAAGTCTACATCAGCGGGGTGTCAATTCTTTGGGAGAAGATTAGTTACCTGGCAGTGTAAGAAGCAGACATCGGTTGCATTGTCAACCTGTGAAGCCGGATATGTTGCTGCTGCAAGTTGCTGTTCACAAATCATCTGGATTCAACAGCAAATGCGGGATTACGGTTTAAAATTCTCATCTACTCCTATTTTTGTTGATAACTCTGCTACAATTGCAGTAACTAAAAATCCGGTCCAACATCCTAAGACCAAACACATCGGTATTAAATACCATTTCATAAGAGATTGTTTTGAAAAGAACTTAATTGATGTGGTTAAAATTAATACTGATTTTCAACGCGCTGACCTCTATACTAAAGCCTTTGATAACCACGTTTTCAATATTTATTAGAGGTCAACGGCGTTAAAAAGAAAAGTGAGGTAATTCCTGATGATGACAATGTGTAGTCCGATGTAGTTTAGTTTAATTTATTTTATTTAATTTGATTTGTTTATTTGATTTTATTTTTATTTAAACTCATGTTCTCTTGCTGTTTATTAAAATCCTAAAATAATTAAACCAAAAATGATTTTAGTATTTTAGGGGGAGAATATGTCAGCAAGTTAACATTAAAAAAAAAATTAAAAAAAAAATGAGGGAGAAGGAGTAGCTAGCTGAAATAAGGTAGATTGTGTCTGTGATACCGATTCAATACCTTTGGAAAATGATAGTACACAGGAACATATCAAGAGGGACTTTAAAATTTAAGTTTAGATAGATGCAAAAGTTCAAAGTATAAATCTGTGTAGTCTAAGCAATACAAAAAGGAAAGATGATAGAAAACTGGCAACTCCTAAGGTGACACAAAGAAAGTAGACTTAGAGGCTGCTAGACCATATATGATATGTTGGTAGATTCAACACAATAGACAAATAGACCTGATTGGTGATCTCAAGATCAAACTAAGCTGTTCAACTGACTGTGGGCTTCCATCTTATCACTGGTTAACACAATCAACAATATTCCAATAAGGGGTAATGAGCAATTAAACGCCACAAATGTGTGCGGATGACCATAATTAGAGCAAAGCAAGAAAAAAATTGAAAGACAAATGCAATAAAGCTAATGACTTATGTTGTTGGTGCATTTTGTGCAAAATAAAATAATCTGCTCTAACAAGGAGATAGGTTGTGTGCCTCTCTGCTGTGCGATGGCACTGACCTGAGGATAAGCATAACCTAGATATTCTAGAATTCATTGTTGTTTGCCGCCTCTCTGCTGTGCGATGGCACTGACCTGAGGACAGTCTTCTCTTTGAAAGCTCTAAGAATAGTCTCTTCTTGTAATAATACCGGTAGACCGCTCAAAAGCTCCTGAGGAATGTTGATTACCATATAAGTGTGGGATCCACAAATGTTAGTTGAAATAATTAAACCTAAATTAGTCACACCAGTCTGTGTCAAAAGTCTGTGTATGGATTTAAGTGGACAAACATACTGACAATCATTGTGGCTACATTCTCAAAGGTTCAAATCAATGTGAAAATCTAAGAGTTTCAGTATGATTTCCTTATGTTGCTAACGACTCTGGATGAACACCGAGAACTTGAGCATCAAAAGGTTTAATAACTAGTCCCACATGATTTGAATTGCCTGTATGATTCCAAAAATTGAATTGGTCCAGATATGATAAATCTAAGTTGAAGCTATCTATTCCCGAACCAAATCCCGCAGATATCAATTTCTGGATTTATCTCTCACAAAAAGCCAAAAATATGTCTGTTTATGTAATTAGTTTAAATTCTTAAATTAGTTAGTCGTTTTAAGTTTTAATTTGAGTCAAGTGTCGGGCTACATCAGGAAAATCAGAAGGAATCAACTCACTAAAAGGGTATGTCTGAGATGACCATATGTGCTTTGAAAGGTTAAATTAGTCACTTCTGAGGTGACAAAGTGTTTTAAAAGGGTCACGTCTGAGGTGACCAAAGTGGTTAAAAAGATCACGTCTGAGGTGATCAAAGTGTTTTCAAGATAAAAGGATCATGTCTGAGATGATCAAAGGCTCATAATGTTAATTTAATTAATCAAAAAGAGTTTAAATGTAAATTGGTAAAAATGGCAGAAAATTAACTAAGTATGACCCATTCGCACGAATGGACCATACGTATGGGCTAACCATACGAATGAAGTCCATTCGCACGAATGAACTATAAGTATGGACCATCCAACCGAATGGACCATACGATTAGTCCAGTCAGAGGATGTTTCATGAGAGCCAAGTACTCTGGGGACATCAATGCTGGGGTACTCAACAAGAGTAACCTCTGTCCCCAGTTTAAGTACCTTGCGCACGTGCTGCTGAAGTGTATAGCATCCAGGAAGGGAGGTTTTGATGAGCTTTCCGACCAGATCCAGAACGCGTATGCTGCGTTGGTGCTGAACCACCCGTTCAGCTTCTCCAAGATGATATTCACCTACCTGGTGGAGAACATCGAGGGGAAAGGGAAGGAAGGCTTCTGTATGTACCCCAGATTTCTGCAGATGATCATTTACCAGAAGCTTCCCTCCCTGCCGAAGGGGAAGGAGGATGCTGTTGTTCTTGAAGTCATGGATGACACGACGCTTGGCCGGATGAAGGTATACAGGGGGAAGCAGGTGAAGCCCCCTGTCAGGAGGTTGTTTGGGCATCTGGCCCGTGCTTATTATGTGGCGCCAGCCAAGAGAAAGTGGCGCCACGAGGACAGTGATTCGGATGTTGAGCATATTGCCATACCAGATACCGACTCTGAAGATGATGATAGCGGCGACGCCGGGGATGATATGCATGCCCCATCTAGAGGCACTGATTCAGACCTTATTCCCCCGGGGTCAGCCACTGCCGGAGAGGTCGCTGAGATGGCCGGTTTCCATCAAGAGTTTGTGACTGGTGATATAGAGGAGGAGGAGTCAGATGAGGAGCCCCTCACCAGGACTGTGGGAAGTAAAGTTGTTCCCACAGACCACGGGTAGGGTGGTTGGTGAACACCCTCGGGACTCCTCAGAGAGAGACACTGACCCGAACTATGTTCCGGGTTCAGTAAGCAGAGCTGCAGGGGGAGCATCCACTTCCACCGGAACTAGGAGGAAGCGGATGGCTCAACCCCATGGATTGAAGAAGAAGAAGCGTCGCTTGACCTTCGTTACTACTACTTCCACCACCACAGCTACCACTACCACCACTACTGACATACCACCCATCACCACAGCCACCACATCCACTACTCCCACTACCACATCCACCACCTTACCTACCACCACCGTATCCTTCCCATCCACCACCAGACCATTCACACCTACTTCACCAGCATCAGCCCACCGACCCATATTCACCACTGCCACTGCCACCACCACCACACATCATGCTGGACCTTCAGCCCAGCCTTCACATGCTTATGGATCTACTCTACCTCACATCGGGGTAGAGGAGCAGCTCTCAGCGCTAAACCGTATGGTGATGCGTCTGCTTGCTGCGGATGAGGAGAAGGCAGCGCAGATCCGCCAGCTGACCGACCTGACTGCTGCCCAGTCTCAGCAACTGGCAGAGCAGGCTCGGGTGATCGACCAGCAGAGAGTCAAGGTGTCCCAACTCCAGGACATGCAGGCTCAGTCCGTCAAACGTATAGAGGAGTTGGAGACGACCAACAAGACTATTATGCTGAAGCTAAAGGGGTCGAAGGATGAGCCCCTGAAACTAAAGGAAGGTGACGGGGATGATGGAGATGGTGATGATGAAGATGATGATGATGATGAGGAAGATGATGATGATGAGGAGACTGAGGAAGACAGGACAGAAGGACGTGATGATGATGACGAAGCAGAAGAAGGGGATGCGGCTGCATCGGCCTCTGCTTCAGGTCAAGAGCGGAGATCTAAGCATCGACAGGACCAGTCATCCACTACTTCTGCTCCTCCGAGCGACACGCCCCAGATTCAAGACAAAAGTACTGATTAGATGTTTTATGTATTTATTTATTTTGTACTTGAATCATGTAATGGAAAACAAGTGTATTAAATGTTTATATATATTAATTAATATAAGTCTGTTTGATTAATTACTAATGGTTTATGTGTTGAATGTGTATATCAAACAGATCCAAACATTCAAAGGGATGAGTTTGACTTTGCTCCCCTTCAAATGGTCAAGACTCAATTAACCATGATTCTTGACCTACAAGGGATAGTGAGACGGTCTGTGAGTTATACCCCTGAAGAAGGGGAAATAATTCATGACCAGTCTGATGAGCAACTGGCAGAGATGTTCAGACTCAATCCCGATGAAATAGTCAAGGACGCTCCAACAGTTGATTCAACCAGTGATGAGGAACTTAATGATATTGATGAAGTTGAGGTTGAAGACATTACTACAGAAGAGTACCCTCAGTATGCTGACGCCGAGGGAAATGTGGTCCCCAATCTGGGTGAATCCCTAGTCAGTGATACTTTTGAGGTACTAGACAAGATGGAGCAGGAAACGGAAAAGACTGAAGGAACAGCCCAAGCCTCTAATGCAGACGTAGATATTCGCAAGGCTGAGTGGGTTGCCTGTTTTGAAGAAGTAAGAGCCCAGCGTGCTGCACCAAAGAGAGATGCCTACACCAAGCTCTACAGAGTCAAGAAACACCATAAGGTGTCAGGCAGGATTATCTCATGGGCTTATTTTGAAGACCTTCACGCTTATGCAGTTAAGAGGGAGCAGGGCATAGAGTACTTCAGGTTCCCACATGATCTGAAGACTCTACCGGGTTTTGAGCTCAACCAGCTGGCTAAGCTAAAGCTGCTTTATGCTGACCCAAGAAAGATGTCAGGCTGGTTTGAGGCTGCCCTGAAGAAGGAGTACCACACCCGATGGGTTAACTTCAGACCACAACAGCCTACGAGGTATATAAGAAGGTCTGAGGTTGATGCCATTACGGGCAAACCAAAGATTGTGCTGAAGTGGAGTCCTCCGCGCACTATGTCAAGAATCCCTCTCAGGGAAATGCCTCAGGACTTCACTCCACACTTCAAATGGTGGTACTATGATTGGAGAACCGCTGAAGCTGTCATAGTGTTGAATAAAGAGGGCCAAATGGATACTATCAGGGTATTCGACCCAATGTGGCTAACCAACTTGTCTGCTAATGATGTCTACACATTATACAAGTGGCCATTGTTCTATGACACACAAGACATTGTACAAGCCCTCCAGTTCCAAAATGTTATACGACTTTGCTTTGCGTTTGAGATACACGCAGGAGTCACTAAAGAGGAGAAGTACAAGAAATATAAGGAGGTGATGCAGAAGACAAGAGATTAAATAGATCTAGGTCCAAGGGGGAGTTTGTTGATGCATGTATGTCCCTAGATCATAATTTGTAATGTAATGAACTTGTCTGTCTGATTATGATGTAAGTTGTATTGATTAATGAAATGAAATGAATTGTTTGTTACTTGTGATGTTTAATATTTCATTAATGAGTTGTGATTGAATTGATTGGGTGTATGAATGTTTGAATGAGTGCACATTATGTTATATTAAATAAAACATTCAAACTTAACTTAATGAAGTTCTCATGCGAATGGCCCATGCGAATGGACCACACGCATGAATAACTTCATACGATTGACTCAATCGCACGACTGAAACAGGAGACTGGATCAGTCGTATGATTGACACATAAGATTGACTCAATCGCACGACTGAACACTCAGTCGTGCGGATGAATCAACCGCATGGTTCAATCGCACGACTGAACCATACTTATGGCCCAGTCGCACGATTGAACAATACTAACCTATAAATAGACCCAATTCGTGGGAAAACGTAAGCATTCATCCCATTACGATTCCAGACGTACCCTAGCCGTCCAGAAGCCTCCCAAATCGTTCTCCAAGTTCACAGAACACATCAGATCGGTTCCTAATCGATTTCTGACGTTGATTTCAATTCTTGATTGATTCATCGTGTGTTCTCACTGATTGGATCGCCAATCAAATAGGATTCCGCACTATTTGAATTGGTTTAACACGCAATCACTAGGTATTTCGTCCAAATACCAGGTCCTAACAGATTCTTTGCCACTTTAAAAAACCCCAAGCCCTAGAATCCATGTTTACATCAAAAGGAATGATTAAACGATGTTTCTTACCTGGATTCTTGGTCTTTTCTTGTTGTTTGGATGTCCACAAACACCGATCTTCAATCTCTTGATCAACCGAGCCTTGAATCTTCACCTCATCTCTACTTTCTTTCTCTAATCTCTCTCTCTAGAAGTTGGGTGTTGAGTTGCAAATGAGAGTGGCTCCAGCTGATCCGCTTATATATACCGGGCGTTCCCGGGACCTTAAACTCGCCGAACACATAACCCGCGAGGTATACTCAGAGCATACCACATTCCTCGCTTATGTTTTTTCAAATAATCCCGGCTAAGCCCATTATTATTAATTGGCTTGTTTCGACTTTATTCCGGGTGTTACATAAATGTTGATGGTCAAATCTACTGCTATTAAGAATCCTAATCCTAACAAGAAGGCTTATAACAGCAAGGGTAAGATTAAAATTGTTGATCTATGAAGAGGATGAAGCTACAGAAAAAACTCAGGATTTCAGCACCGGCTGCCAACTGCCGAATTAAGCAAGTGCTGAATCCACCACCGAAATGCATATGCAGAATGACTGTTGATCAACATATGTTGAGTAACTGCCAATCAACACTCTATCGATGAGCTGCTGATTGACTGCTGCTGATCAGCAGTGAACTTCATGAGCTGCTGATCGACTGCTACTTAAAACAAGAATTTTTGCGTCGACGGTTGAATGTCTGTGTTTCAACTTTTGAAGACAATATAATACTAAAGTTTCCAACTCTGATACACATATTATCTATTTTTCTATAGACTCTGAACATAGAATAGTTTTTTTCTTATTTTTAGATCTCATAATATAAAAGTCCTCACACTTGTATAGTAGAGGCAAGCTTTTTAAGCCACTTGGTTGTATATGTTTATTGTATCATTGGTACTCAAATGATTAATCAAGTGAATAGTTTGAAAGAATTACTTGTGTATTTACCTCTCCTCAAAGTGTTTATGTTGTGATAGTAAGTGGTTAACTTAGATTCCGCATTTGTTAACTACTGATCAAAGAAGAAGTTCTTGTTAATCTAGACCAAATTGATCCAATAAGTGGTATCAGAGCTTTGGCTCTTGATTTGTTTGAAGTTATCTTTCGACATATCACTTGTTTCTTCCTTTAATCAAACTATCAAACACCACAATTCTTCATACCTCTCTCCCCCTTAAAATGACTGTTGTAGCCATTTCTATTAAACATGATTTGGAGAATAGTACTTAGACCAAACCTCCAATGTTTACACCAAATGACTATGATACCTGGAAAATCCAAGTGGAGAATTTTATAAGGAATCAAGACATAAGACTATGGCTCTGTATTCTGAATGAACTATATGTCCCCATGGTCCAAGCCACAGGTGAAGGTGAAGTCATGATTGCCAAAGATCCTACAAAGTACTCAGATGAAGATTTGAAGAAGATGGATGTGGATTCAAAATCTCTATGGCCGATCCATGTGAGCATACCCAACAACATCATGCATGGCCTCAAGAAATTCACAACTGCTCAAAAGTTGTGAGAAGCAGTGATGGCTAGATTTTAAGGAATAGAGGATATGAAAGAAAACAAAAGAGATGTCTTGAAACAAAAGTTTAAGAACTTCGGTTTCACAAGGGGAGAAACCATGACTGCTACATATCTCATACATATTAAACTTCTAGACATAAATGAAACTGGTGTGAAGATGGAGAATAGTGATGTTCTTAGAAAGTTTCTAAGATCACTACCAAAGACATGGATAGTTTACATCGTGCCCATCGGAAGAACTGAGAACCCAAAAAACAATGAATCTTGAGAAGTTATATGGTATCCTTAGTGCTTACCAGATGGAGATGGATGCAGATGTAGAATCACTAGGTAGATCTTTAAATCTCTTAAAGTCATCATCTCTCATGGTCCCCATTCATAAGCAAGTTCACTATCACTCCTACTCCCAAGTCTATCAAACTTTTATGGTGACTCATCAAATATCAATGATCACCTACCCTGAACCTCCAAAGGCTGTGAACCTCCAACGACTGAATCAATGATCACCAGCATTTAGTAGATTGAATCAGCCAGCCTCACCATCCTTTCACAATCATATCCCTTAAACTTTGCCTTTGTTAGTGACCAAACTAACTTCTTTCAACTCTCTGAAAAGGATTTGGAGTGCATTCATCTTAATGACCTTGAGAAAATAGATATCAACTACCAGATAGCCATGATATCTTACAGTAGCAATTTCAACAGAGAACTAGAAGAAATTCTTGAGGTAGAGAAGATCAAGATTTAGTTTGAGAAAAGCAAAGTAAGATGTTTCAACTGGAACTAGTTGGGACATTTTGCCAAATAATGCCAAGCACCAAAGTCAAAACCATCTCCTCCTAGCTCATCAAGTCCACAACAACGCTCAACTTATCAAAGACCTTTTACTTCATTCAACCAAAGAAATATTGTAGTTGTCGCCTCAAGAGAAGAGGTGATTGAATGGAGCTTCCAAGTAGAAGATATTACACCCATCAATAATGCATTAATGGCTGGAAGCTCAACCTCTTCACCTCTGGTAACTTCTGAACCTTGTTGTATCCTGAATGCATAGCTAAGGTTAACTTGTATATAGTAAAATTAGGATGTCACGAAGGATGTTGAATCAATCAGTCTTCTTAAAACTGACTTTAAGAAAAATGTTCAAGCTCAAAAGGAAAAGATAATGGAGCTAAAAAAGATTAATTTTATAATTAAAACATGAGCAAACCAACCTTGACACTCAAATTGATTACCTCTAAGCAGATTGAAATCAGCATAATGTGATTTAGCTATAGCTAAGACATATGCTCACAAATATAATGTTCAAACTGAAATGTTTGAAAAATTACCTGCTTTTACTGAAAACTCCCAAAGGTTGTATCAAACTAAGACAGATTTAGGGAATAATTCTGTGGAACCACCAACGATATACACTCCCATAGATACCCCTAAGTGAAACCTTGAGGTAAAGAAGCAAGTATCTATGGAACCCATCTATACAAGGGCATCTGCTAAAGAGATTGAGACAACATAGAAGGAGGAGAAGGATGTAGTAGGTGAGGAAGTAGATGAAGAGGAGGAGAAAAATGAAAAAGAGGAGAAGAAAAGAGAAAAGGGGGAGGAGCAGGAAAGGAGGAGAAAAGAAAGGACGGGGAGGAGCATGAAAGGAGGAGAAAAGACCTCAAGGCAAAAACTAAGAAGAACGTGATTTAGAAGATGGAGTTTGTAAAAGAAAAGTCATCTTTCGAAGCCAACTAGCTGTCTTCCGAGTCACCATTGTCCTCCAAGATAAAGCTTCTTTCAAAGCATAGTTGCAACAAAAAGAACCATAGTAGAAGCTTTTGTGCTGGAACCTCAAACTCTTAGGAATGAGACCCCAATCATATATTGAAAAGTCCATCTCTAAAGCATTTGAAATCCACAACAAGAGGTTTCCAAAGAAGAAGATAGAGCTGACCACCCATGCTGATCATAAGATAAACAAGAAGATGGATAGAGTTGAGGGAGGCAATAATAAGAAGATGAAGAAGGAGCTTCAAAGGATCAAGCAATGATAAAGTCAGCAAAGAATCAAGTGAAAATCACATGCCTAGTTATGGGGAGACAGTCACTTTGCAAAATACTGTGAATACAATCCCCTAACCCACTCCATCAAACTTCCTAACAAGCCTAAACCCTCAAGAAAGTCTGCGGTTAAACATCTAAAAGACAAGACGGTGGTTGAAGAACTATTCGGTAGTCAAATCACTCAAGTGCCAATTCCAAGAAAAAATCAACACCTCCGAAAGATTTGCCGAATAAATCAGCAACTACAACCCAAAAGAAAAATAAGACTTCTGAGAAACCTTCACCTTCTCCAAAGGCTTCAAAGTGTCACAACAAGAAGGATGATGTCAAAAGATCAGGCAAAGTCAAAAGAAGAGCCTGGAAACCAATGACATCTGCTAAATCTTTAGATGACCCAAAACCAACACTTACTCCTTCAACACTTACATTGATATAAATTTGTTGAAAACTAGAAGACCCAAGACTAACAGGCTTGGGTCCCATTCATCACTAACCAATCTGTTTATATGTAGGATCATTTGCAGGGCCAAAGTAACTTGTGAATTGTGGATAGTGGTGGATCTATTACCTTTGGAATTGATACAAAAGGATGATACACTATTATTAGGGGGACAGTCAGTAATGGCAAGGTAAGCTTTGATAAGGTGAACTATGTTAAAGAGTTAAGCTATAACCTATTAAGTGTGTCTTAGTTGTGTGATAAAAACATAACAAGTGTGTCTTAGTTGTATGATAAAAAACATAACAGGGGCATTATTATCAAAAGCAAAGCCAGACTTGTGGTACAAGGGTGCACACGAGAAGAAGGAGTTGATTATGATGGCGTCTTTTATCCAGTGGCCAGACTTGAAGCAATAAGAATATTTTCTAGCATTTGCTGCCTCCAAAGATTTCAAGGTGTTTTAGATGGATGTCAAGAGTGCATTCCTCTAAGTGAGATTGATGAAGAAGTTTATGTCTGCCAACCTCCAGGATTTGAAGATCCCAAGTATCCAGATCATGTATCCCAAACTTGAAAAAGCCCTTTATGGTCTTCATCAAGCCCCATGGGAATGGTATGAGACACTCTCTACCTTTCTCCTGAGGAATGGATATAACAAAGGATCCATAGATAAAACTCTCTTCATCAAGAAGGTTGATTCGAATATCATTTTGGTACAAGTGTATGTGGATGATATCATCTTTTGGTCTACAAATAAGAGCTTGTGCAAAGCCTATGAAAGTCTCATGAAGTCAAAGTTTGAGATGAGTTCAACTGGAGAGCTCGCTTTCTTTCTAGGGATGCAAGTAAAACAAACCTCTATTGGTATCTTCATAAATCAATCTAAGTATGTTCAGAACATCTTAGTAAGATTTCAAGGTAAGGATGTTAAGGCCGGTAAAACCATAATATCAAAAAATGTTGATTAACTCCTAATCTTGAGGGGGAAGAATTTGATCAGTAGCAGTACAAAGCCATCATTGGATCTCTCATGTACATCATAGCTAGAAGAACAGATATCATGTTTGCCACATGCCTATGTTCAAGATTCGAAGCTGCTTTAAAGGTATCATATCTAATGGTTGCAATCTCTATGGATACAGAGATAGTGACTATGGAGGATGCAACATAAACAAGAACTCCACCTCAAGAGCATCTTAATTTCTAGGGGAAGACTTGTTTCATGTCAATGCAAGAAGCAAACTTGTGTTTCCACATCAACTACTAGAGCAGAATACATTGCTACATCAAGTTGTTGTGCTCAGGTGTTGTGGACCAAAACTCAACTTAGAGATTATGTAGTAACTTTAATGAACACTCCAATTCATATTGACAACAATAGTGCTATCTCCATCATGAACAATCCCGTTCAACATTCAAAGACAAAGTACATTGATATTAGTCATCATTTCATTAGAATTGTACAGAAAAGAAAATTATTAAGTTAATTAAAGTCCATACAAATGAAGAATATGCAGATTTATTCATAAAGGTTTTTGATGAAACTAGATTTAAATATCTTGTATCTTCTATTGGGATGATGAACTTTGGATAATTAAATGATTTAATTAATGATAGTTTAAATTTTGTAAAGAAATGCTTTTATTGATAAAATGGGTAAAACTATGTATCTGCCGATATTTCAAAATCAGCTAATAAATAGGTATCTGCCGAATATTAGTAGATAACTAGGTATCCGCCGAATTATGCAAGTCAGTAGATAGCTGGGTAAAGCAATGCATCTACCCAATAGGAAGATTTGATAGATAGGATGATTTCGGAACATGCCTTTAAAAAAGATCCAGTAGGTCCCACTTTCATCTTCCGATATGTAGTGGCACCGGAGAATTTACCTGAAAAGACTATTTCATCATCTCACGCCGTTGATTTTACAGTTACCATGGTAAATATTATAAAATTCACATTTTTACATATATTATCCATAACTGTTAAAATTGAAGGTTTTCCCACCATTGTCATCTAATATCTTTTTCATAAAACAAACCCTTAAACCTTTAATCTCTCAAGTCCTACCAAAATCAATCAACTCTCAATGGCCACTCAAACTCAAACCCTAGAATGCAGATCGAATCACAACATCACTGTATCACTTCAACCCATTGACGATGAAGTCTATGATCCCGTACTTCAATTTCTACACAATAGCAATTGCGCTTTTGCAATAACCATAGACCCAGTGATCTGTGAGACACACATTTGGGAATTCCATAGTATGTGTTCCATTCAAAGGGAGCATGGAACAAAATTCCTTACCGCAATGGTGCAAGGACTGAAGGTCACCATCTCCTGCGCCAAAATTTGTCAACATATGAAGTTGAAAGACACAGATGGTGAATCTTTTTCTCCAAGGAATCGGTAAGTGCCACTTTCAAGGAGATGCGATATGAAAGACACCTCCCGGCGTCCACCTTCTCCAAATCACAACTATATCATAATTGGAGAATTATTTTTCATATCTTCCTTAATTGTTTATCAAACAAATCAAGATGATAGGATCAAGTACCATTGGATTTAGCAGGGGCTATCCATGGTCCGGTCAGACAACAAAATTTATGATTTTTCAAACTTCATTTTCGAAAATCTATGTAAAAATGTAATTGTTGCTGCAAAATTTAAGTTTTTAAAGTACCCTAGACTCATACAAGTGATTTTACAAGAAGAATTAGGGGATAAAATTAACCTTAGTGGAGTTATACATGCTTAAGGAACTTTAAACAAAGTAATATTTCAAAGTTCAGAGCTACTCCAAAATCTTTTTCTGGGATAGTAACTCCTCTATCTGATCACATGCTTGAGGTCACTAAGCCTCAGGGTGAAAACATGGCCACACCCACCACTGCTTATCCTACACCTTCCACTTAAATGCCAAAAGCAAGAAAAGAAAAGAAAACCCCTTGCAGACCCCCAAATCACCTCCCATGAAAAAGACAAGACTAAAAACCAGGGTCCCAATCAAGTCAAAGGTGTTAGCCACACCTAGACAAGTCTTAAAGAAGAAGGTGCCTCTTCTTTCTTTTGAGCAGACCCACACCCAAGCTATACGCCCTCAATCGGAGTCCCAACACCCCTTTGAGCATACCAAAAGGGATACCCATATCACTAAGCCAACTTCTAAGGAAGAGTTTTATTAGGAACTAGTTCATATCTCGGGCCATTAGACTCAACTCCAATATTTCCTATACACATATCTACTACCCAGGATGAGGATGTACGTGCCACACTTCAGCATGATCCACTGTCTCCCCCTTTCCACAAAATACAAACATTGGGGACTGATACGTTTGTAGCAACATCTGACCCATATCCTTTATAGATTGATCTTAGGGAGGAAAGTATCAATGTGGAAGAGGTTGTCTCTACTGCTGGTCTAACAATAAATCAGCATGACAGAGACAACATCACTAAGACCTCAACCACGACAACTCACCTTGAGAATATCTAATTTGAGAATTCCTTGAGAAGAGGAATATAGGTGTAAGGATTCCTATAAGTCTTATGCAGCCAAAACATTCAAAGTCTCTCTACAAGCATGCACTAAAGATTAGAAGTAGAAATGCTTCGGAAGTTTTACACCATGCACTAGAAATATTTTAAGTGTAAAATCTTCCGAAGCCAAAAGTGAAGTCTTCCGAAGCTTCAAAGACAAAGTCTTCCGAAGCCAAATAGTGAAGACAGATTTCTTTCAAAGACTTTTAGAGATATGCCTTTTATCTGATGTACTTTACCATAAAGCTTGACCACCTTTCCGCTGCAACTCTGTAAAGTCACCAACTTACATGAGTTGGTGAAAGGTCCATGCTTTTGGTAATTGTACATTGAGGTCTTGGGTCTATGCTTTCTACTTTATGTACTTTTATCCTTTTTGTAATATATTAGGATGTGAGCTATGGCATGTCATAGTCACAAGTCAAAAGGCAGATATGCCTTTTGACTCTACATTTGATTTTGTAGTTGTCTAGTCAATTGTATCCAGCTGGCCTTCAAAGTATGGCCGGCTGTAGGATGTAGTATAAAGTATCTCAAGTACTTGTAACTTTCTATCGATGCTTTGTAACTTGTAATAGAACTCGAGAAGCAATATACAACATTCTTGAAAACCAAATACTTGTGTTGTTTTGCAATCCTGTTCTGTCTCACTTTTACTTGTGTTCTTAGCATCTTTCATTAACAAGTTAACCAGTTCCCTATTTGATCTGTTAAGTGTTCTAAGCAACTCTCCTCATTGTGTTGTTATGTTATAAGTGCATACCCTTCACCGGTCCTGCATTTGGTATCAGAGCATTTCAGGCTCTTGATATAAGATCTAACCATCTTAAGATCCCTCACACACACAAAATACTTAACAACTCAAATGGCAGCTATAACCAAAGCTGATATGAAAACTGGAACTATGACAAAGTCTCCACTAATCACTCCTGAAGACTTTGATACTTGGTGTCAAAGAATGGAAGGCTTCATCAAGTCTCAAGACTCTAGGATGTGAGACTCTGTTGTTGAAGGACCTTACATACCAAGCACCACTTCTGCTACTGGTGGTGGTATGATTCCTAAGGCTGTGGCTGATTACTCTGAAGCAGATAGAAAGAGAATAGAGATTGATCAAAAAGCCATGACAACATTTCAAACCGCTCTTCCAAACTACATCTACAGAGGCTTCAAGAAGTGCAAAACTGCCAAGCAACTATGGGAGGCACTGAAGCTGATGTATGAGGGGTCTACTGAAGCAAAGGAGAACAAGAAGGATCTCCTGAAGCAGCAGTTTGAAAACTTCACCTTCAAGGCAGGTGAAACCATGACTCAACAATACTTCAGGTATGTTGATATTGTGGATACTCTAATGGATGTTGGAGTAACTCTTGAGAACAGGGACATTGTAAGGAAGTTTATGTCCTCTCTTCCTAGACAATGGACACATTATTGTGTTGTTATCAAGAGGACTGAGAACCTTAAGACTCTTACTCTCACAGAGTTGTATGTATTCTTAGTGGCTACCAGATGGAGATGAACATGCAAAACTCATCTGGTAACTCCAGCAATCAACTGAGTTCAGCCCTCCATGTGGTTGAAAGGGAAAGCATTGAACCACAATATCATCTTATATGCTTCCCTGACAACTCACAAAATGGCCCTTTCATCACCTTCCAAGAGACTCCAAGGGAAAGCTACAGTCAAGGAAGTCCTTTCCAAGAGACAAGTTCTTCTCATGCCTTTGTCTCTGCTGATGAAACTTCAGGCACCTTTCTCTTCACTCTTGAAGATTTGGAATGTATCCATCCAGATGATCTGGAGTACATGGAGATAGCCCAGCAGATGGCTCTTCTCACTAACAGAGCCAAGAAGTTTTACAAGAGGACAGGGAGAAAGTTTCCAAGCAATGCAGCCAGTGGAAAGTTTGGGCTGGACAAAAGCAAAGTAAAGTGTTACAACTGTAATCAAATGGGACACTTTGCAAGAGAGTGTAAGGCACCAAGGACAAATGGTGGCCAAGCACAAACCAGACCAAACTACACTGAGAAAGCCCCCCAGAATGAGAAGCCAAAGCAGCAAGCTGTAGTTGCTGTTGAAGAAGGAGGCTTTGACTGGAGCTTTCAAGTAGAAAATGCATCTCCAAACCAAGCACTCATGGCAGATCATGATGAAGCCAAGGTATTGGAACATCTTTGTACTCCTAAATACATTGCTAAAGTTAATAGATACAGGTCCTATAATTTAGAAATGAGATCTGATCTTGAGTCCTTAAATATTTTAAAAGCTTATTTTAAAAGAGTTGAAAATGATTATAAACTAAAGATAGAGGACTTAGAGAAAACCATTTCAACTCTTAAACATGAGCATACAAACTACAGGACTCAGATCAAAGATCTCATTACTAAATTAACTGAATGTCAGGCTGAGCTTGTGATCAGCAAAGCAATGGCAGAAAAATGTGTTCTTGAAGAAGAGACCTTCAAGAACATAATATCCTCATCCTTGCATGCAAAAGTTTGTTATCAAAATAAGTAAGGACTAGGATCTTGTGAGAATGCTCCTCCACACACAATCTTGTCTGTAAGATCTCCTAGGTGTGGAACTTATGAAGATGAGCTTCCCCTTATAGAGCCTGTGACTGAAGAGGATGAAGAGGAGATGGTAGAGAATGACTCTGAGAAGAGTGAAGAAGAGCATTCTAAAAAGGGACACCATCCCTCTGAGGAGAGCAAAGCTGTTGGGATGACCAAGTCAAGAAGAAAGAACTTGATCAGGAAGGCCAAAAGAAAGTCCAAAAAGGCTGAAGAGATCAAGGCTACCTTCAATTCTGCACAGAAACAAGTCTTCATCTCTGCAGGATTTGAAGTAGTAAAGGATGAAGACACAAACTTGAACTCCATCAACAAGAGTTCTAGTTCATGTCCAAATCATCCCATTATCAAGAAGAAGGCTGATCAGTTGTGCATTGCTGCTGTACAACCTGAACCATCCTACTCCAAAGGCAGTTCTAACTCCATAAGAATTGCCATAGCATCTGCGAAGGTGAAGATGGAGAAGGAAAGTGATCAAGTTCACCCTTGTTCACAAAGAAGAACTCTTAGAAGGAAGAAAATGGATTGTGTTATGAGTGGGAGTACCTCTCATCTTGCTAAAGATTTTGTTTACAATCCAAGGAGTACTCTCCACATGACCAAGAAAGAAACTTCTAGAGTTTGGAGAAGAAGAAGCAAGCTTCGGAAGGAATATATGTTTCCTTCGGAAACTCCAAAATGAAGAAGAAGACAAGTGGAAACTTGCCTTCGAAAGAAAATTTGGTCTCGGAAGAAAGGAATACTTCTGAAGCACTGAAGCCTGCTGCAGTGAAAGCAAGATTTTCCGAAGGGCCAATCATCAAAACTTCCGAAGTCATCAAAACTTCTGAAGTATTGAAGGTCAAGTCTAAGCTTCCAAAGGTGGTATGGAAGAAAGACCAAGCGGCTGAAAGTTCTTCATTAACATCAGCAAATGATCCCTCTAGCATGACTATAGGATCAATTACTGTTGCATTGTCTTCAACTTCTTTTGATGAGCCCAAGACCAATGAGGCTTGGGTTTCCAAATATAACTAATCATCTTTTTTGTGCAGGGACAGCTCAAGACAAACAAAAACGTATGGATCATTGATAGTGGCTATTCTAGGCACATGATAGGTAATAGGTCACTACCCAAAAGTTTGAAAGAATTGATGAAGGACCAGTTGCTTTTGGAGGAGATGCAGGAGGTTACATTACTGGAAGGGGCAAGGTCACAAATGGTAAGCTCAGCATTGAGAAGGTAAACTTTGTCAAGGAGCTTGGGTACAATCTTTTGAGTGTATCCCAATTTTTTGATCAGAGTCATAACATGCTTTTTACTGAGCATGAGTGCATTGTTCTCAGACCTGGGGTGGTCATTCCTTATGAGCACATCTTGCTCAGAGCCCCCAGGAAAGGGAACATGTACAAGATGGACTTATAAGAAACATCTCCCTCAAGAGAAATTTCCCGCTTTCTATCTAAAGCAAATAATGATGAATCTTTCCTCTTGCATAAAAGAATGTGCCATGTAAACTTTAAAAACATGAATAAATTAATTAAGAATGATTTGGTAACTGGAATACCAAAGAAAGAGTTTACAAGTGATGACCACTGTGTTGCATGCCTAAAAGGGAAGCAACACAAGGTATCTCACAAGCCAAAGGAAAGAAACTCCATCATTAATCCCCTACACTTATTACATATGGATCTCTTTGGACCCACCAGTGTAATGAGTCTAGGAAGGACCTCTTATTGTTTGGTGATCACAGATGATTTTACAAGATTATTTGGGTCTTCTTTCTTAGAACTAAAGATGAGACTCCTGAGATTCTGAAGAATTTCATCTTAAAGATTGAGAATCAATGTGATCACAAGGTCAAAACCATAAGATGTAATCAAGGAACTGAATTCAAGAATCAAATCCTTGATACATTTTGTGATGAAAAAGGTATCATGATAATATAGTGCTCCTATGACTCCTCTGCAAAATGGTGTTGCTGAGAGGAGAAACAGGACACTAATTAAAGGTGCAAGAACTATGTTGTCTGACTCTAAACTGCCCATCACCTTCTGGGCAGAGGCAGTGAACACTGCTTGCTATGTGCAAAATAGAGTTTTAGTGGTTAAGACACATGGTAAGACTCCTTATGAACTTTGGCACAAGAGAAAACCCTTCATTGGTTTTCTCAGGTCATTTGGATGTCCTTGCACCATCTTGAATACCAAGGATCAAATTGCTAAGTTTGCTGAGAAATCAGATGATGGGCACTTTATTGGATATTCTTCTCAAGCTAAAGCTTATAGAGTATACAATCTCAGAACTAGAGTAGTTGAGGAGTCAGCCAATGTGACTTTCAATGAGCACACTCCTAGTGTGAAAGGTTCTAGTCCGGATTGCCTATTTGATCTTGATTTAGTTACCAACTATTTTAACAAATCTTGTGAGAATGTTTCAGGATCTACAGATATATTACCAATAGGTGATCCTGACCCAAAATTTAAGCTAAGAAGACCCTCAGGTTACACATCTTCAGCTCCAATGTAACTATTCCTGCAAATGAAGCTTCTACCAGCACATCAATGACAAATTCTCCTGATGATTCTGGGATGCCTTCAAATTCCAGCTTAGAGGCACAAAACTCAGAAGAAGGAGCTTCAAATGTTGTAGAAAATGGTGGTGGTGAAAGTGATCAAGAATTTCTTGATGCTGATAACCACTGCATTGAAGACAACATCAATGATGTCACACACTCATTGGATCAAGTCAATCTTGATAAGTGTGGTGATGTGGAGGGTGAATCTTCTTTGTCAGATCAAAATTTTTCAAATCTAGATCTGTCTAAGCAACTTGCTGTGATCCCTCAGCTAAGGATCCAAGTCTCGTCCTACCACAAACATCATTGGAAATGTTGATTCAGGGGTGAGAACAAGAGGACAAACCCATGAAGCAAATGTTTGTCTTCACTCTTGTTTCTTGTCCCAGATAGAGCCAAAGAAAATTGATGAGGCTCTAAAGGATGGAAGTTGGGTTAAAGCTATGCAAGAGGAGCTGGTTCAATTCAAAAGGCAAAAGGTTTGGAACCTATGTCCTCTTCCTCAAGGGAAGACTATCATAGGAACCAAATGGGTTTTTAGGAACAAGAAGGATGATAGAGGACTTGTCATCAAAAACAAGGCAAGACTAGTTGTTCAAGGATATAGATCTGTCTAAGACTAGTTGAAGCTATGCAAGAGGAGCTGGTTCAATTCAAATCTAGATCTGTCTAAGCAACTTGCTGTGATCCCTCAGCTAAGGATCCACAAGTCTCATCCTACCACAAACATCATTGGAAATGTTGATTCAGGGGTGAGAACAAGAGGACAAACCCATGAAGCAAATGTTTGTCTTCACTCTTGTTTCTTGTCCCAGATAGAGCCAAAGAAAATTGATGAGGCTCTAAAGGATGGAAGTTGGGTTGAAGCTATGCAAGAGGAGCTGGTTCAATTCAAAAGGCAAAAGGTTTGGAACCTATGTCCTCTTCCTCAAGGGAAGACTATCATAGGAACCAAATGGGTTTTTAGGAACAAGAAGGATGATAGAGGACTTGTCATCAAAAACAAGGCAAGACTAGTTGTTCAAGGATATACTCAAGAAGAAGTAATTGACTATACAGATTTTTTTGCTCCTGTGGCAAGACTTGAAGCTGTTAGAATATTCCTACCTTTTGCTGCATCCAAGAATTTCAAGGTCTACCAACTTGATGTCAAGTGTGATTTTCTTTATGGGGTGATTGATGAAGAGGTGTATGTCAGACAACCACCTGGGTTTGTAGATCCTGATCATCCTGATTATGTCTGCAGGCTTGATAAAGCTCTATATGGGTTGCACCAAGCACCAAGAAAGTGGTATGAGACTCTATCTCAGTATCTCTGTCAACATGGCTATAAAAGAGGTACTATAAATGGAACTCTCTTCATCAAAGGAACATGAAATGACATAATGCTAGTTCAAGTATATGTAGATGACATTATCTTTGGGTCAACTAATCCAAAGCTCTGCAAAGACTTTGAGAAGCTGATGAAGGATAGGTTTGAAATGAGTGCCATGGGGGAACTCAATTTCTTTCTAGGAATTCAAGTGAAACAAGTTGATAATGGCATCTTCATAAGTCAGTCAAAGTATGTACAGGACATACTTAAAAGGTTTAACATGACTGATTGTAAGGTTGCTAAGACACCCATAGCCAGAAATCACTCCTTGGACCTGATCTTGAGGGGGAGTATGTTGATGAACACCTCTATAGGGCAATGATTGGGTCTCTTATGTACCTCACAGCTAGCAGACCAGATATCATGTTTGCTACATGCATTTGTGCAAGATATCAAGCCAACCCCAAGATGTCACATATGGTCACTGTTAAAAGAATTTTAAGATATCTCAAAGGTGCTCCATGACTTGGCCTATGGTATCCAAAGAATTCTAACTTTAATCGGTATGCTTATACAGATAGTGACTATGGTGGTTGCAACATGACTGCAAAGTCTACATCAGGGGGATGCCAATTTCTTGGTGGAAGAGTAGTCTCTTGGCAACGCAAGAAACAATCCTGTGTGTCTGCATCAACTGCTAAGGCTGAATATATTGCTTCTGCAAATTGTTGTGCTCAAGTGCTTTGGATTCAAAATCAGATGCTGGACTATGGATTTAACTTTAAAGAGACTCCCATCCACATAGGCAACAATAGTGCTATCTCCATCACAGAGAATCCTGTGCAGCACTCAAGGACAAACATATTAATATCAGGTATCATTTGATTAGAGATAACTTTGAAAAGGGATTAATCAAACTAGTCAAAGTTAACACAAATGAACAATATGCTGATCTGTTCACCAAAGCTTTTGATGAGCAGAGATTTAAATATCTTGTATCAGCTATTGGGATGATTAACTTTGAATAGCTTTTCTTAAAACTTAATCATATTTATTTCTAAAACCTGTGTGTCCTAAGTTGTCTATTATATCACCTTCATAAGCCCTTGTTTTCTTTGGAAGAAAAATCTTTTCAAAAGCTTTTCTTAGATTTTTGAAAATCTTGATCTCTTCGGAAGATTCAAAATTACCTTTGGAAGTAGTTTATGTCTTAGCAAACAAATAATTGCTTCAGTGATTTTACCTTCGGAAGAAATTTCTGAAATATCTTCCGAAGCTTAAAATCAACTTAAGTACTTTTTATGTGTTTTCAAAGAACAAGTTTCTTCCGAAAGCAATTTACCTTCAGAAGTATTTATTCTTCTTAGAATAAAAATCCCTGAGTGTAAACCTCTCTTCTGAAGCAAAATTCTCAAAAACCTTTGAAATCTCTTCCGAAGCCAATTTGCCTTCGGAAGCTTTTTCTTCAGAACTTCCGAAGCAAATAACCTTCGGAAGATGTCTCGACTTCCAAGAAAACTACTTTTTGGGCAAAAGTAAACTACTTTTCAGAGGTGGGACCGCCATCTGAATTTCAAACTTTATCCCCTTTCATTAACTTTGTCTCAAATCATTTTCACATAAATGCCCAACGGTTCCCCCCTCTTTCACTATCTTCCTCAATTACACTATTCCTTAAACCTAAATTCTCCTAAACCTCCTTTTGTTCTTCATCTTTCTTCATCCTTAAGCTTCTAAAATGGCCAACCTAAATATCAGAAACAACCTAGATTTCTCCATGCAACTTTAGAGGCAACATAATCAAGTTGCTCTGTTAAGCTCTGAGAAATATGAAAGTTTCTCAGAGATTTGCCGTTTCTTAACTCTATAAAATTACTCCACCTCCCTAACCATTGATCCTACTCTCTATGATGATCATATGCTTGAATTTTGGAAGACCTGCCAAGAGGTCATTATGGATGGGGAGAAGGCACTGTCTGCCACAGTGCAAGGGAGGACAATATTCATCACTCCGGCCATCATAAACACTCATTTGCAGCTGGATGATGAAGAAGGTGAGTTGTCCTTCCCAAAGGAAGCTGTAAATCATTCCTTTGAGCAGATAGGCTATAAGGGAGATTTCTCTGTAAAGACCTTCAGGAAAGGGAAGGTCTCATCCCAGTGGAAATACCTGCTTCATGTGGTTATCCACAGCTTCTCAAACAAGCATGGAGGGTGGGACCAGATTCTTGAGGATCTCTCCTTCATAGTACATGGAATGGTTCAAGGGGTCAAGTTCAAGTACTCTCAATTTGTTTATATAAATTTGCTTGCTAACTTGGACTCCTTAGAGTATTATATGTTTCCTAGATATGTTCAACACATTCTCAACTGTGAACTGGGCTCACAATTGAGGGAAACAGATAATATTCTTAAATTGGGACAGATGAAGCCCGACATCTTTAAAATTTTAAAGAAGCCAATTGTAGGCTTCTCAAGGGTAGAAACAGCCCTAGTACCAAAAATGTTAGAGCTCATTGCTCAAGGTGACAACCTAGCAACACAAGCTAGTGTTGAACCCACACCTTCTACCTCTCAACCACCAAAAAGGCCCTAAGTCATCCTCACCTACCAAAGAAAATCCAAACTAGCTGGGAGACCTTTAAGAAGAGCTCAACCAGAAACACAAGAACCTGTGAATGTGGTTGACCTAACCTCTAGCTCACCTATGCAAGAGGGTGATGCTACCAAAAAGGGGGAGAAAGTCATTACAGTCACAGAACCTTGGTGTTCTTTAGGGAGTATGGACATTAAGGATTCACCATCCTCACTTGCAACTGTGCATACTCAGCAACTTCCTCAAGTTCACATTAATATGGACATAATTGACTCTGTCATTAGGAGTCTCTTTGAGGAAGGCATTCCAAGGGCTGTGTCATCTCCACCTCAAAGAACTTCAAACTACATTATTGGGTGGAGGTATGATGCTGATAGAAGAGCCCTCATTCTTCACAGAGTTCAAGGGCAGCAAGAAGTGTTCAATTTTCAGACTTTGGACTACTATGAAGGTCTTGACCTGATCAACATGCCACTTGTCAACCCAAGCAAATCAAGACAAGCTGACAGGTTAGCACTAAGGATTCAAGACAGAATTACTGAAGACTTCAGCCTTAGAAGGAGACAAAGGCAATCAGGTAATGTCATTGGTCAAGTGGATGCTGAGGCAGACCCTAAGATTAGCTTCAAAGAGAAAACCTTGGCTGAAGGCCCACTGATAGAGCCTGAGAGCCCTGTCACACCAACAACTACTTCAGAAATTCATTCCTTCAGTAAACACCTGCTGGTGAAGGTGTCTCACAACCTCTCTCTGGCCAGAACTTGGATGCTAAACCAAGCAATGAAGGCCAAACCTCTATCCACCCTGAGTCACAAAGGTCTGTTGTTGACAAAGGGAAAAGGATTTTGACTCCTGAGGAGATTGAGGAGGAGGAGAGAGAGAGGAAGAGGAAGCGAAGGGAGAAAGTTCCTCTAGGTCTTCAGGATTTATGCAAGCTGCAATCAGGGCTGCCCCCAGATCAAACACTCAAGAAGATGAGTTGAGGGTTGTCAGGATTACTTAGCTGCAGACCAGGAACTATGACATAGATGAGATTATATCTCTCCCTTTAGAGCAATTAAATGAACTGGCTGACATGGAAGTGTCAAGAGAGATGAAGGAAAAAGAGGATGCAAGATTACTTCTCCAATTCAAAGAAGAGAAGAGTCAGAAAAGATTATACAAGCATGCTCCAACTCTCTCCCCAGTTCAGAAAAGTTCTGTGCAAGAGGATGTGGCTGCTACACAAGAACCTCAGATAGACAAGGAAACATATAGGCAAAACATGATCAACTACCTGAGTGCCACAGGTCTCTACCAGGCATCTGCACTTCTTCCCTTATCCTTTGAGTACATTGAGTTAGAGTATCTCAAACAGCTTAAACTTCAAGTGCTCAAAGAACAAAAGGCAACAAATAGAAAGATGAGGGAAGATGCTGTAAAGTCAAGAGCTATCATCCAAAAGAGTATGAAAAAGTCTGCTGACAGACAAAGGATGATGAGCTTTTTGAAGCTGTATGGATTCTCCGGAAGAAGACTTGGCCCTATGTCTCTATCCACAATGGATGAGCATATCAGGGTAATCAAGCAGAAGATCAAGAGTGGAGAGCTGCTTGACTTATACTCTCCTCCAAGTTAAATCCCACCTGAAGTGGAGGTTAAGGTTGAACAACCTGAGACAACACAACCTGGACCTCCTGCTGAGCCTCAGCAAGCTTCATCTTCTGATCCACAGCAGGGTCAAACTCCCTCTCCCTCTGAACCTGTGAGGGAGGAACACCCAACTGAGAAAGACAAGGATGATCAACAAGGTGCTGCAGACCAGTCTTCTTAGTTAAAGTCTTCTAAGAGAAAGAAGAGGATGGCTTCTAAACCAAAGTCTAAGAAGAAGAAGCCTGAATCATCCACCTCTACACCTCAGGCTGAGTCAGATCAACCTGAGGAAGTGCATGAAGAGGCAGCCCAATCAACTCCAATTCAAGTGGCTCCTCTTGCAGCTGAGACACCTATCTTATCCTGGACCTTCACTACTAATCCAGAGAGATGGCATGTGATCAGAGATCAAGGTGTTGAGAATGTCTATACATGGCAAGACATAATCAACTTACCTCTGCATGATCTCTTTGATATGAGAAGATATTATGAGAGTCTAAATGATCCTAACCATCTAATGAAGAAGGGTATGGTCATCATTATGCTAAAGACTACAAACATTTGAGGATCCTCTAAATGTTTTGATAGCATCAACCTAGGGGGAGTTTGTAAGGATTCCTATAAGTCTGATGCAGCCAAAACATTCAAAGTCTCTTTACAAGCATGCACTAAAGAACAGAAGTAGAGATGCTTCGGAAGTTTTACACCATGCACTAGAAATATTCTAAGTGTAAAATCTTCCGAAGCCAAGACCAATATCTTCCGAAGCCAAAAGTGAAGTCTTCTGAAGCTTCAAAGACAAAGTCTTCCGAAGCCAAATAGTGAAGACAGATTTCTTCCGAAGACTTTTAGAGATATGCATTTATTTGATGTACTTTACCATAAAGCTTGACCACCTTTCCGCTGCAACTCTGTAAAGTCACCAACTTACATGAGTTGGTGAAAGGTCCATGCTTTTGGTAACTGTACATTGAGGTCTTGAGTCCATGCTTTCTACTTTATGTACTTTTATCCTTTTTGTTGTATATTAGGATGTGAGCTATGGCATGTCATAGTCACAAGTCAAAAGGCAGATATGCCTTTTGACTCTACATTTGATTTTGTAGTTGTCTAGTCAATTGTATCCAGCTGGCCTTCAAAGTATGGCCGGCTGTAGGATGTAGTATAAAGTATCTCAAGTACTTGTAACTTTCTATCGATGCTTTGTAACTTGTAATAGAACTTGAGAAGCAATGTACAACATTCTTGAAAACGAAATACTTGTGTTGTTTTGCAATCCTGTTCTGAATCACTTTTACTTGTGTTCTTAGCATCTTTCATTAACAAGTTAACCAGTTCCCTATTTGATCTGTTAAGTGTTCTAAGCAACTCTCTCATTGTGTTGTTGTGTTGTAAGTGCATACCCTTCACCAGTCCTCCAATAGGGCGCCAATTAACCACAATTGGTGGAGAGGGTGATGAGTCTTGGCCTAGTACCTCATCTCTCAAGGATTCCACATTTGTGGATGAGGGAAAAATTAAACAAATAAATGAATTCACGACCCATAACCTCAAGATTGCTCAAGAAATGAATGCCTTATAAGATGAGAATATAAGACTTCATGGTTATGTTGAATGACCCAGAGTTCTCGAATTTGAGAACTGTCTACTGAAATCTTAAGCAGATATAATATCTTAGGTGGGACCACAACTCAAAACTCTCCTATAGTAAGCTACAATATTGACCATTCTTTAAGAACAACTCACAACTCTTTAAAAAGCTACAATAAAGGCAATAGATCTTGAACACAAAATGGAGCAACTTCAAAAGACCATTGACTTTCAGCAATCAATCATTCTCAGTCTTCAACCCTCAGCACCACAAGAACCATTGGATGTGCCTTTCTCTACACGCTTAGTGTCATCTGGAATCTCATATGATGTTACCATAAAGAAGGAAGATGAGCCTAAAAAATTTGAAGACATTTTCCAGAGATTGGCTACTCAAGTTGTACATGCTGCACAACTAATTTCATTCTCTTCCAAATAGAGTGACTAATATAAGCATGTATTGGAAGCTGAAGCCAAAATGAATGAGCTTCTTGACAGATATGGCTGTGATAGATCGGAAGAGAAGGAAATAGAAGCTAGAAGAGTGATGAAGATGATGAACCAAAAGGGTCAACTTAGGAAGAAAAAATTGATCATGATAAAAAGATCCTGCACTTCTTCTGTGCTCTCTCTTAAAAGAAAAAGATCGGATGAAGAATTATCAAAGAGGGAGCTCATGCTTGGACTTGAAGCCTTTCCCAAGGTATCTGCTAAAGAAGAAGCTCTATCATTAAAAGTGCTTTTGGAAGCTATGAAAGAGCTGAATAAATCAGCTACTGATGTAAATGCCAAAACCAATAGGCCAGAGGCTTCTTTAGTAGATGAATCCTTACAAACAATGATGGTTTATACAAGAGGCACCTTAATCATGAAAGATAATTGAAAAGGCATAGGCTGACTCTTGAAATTGAAACAACGGTTAACTCTAAGGTGAATGTGGAAAAAGTTGGCCTAGAAGTCACTAATGATGCTAGGAGAGATCAAACAACAACCGATGATCCTAGGTCAGCCAGTGAGGGATCAGGTGTAAACCTAAGATCTTCGACAGTCAATTATTGAAGTCTCTACCTCTGAAAAAAGGTAAGAGATCTATAGCTACTCAAGTGGAAATTAAGATCGAGTCATAGAAGTCAAAGGCTAGATTAATGATGACAAAGAAGATGGAGATGTTCCCACCAAATGTTGAAGATTGTAGTACCGAAGGCAGGCAGAGCTCAAGAATCCTCCATTAAGGAAAACATCATTGCACTAATCAACAGTGCAAAGGATTCGAGAGTTGCAAAAACTACAAGAAAAGAATTTAACTGTGGTGCTGAACCTAATAGAACATCATCAAAATCTCCACCTAAACCAAAGGCCAAAGTTCACAAGAATGTACAATCTATGTCATCAGGCCATCTATCGAAAGCACCCAAAGAACAGCTACTCAGCAAGCTTCAACAACTGCAACTGCCTAATCCAAACCCATGACCTCTACTAAAAATAAAGAGAAGAAAGATCAAGAAAAATATCTCCAAGCAGCTCAACTTGAGTTGAAAGGATTTAATTTTGATAAGGTCATGGAGTGGAGCACTTCTAAGATTAAATCTAAACTGATAGTTGTAACTCATACTGAATTAGAGAAAACAACTGAGTTAGTTAAAAAAAAGAGGGATGTATCAGAGAGGATGAAGGAGAAAGACTTTAGCAAGAGTTCAGGGATAAGCAACAAATGAAGAAGTTCTTTAAATACTATGGTTTCTCTAATAGACAAGTAGGCCTAATAAGTATGTCAACTCTTGATCTAAATATTAGAGGAATCAAGCAAAATATTGCAGTTGGTGAGCTCTCAAAACTTGAAAAATCCAGAAAGCAATGGGAAAGACAACATGTCAAGTCAAAGACTGTGACTTAAAGATTATTCCATCTACTGACTGAGCTTCTAGGATCCCCTGACTCAACATCTCATAATGATAGTCAACCCATCTCTTTAATCCTTGCAAAGAAGAAAGCACCAAAGAAAGTTGTAAAAGCAAGGATTATTGATCCAGAAATAGAGGAGAAGATACTCAAAGGAACAAAGGTGTTGGCTACTGGGTATCTTGCTTAGATGAAAACTTTGCTATCAAGAGGGCTAATGGAGAAATCACGTACAATGATCATGAAAATAAGATACTTGATTTGCCGCTTGACATTCTTGAGCAAATTGCTGATACTTCACCATCTTTGGATGTAAAAATGATGAATCCAAAGTGTTCCTAAATAAAATACTGTCCTTAGTCAAGTCTAATGCTGGTGAATAGATCCCCAAAACTTCTTTATCAACACATGATCTTACAGTATAGTGGGAATATGATTAGAAAAAGAATACCTACTTCATAACTAGATCAACTGCTGCAAGAGTAGCTTACTCAAGCAACCAACTTGTGTGCTTCAACCGGTTTGAGATAGCTGACTTGACTAGGGTAAGACAAAGGAATCTGAGCAATGATTTTGAGGCAAGGGAAGTGGAATAAGTACTGATGAAGATTTACAAATCTCATCTAGAAAGATCAAGGCAAACTTCTAAACAAAGAAACAAATAGAGTCTAAAGCTACAAATCTATCCCATCTACCGAACCCATCAACCAACCACAATCACCTCCTACTACTTCTCCACCTGCTTAATCACTGAGCATGGTTCTCCACAAGTCCAATAAGCTTCTGAACAACTAAATCCCCTACTCAAAGTCAATTAGATGATTCAACAGATGAAGTAAGCATCACCAGTATTGCTAATAGAATGAGATATAGGTTGGAACATCCAGAAGAAGAAGAAGAACCCTTAAATATGATGAAGAAGATGAGTCAGATAATCATGATACATCAATCATCAAATGGGGTTATGATTTGAAAGTTGAGGAACTTCTTCATAGAAAGAAAGAACAAGTCAAAAATCTTTATTTCTATCTGAGCTGGAGTTACTGAAGCAAGACTTAAAGAGGATGCACAAGTTAGCTTCAAAATATGAAGGCATGCCTAACAAGTACAAATCTATGACTACCATTATGTAAATAAAATCTGGAACAAGGTTGAGCAAAGGGACGAAAAAGAATTCTGCATGTGACTCCACTAAGCACTCATGACCCAATCACCCATTAGAGTTATAATTCCTCAACTAACACCTTCGGTCTAACATATGCTGGTTCCGGAAAATTTGATTTCAAAGAGTATGATCTTTTCAGACTTTCGCGATGCAACATGAAGGTTCGGTGAATCTACCTCTTGACAACCTATCAAGAGATAGAAGAGGATACATGTACAAACTTTTACTAATCAGAATGCTTGAAGGATGAAGATAAAGTTTTGGTAGCATCATCCTAGGGTGAATTTATTGATCTATAAAGATATGAACCTACCGAAAACTCATGATTACAACACTGGTTGCCAACTGCCGAATTAAGCCTAGTGCTGAACCACAGTCAAAATGCATATGTTGAATGACAATCAAATAGCGGCTAAGCAATTGTCATGCAGCACTTTACCAATGAGTTGTCGATCGATTGATGTTGATCATCAGTGAACTCCATGAGCTGCTGATCAACTGCTACTCAAAACAAGAATGTCTATGGCTGTTATGTTTCACCTTTTTGAGATAATATAGTACTGAAGCTGCTAACTGTAATGCACAGATTATCGTATTTGTTGTCGACTCTAAACATAGAATAGTTTATTCTTATTGATTAGATTTCATAATATAAAAGTCCTCACACTTGTATAGTAGAGGCAAGCTTTTTAAGCTACTTGATTGTATTTACCAATTGTATCATTTATACTCAAACAATTAATCAAGTGAATACTTTGATATAATTACTTATGTATTTACTTTTCCTCAAAGTATTTATGTTGTTATAGTAAGTGGTTAACTTAGATTCCTCATTCGTTATCTAATGATCAAAAGAAGTACTTGTTAATCTAAACGAAACCGATCCAACATAAATTCTTGTTGCTGCCAAGTTTGCCACCACCAATAATCAGTACCTAGCTAAAAGCAAAACACCCCAACCTAAAGGGCATCAGTGCTTTGAATGCAGTCAAATGGGGCATTGGAAGTGAAATTGCACTTACTTTCTAGCTAAGCTAAGGAAGATGAATATTAATGGTGAAATCACTTCTTTAGGTATTCTTATATATGTTATTAAACTTTTTATTGTTTCTAGCAACACATGGGTAACTGATACTAGATATGCCTACCATATCATTACTATCTTTCATGAGATTGAAAAGTGGAAGTAGCTAAAACAAGACGATATGAAGCTCATCATTGGTGATGGAAGAGAGTATCAACTCTAGAAGCTATAACATATAATCTTTCATGTCCATCTGGCCTTAATATTATTTTGTAACACCCAGAAATTTTCTTTTAAGCCGACGAAAGAAGAAAAAGAAATAAAATCCAAAGTCGGGGGACCAAACCTGCCAACCGGGAGAAGGTAGGATGAGTGGGAGTATAAAAGGGGGAAGACACCCACACTCACCATTTTTCAGCCAAGAAGAGAGGAGAGGAGAAGAAAAAGGAGAAAAGGGAGAAAAGCTTGGTTCGAGTGGATTCGAGCATGAAAATCGAAGTGTAGCGGGTTGAATCGAAGCTCTTATTGTCGGGATCGTTTGTGTGAGTTCTAGGACCCCTCTTTTACATGTTTTCACGATTTTGGGGCTGGAACACATCAAAACCCGTTTTTGAAAAAGTTGGGTGTTAAACCCGTTTGTATGCGTATGTGTATGTGTTTGATGCGTTTGGGGTTGGATTTCGGGCTTGTATATGCTTAAATGATGTTGTGGTAGGTGTTTCTAAGGTCTAGGATGGTTGATTTGGGCTAAAATCGAGTTTGGAAGAGCTTGGAGGCCGAAAAGGGCAGTTTGCGTTCGGCTGAACTGCATTCTGCATCAGCTAGGGCTAGGCGACCGACTGGAGTGCGATTGGAGGCCATACAGCCGATTGGCGTGCGACTGAAGTCCATGCACACGATTTCCATGCGACTGAGGTCCATACACATGAAAGTCATGCAACTGAAGTTCATGTGCCGGTAAGGCATGCGATTGAAGGATTGTGCGACTGAGGTTCACTCGCACGAAGGTTATGCGACTGAGGTCCATGCGCCTGGATGCCATGCGACTGAGGTCCATGCGCCTGGATGCCATGCGACTGAGGTTCATTCGCACGAAGGGTATGCGACTGAAGCCCATGCGCCTGAAGTCATGCGACTGAGGGCCATACGCATGAAAGCTATGGGACTGAGAGTCCATCCGCATAGATGTCCATTCGCCCATAGGTCCATTCACATAGGGTACATTCGCCTGATGTCCATTCGCCTAGGTGTTCAGTCGCCTGGAAGGCCATGTGACTGGAGGGTGTCCATACGCCCAAGTAGGGCCCATACGCCCGAAAGAACAATGGTTTATCTTATGACTTTGAGGGAAAGTGCATCTGTGGGTTTTGACTAGGGAGGTTCCCGGAAGTTTGTGTAAGTTGACTTTGAGGTCATAGACGTTATGTTGGGCATGCTGATGATGATGTATGATGTTATGTATGACGTTATGCATGGTGGTACGTGTGATGCATAGTATGTATGATGTGTGTTATGTATGTATGATGATGCCCGTATGGTGATGCTGTATGTTTATGTTTATGTTTGTGTTCCTTATTATGTATGTTTATCTTTCCGTGGCTTTACGTTGAATGTTAATGAATGAAATGAAAGTATTATGTAACGTAAAGTGGAAGATAATGAAAAGCGGAACATGACGAATGAATGAATGCATGCATTAATGAATAGATGAAAGTATGAAAGGCTTGCAAACAAAATGTACAGAGGTGCACGGCTCTAAAATGCCATAAGCTCAACTGCGTATGGTTTAGCTAACCCTTAAGGATACTGTAAGGATTCCTTTAAGTCTGATGCAAACCAAAACATCCAAAGTCTCTCTGCAAGTAATGCACTAAGTACTAAAGTAGAATTGCTTCGGAAGTTTTACACCATGCACTAGAAATATTCTAAGTGTAAAATCTTCCGAAGCCAAGACCAACATCTTCCGAAGCCAAATATGAAGTCTTCCGAAGACTCAGAGACAAAGTCTTCCGAAGCTTCATCCTATGAAGACAGATTTCTTCTGAAGACTTTTAGTAACATGCTTTATCTGATGTACTGTTCCATAAAGCTGGACACCTTTCCGCTGCATCTCTGTAAAGTCACCAACTTACATGAGTTGGTGAAAAGGTCCATGCAATTGGTATCAGAGCATTTCAAAGTATAGCCGGCTGTAGGTTGTAGTATAAGTATTCCTTGTTCTAGTATCTTTCTTTATGCTTTGTAACACTTGTAATAGAACTTGAGAAAGCAATATACTGCATCCTTGAAACCCAAATCTCTTGTTCTGTCTCTTTATTACTTGTGTTCTTTGTATCATTATCTTGGTTAATCCAATTTACTGTTTGATAAAGTTTGGTTAATCTCCTCTTTGTGTTGTTGTGTTTAATTGTTAAGGCCTTAACCGGTCCTGCAATTGGTATCAGAGCATTTCAGGCTCTTGATATAAGATCTCACCATCTTAAGATCCCTCACACACACAAATACTAAACTTTCAAAATGGCATCCATTTCAAAGACTGATATGGAGACTGGAACCATGAACAAGTCCCCACTGATCACTCTTGATGACTTTGACACCTGGTGTATGAGAATGGATGGTTTCATCAGGTCTCTAGACTCAAGAATGTGGGAATCTGTTGAAAATGGACCTTTTATACCCAGCACTCCTTCTGCTACTGGTGCTGGTATGATTCCCAAAGATGTGGCTAACTACTCCGATGAAGATAGGAAGAGAGTAGAGATTGATAGAAAAGCCATGACTGCTCTTCAAACTGCCCTTCCAAACTCTGTGGGATGACTCAGCAATACTTCATGAAGTGCAAAACAGCTAAACAGCTAAACAGCTGTGGGATGCACTAAATCTGATGTATGAAGGCTCCTCTGAAGCCAAGGAGAACAAGAAGGATCTCCTGAAGCAGCAGTTTGAAAACTTCACCTTCAAAATAGGTGAAACCATGACTCAGCAATACTTCAGGTATGTTGAGATAGTGGATACCCTTGTGGATGGAGGAGTTCCTCTTGAAAACAGAGACATTGTAAGGAAGTTCATTTCCTCACTTCCTAGGCAATGGACACACTACTGTGTGGTGATCAAGAGGACTGAAAATCTCAAAACTCTTACTCTGACAGAGTTATATGGGATTCTCAGTGGCTACCAGATGGAGATGAACATGCAAGGTTCATCTGGCAACTTCGACAATCAAATGGGTTCAGCCCTGTGTGTGGTTGAAAGGGATAGCATAGAACCCCAACATCATCTCATATGCTACCCTGACAACTCACCAAAGGGTCCTTTCATCACCTTCCCAGAGACACCCAGGGAGAACTATACTCAAGGAAGCCCATTCCAAGAGACAAGCTCTGCTCAAGCCTTTGTGTCTTCTGATGAAAGTTATGGAAACTCTCTTTTCACTCTTGAAGACCTGGATTGTATCCATCCAGATGACCTGGAATATATGGAAATAGTTCAGCAGATGGCTCTTCTCACTCATAGAGCTAAGAAGTTTTACAAAAACTGGAAGGAGGTTTCCAAGCAATGCAACCAGTGGAAAGTTTGGCTTGGATAAAAGCAAAGTCAAGTGTTACAACTGTAACTTGATGGGCCACTTTGCTAGAGAGTGTAAGGCACCTAAAACAAATGGTGACCAAGCACAAACCAGACCAAACTACACTAACAAAGCCCCGCAGAATGAGAAGCCAAAGCAACAAGCTGTTGTTGCTGTTGAAGAAGGAGGCTTTGACTGGAGTTTTCAGGTGGAAGATGCTTCTCCAAACCAAGCTCTAATGGCAGATCATGATGAAGCCAAGGTATTGGAACATCTCTGTACTCCTGAATGCATTGCTAAAGTTAACAGATATAGGTCCTATAACTTGGAGATGAGATCTGATCTTGAGTCCTTAAACATTTTAAAATCTGATTTTAGAAAGTCTGAAAATAATTATAAACTAAAGATAGAGGACTTAGAGAAAACCATTTCAGTTCTAAAACATGAACATACAGATTTTAGGACTCAAATCCAAGATCTCATAACCAAGCTGACTGAGTGCCAGGCTGAGCTTGTGATCAGCAAAGCCAGGGTAGAATAGAGTGTTCTTGAAGAAGAGACCTTCAAGAACATGATATCCTCATCCCTGCATAACAAAGTGTGTTATCAAAATAGACAGGGACTGGGATCAAATGAGATAGCTCCTCCACACACAATCTTGTCTGTAAGATCTCCTAGGTGTGGAACTTGTGAAGATGAGCTTCTTCTTATAGATCCTATAAGTGAAGAGGATGAAGAAGAGATAGTGAAGAATTCCTCTAAGAAGAGTGAAGAGGAGGATTCTACTAAGGGTCACTATCCTTCTGAGGAGAAGAAGTCTACTGTGATGACCAAGTCAAGGAGAAAGAACTTGATCAGGAAGAGCAAAAGAAAAGCAAAGAAGGCTCAAGAGATCAAGGCTACTTTTGACTCTAAGCAGAAACAAGTTTTTATCTCTGCAGGGTTTGAAGTAGTAAAGACTGAAGACATCAACCAAAACTCTTCAGCTAAGAGTTTTGGTTCTTGTCCAAATCATCTCAGTACCAAAAAGAAGACTGATCTGCTGTGTACCACTGCTGCACAGCCTGGACCATCCAACTCCAAGAACAGTTCACAACCCAAAAGAACTGTCTCAGCATCTACAAAGATAAAGGTGGAGAAGGGATGTGACCAAAGACAGTCTTGCTCTCATAAGGAGACTCTTGTGAAGAAGAAAATGTTGTGTGTCATGTGTGAAAGTATCTCTCACATTGCTAAGGATTGTCCATACAATCCTAAAAGTACTGTCCATATGACCAAGACAAAGACTTCAAAGAGTTTCAAGAAGATTCAAGCTTCGGAAGGAAAATCTGTTTCCTTTGGAAGCTCCAAATCAAAGAAGAAGGTAAATGGAAAATTACTTTCGGAAGAAAAGTTGGTCTCGGAAGAAAGGATTTCTTCCGAAGCACTGAAGTCTGCTGCATTGACTGAAGAATCTTCCGAAGGTTCAGTCATCAAAACTTGTGAAGTCCCAAAAGCTTCCAAGGTTTTAAAGGTCAAGTCCAAGACTCCAAAGGTGGTGTGGAAGTCTAAGAAAGACCAAGTGACTGAAGTTTCTCCATCAACAACAGCTCAAGATCCTTCTTGCACAACCATAGGATCTATTACTGTTGCATTACCTTCTATTATACTTAGTGAGCCCAAGACAATAAGGCTTGGGTTTCCAGATGTAACTAATCATTTTCTTTGTGCAGGAACAGCTCAAAACAAACAGGCTTGTCTGGATCATTGATAGTGGCTGTTCCAGGCACATGACAGGCAATAGGTCACTACTCCATAACTTTGAGAGAATTGATGGAGGACCAGTTGCTTTTGGAGGAGATGAAGGTGGTTACATTTCTGGAAGGGTCAAGGTCATAAATGGTAAGCTCAGCATTGAAAAGGTAAACTTTGTCAAGGAGCTTGGGTACAATCTTCCGAGTGTATCCCAATTTTGTGATCAGAGTCATAACATGCTCTTTACTGAGCATGAGTGCATTGTTCTCAAGCCTGGAGTGGTCATTCCTCATGAGCACATCCTGCTTAGAGCCCCCAGGAAAGGGAACATGTACAAGATGGATTTGCAAGAAACATCTCCCTCTAGAGAAGTTTCATGCTTTCTATCAAAAGCAAATAGTGATGAGTCTTTCCTATGGCATAAAAGAATGTGCCATGTAAACTTTAAGAACATGAATAAACTAATTAAACATGATTTGGTAACTGGAATGCCAAAGAAAGAGTTTACAAGTGATGATCATTGTGTTGCATGCCTGAAAGGGAAGCAACATAAGGTATATCACAAGCCTAAGGAAAAGAACTCTATCACTACTCCCCTACATCTATTACATATGGATCTCTTTGGACCCACCAGTGTAATGAGTCTAGGAAGGACCTCTTATTGTTTGGTGATCACAGATGATTTTACAAGATTCACTTGGGTTTTCTTTCTTAGAACTAAGGATGAAACCCCTGAGATTCTGAAGAATTTCATCTTAAAAATTGAGAATCAAAGTGATCACAAGGTCAAAACCATAAGATGTGATCAAGGGACTGAATTCAAGAATCAAATCCTTGATACATTTTGTGATGATAAAGGTATTACAAGACAATACAGTGCTCCCAGGACTCCTCAGCAAAATGGTGTTGCTGAGAGGAGAAACAGGACACTAATTGAAGCTGCAAGAACTATGTTGTCTGACTCTAAACTGCCTATCACCTTCTGGGCAGAGGCAGTAAATACTGCTTGCTATGTGCAAAACAGAGTTTTAGTAGTTAAGACTCATGGTAAGACTCCTGAAGGCACAACAAATCTTGTGAGAATGTTTCAGGATCTGCAAAAAATTTAAATACAGGTGATCCTGATCCAAGATTTGAGCTAGGAAGACCCTCATCTCATACATCTTCAGCTCCAGTTGGAACTACTTCAGCAAATGAGGTTTCTATCAGTACTACAATGACAAATTCAGCTGATACATCTGGTGTGCCTTCAAATTCCAGCTCAGAGGCTCCACAACCAGATAAAGATACCTCAATTGTGGAAGACAACAATGGTGATGGTGAAAGTGATCAGGGTTTCCTTGATGCTAATAACCACACCATAGATGACAACATCAATGATGTCACACACTCATTGGATCAAGTTAATCATGATAAGTGTGGTGATGTGGAGGGTGAATCATCTATGCCAGATCTAAATTTCTCAAATTTGGATCTTTCTCAGCAACTTGTTGTGATCCCTCAGCTAAGGATCCACAAGTCTCACCCCACCACAAACATCATTGGAGATGTTGTCACAGGGGTAAGAACAAGAGGACAAACCCATGAAGCAAATGTTTGTCTTCACTCTTGTTTCTTATCCCAGATAGAGCCAAAGAAAGTTAATGAAGCTCTAAAGGATGGAAGTTGGGTTGAAGCTATGCAACAAGAGTTGCTTCAATTTAAAAGGCAAAAAGTTTGGAACCTTTGTCCTCTTCCTCATGGGAAGACTACCATTGGAACCAAATGGGTTTTTAGGAATAAGAAGGATGATAGAGGCATTATCATCAAGAACAAGGCAAGACTAGTTGTTCAAGGATACACACAAGAAGAAAGGATTGACTACACTGATGTCTTTGCTCCTGTAGCAAGATTAGAAGCTGTTAGGATATTCCTGGCATTTGTTGCATCCAAGAACTTCAAGGTCTTTCAACTTGATGTAAAGTGTGCTTTTCTGTATGGAGTGATTGATGAAGAAGTTTATGTCAAACAGCCACCTGGTTTTGTAGACCCTGATCATCCTGATTATGTCTGCAAGCTTGACAAAGCTTTTTATGGGCTGCATCAGGCACCCAGAAAGTGGTATGAGACATTGTCTGAGTATCTTTGTAAACATGGATACAGGAGAGGTACTATAGATGAAACTCTCTTCATTAAAGGACAGGGAAATGACTTATTGCTAGTTCAGGTATATGTAGATGACATCATCTTTGGTTCAACTAATCCAAAGCTCTGCAAAGACTTTGAGAAGCTGATGAAAGACAGATTTGAAATGAGTGCAATGGGAGAACTCAATTTCTTTCTGGGAATTCAAGTGAAGCAAGTTAAAGATGGCATCTTCATAAGTCAGTCAAAGTATGTTCAGGACATACTCAAGAGGTTCAACATGACTGATTGTAAGATTGCTAAGACACCCATAGCCAGAAACCACTCCCTTGGACCTGATCTTGAGGGGGAGTGTGTAGATGAACATTTATACAGGGCTATGATTGGGTCTCTCATGTATCTTACAGCTAGCAGGCCTGATATCATGTTTGCTACATGTATTTGTGCAAGATATCAAGCCAACCCTAAGATGTCTCACCTCATCACTGTCAAAAGGATTTTAAGATACCTCAAATGTGCCTCAACACTGGGTTTATGGTATCCAAAGAATCCTGACTTCAATCTGTATGCTTATACAGATAGTGATTATGGTGGTTGCAACATGACTGCAAAGTCTACATCTGGGGGATGTCAATTCCTTGGTGGAAGGGTTGTCTCATGGCAATGCAAGAAACAATTCTGTGTGTCTGCATCAACTACTGAGGCTGAATACATTGCTGCTGCAAGTTGCTGTGCTCAAGTGCTTTGGATTCAAAATCAGATGTTGGACTATGGATTTAACTTCAAGGAGACTCCTATCCACATAGACAACAATAGTGCTATATCTATCACTGAGAATCCTGTGCAGCACTCAAGGACCAAACACATCAATATCAGGTATCATTTAATAAGAGATAACTATGAAAAGGGATTAATTAAACTAGTCAAAGTTCATACAGATGAACAATATGTTGATCTGTTTACAAAAGCTTTTGATGAACAGAGATTTAAATATCTAATATCAGCTATTGGGATAAGTAGATTTTTTCTTAAAACTAATTCTAACTATTTCTTAAAATATGTGTGTCCTAAGTTGTCTAGTTCATCACTTTCATAAGCTCATGTTTTCTTTGGATATAAAATCCTTTTTGAAGATTTTTCTTAGATTCTTGAAAATTTTCTGATCCTTCGGAAGATCTACTTTTACCTTCGAAAGAAAATCATGTTTTCAAAATAAATAACTGTCTAAGAAATTTTACCTTCGGAAGAAGTCTAAATCTATCTTCCGAAGCTTAAATCCTTGTCTCAGACACTTATTTGTTTTTAAGGACTTTTTCCTTCCGAAGCAAAATTAACTCTCGGAAGCTTTGCTGTTTAATATACAAAGCATTCAAGTGTTTATTTCTCTTCCGAAGCAAAATTTTCAAGACTCTCAGGAAAATCCCGAAGTCATTTTAGCTTCGGAAGCTTTTTCATTAAAACTTCCGAAGATAATTTACCTTCAGAAGCTTTTCGAATTCCAAGAAAACTACTTTTTGAGCAAAAGTAAACTTTTTTTTCAGAGGTGGGACCGACTTTCGGATTTCAAAGTTTATCCTCTTTCATTAACTTTGGTTCAAATCCCTTTTCACATAAATACCCAACGGTTCCCCCTCTTCCTCACTATCTTCTTCAATTCCACTATTCCTCAAACCTAATTCCCAAAACCGCCTTTGCTTTTTACCTTTCTTCAACCTTAAGCTTCTCAAATGGCCAACGTTAACCGCAGAAACAACCCAGATTTCTCCATGCAACTTCACAGACAACACAACCAGGTTGCTCTGTTAAGCTCTGAGAAAGATGAAAGTTTCTCAGAATTTGCCAATTCTTAATTCTATCAAATTATTTCACCTCCCTAACCATTAATCCTACTCTGTATGAGGATCATCTGCTTGAATTCTGGAAGACCTGCCAAGAGGTCATTATGGATGGGGAGAAGGCACTGTCTGCCACAGTGCAAGGGAGGACAATCTTCATCACTCCGGCCATCATCAATACTCATTTGCAGCTGGATGATGAAGAAGGTGAGTTGTTCTTCCCAAAGGAAGCTGTCAATCATTCCTTTGAGCAGATGGGCTATGAGGGAGATTTCTCTGTAAAGACCTTCAGGAAAGGGAAGGTCTCATCCCAGTGGAAATACCTACTCCATGTGGTTATCCACAGCTTGTCAAACAAGCATGGAAATACCTACTTCAGGAAAGGTCAAGTTCAGGTACTCTAAATTTGTTTATACCAATTTACTTGCAAACTTGGACTCATTAGAGTATTACATGTTTCCTAGATATGTTCAACACATTCTCAACTGTGAACTGGGCTCACAGTTGAGGGAAACAGATAATATTCTTAAATTGGGACAGATGAAGCCCGACATCCTTAAAATCATGAAGAAGCCAACTGTAGGCTTCTCAGGGGTAGAAACAGCCCTTGTCCCCAAAATGTTAGAGCTCATTGCTCAAGGTGACAACCTAGCAACACAAGCTAGTGTTGAACCCACACCGTTTACTTCTTTACCACTAAAAAGGCCTCAAATAACCCTCACCTACCAAAGAAAATCCAAACGAACCCCTGCTCAAGCTATTAAGTCTGTGCAGGTCCCCATATACTCACCTTTACAGGAGGAAGTGGACACTAGAGCTCCCACTTCCCCTGAGGAGCAAACCACTCCCATCTCTTCAACTATCAGGGATGAGGTTCCTCATGCTCACCCTGATGAGCTCACAAGCCCAACAGCCTTAAGCCTTCACTCTGAGTCTCAACACTCAAGTGAACAACCTTCAGGGGACAATTACCATTCCCAGCCTTTAGATCTAAATCAACCCATTCCCAACCTATCCTTCTATACTGATGAAGACTTAGGATTCAGTGAGTATCATGAGTCTCTCTTCTCTTCCCCTACTCAAAGAGAGATGAGTACTTTTGAGTCTCCTCAGTCTAGCCCACATCAGTCACCTATAACTGAGGTGGACACTTCTTAACCTGTTCAGGATGTCCATATGGAAGAGGCTCTCACTTCTGCAAGTTATTACATCATTAAGACCTCAACCATGGCAACTCAGCCCACTAACATCTCAACTGAGATTGCTAGTGAGCAGAGAAAAACCAGCAGCCAAGAACCTCAAGCTGGTGGTGAGAGAGAGGACTTTGGTCCAATCATCTCATCCCCCAATGATTCTTCTGATGAAGAAGAGGGGAATTTGAGACTAAAGGTGCAAAAACTGTCAAAAACATACTCCTATTTAGTCTATAAGGTCACTCACCTTGAATCTCAGGTGACTACCTTGCACAACAAGGTCAATGATCAGCAACTTCAGATTTCATATCTTAAGGAAAAACTAGCTGGGAGACCTTTAAGAAGAGCTCAACCAGGAACACAAGAACCTGTGGATGTGATTGATTTATCCTCCAGCTCACCTATGCAAGTGGGTGATGCTACCAAAAAGGGGGAGAAAGTTATTGCAGCCACAGAACCTGGGAGTTTTTCACAGAGATAGGACATAGAGGACTCACCATCCTCATTTGCAATTGTGCATTCTCAGCAACTTCCTCAAGTTCGCATTAATGTGGACTCTATAGACTCTATCATCAGGAGTCTCTTTGAGGAAGGTATACCAAGGGTTGTGTCATCCCCACCTCAAGGAACTTCAAACTACATCATAAGGTGTAGGTATGATGCTGATAGAAGAGCCCTTATTCTTCACAGAGTTCAAGGGCAACAAGAAGTATTTGACTTTCAAAGCTTGAACTACTATGAAAGTTTGGATCTAGTCAATATGCCACTTGTCAATCCAAGCAACTCAAGACAAGCTGACAGATTGGCCCAAAGAATCCAAGACAGGATCACTGCAGAGTTCAGCTTAAGAAGGTGACTTAGGCAATCAGGCAATGTCGTCGGTCAACTGGATGTTGAGGTGGACCCTAAGATTAGTTTCATAGGGGAAACCTTGACTGAAGGCCCAGTGATAGAACCTGAGACCCCTATCTCATCATCATCAACTGCTGCAGAGATTCACATTCCCTCTGAGACACCTGCTGGTGAAGGTGTTTCTCAGCCTTTCTCTGGCCAGAGCATGGATGCTACACCAAGCAATGAAGGCCAAGCCTCTATCCACCCTGAGTCACAAAGGTCTGTGGGTGACAAAGGGAAAAGGATTTTGACTCCTAAGGAAATTGAGGAGGAAGAGAGAGAGAGAGGAAGAGGAAGCTAAGGGGAGAAAGTTCCTCTGGGTCTTCAGGTTTTATGCAAGCTGCAATCAGGGCTGCCCCCAGACCAAATACTCAAGATGATGAGTTAAGGGCAGTCAGGATTACTTATCTGCAGACCAGAAACTATGACATTGATGAAATCATTTCTCTCCCCTTAGAACAACTAAATGAACTGGCTGACATGGAAGTATCAAGAGAGATGAAAGAAAAAGAGGATGCAAGGTTACTTCTCCAATTCAAAGAGGAGAAGAGACAGAAAAGACTCTACAAGCATGCTCCTACTCTCTCCCCAGTTCAAGAAAGCCCTGTACAAGAAGATGTGGTTCAACAAGAACCTCAGGTAGACAAAGAAGGAAATAGGATCAAATTGATCAACTACCTGAGTGCCATAGGCTTTATCAGGCAGATGCATTTCTTCCCTTGTCCTATGACTTTGTTGAGTTTGAGTACTTAAAACAACTTGAGCTTGAGTTAGTCAAGGAGAGAAAGATAACCAAGAAGAAGCTAAGGAAAGAAGCTGCAAAATCAAGAGCCATCATCCAAAAGAGTATGAAGAAGTCTGCTAACAGACAGAGGATGATGAGCTTCTTGAAGCTATATGGATTCTCCGGAAGGAGACTTGGCCCTATGTCTCTATCCACAATGGATGAGCATATATGGGGAATCAAGCAGAAGATTAAGAGTGGTGAACTGATTGACTTACACTCTCTTCCAAGTCAAGTCCCACCTGAAGTGGAGGTTAAGGTTGAACAACCTGAGACAACCCAACCCGGACCTCCTACTGAGCCTCAGCAAGCTTCATCTTCTGATCCACAGCAGGGTCAAACTCCCTCTACTTCTGAACCTGTGAGGGAGGAACACCCAACTGAGAAAGACGAGGATGATCAACAAGGTGCTGCAGACCAGTCTTCTCAGTTAAAGTCATCTAAGAGGAAGAAGAGGATGGCTTCTAAATCAAAGTCTAAGAAGAAGAAGCCTAAATCATCTACCTCTACACCTCAGGCTGAGTCAGATCAACCTGAGGACATGCATGAAGAGGCAACCCAATCAACTCCAATGCAAGTGGCTCCTCTGGCAGCTGAGACACCCATCTTATCCTGGACCTTCTCTACCAATCCAGAAAGATGGCATGTAATCAGAGATCAAGGTGTTGAGAATGTCTATACATGGCAAGACATAATCAACTTACCTCTGCACGATCTCTTTGAGATGAGAAGATACTATGAAAGTCTGAATGATCCTGACCATCTAATGAAGAAGGGTATGGTCATGATTGTGCTGAAGACTACTAACATCTGAAGATCTTCTAAATGTTTTGGTAGAATCAGCCTAGGGGGAGTTTGTAAGGATTCCTTTAAGTCTGATGCAAACCAAAACATCCAAAGTCTCTCTGCAAGTAATGCACTAAGTACTGAAGTAGAATTGCTTCGGAAGTTTTACACCATGCACTAGAAATATTCTATGTGTAAAATCTTCCGAAGCCAAGACCAACATCTTCCGAAGCCAAATATGAAGTCTTCCGTAGCCTCAGAGACAAAGTCTTCCGAAGCTTCATCCTATGAAGACAGATTTCTTCCGAAGACTTTTAGTAACATGCTTTATCTGATGTACTGTTCCATAAAGCTATACACCTTTCCGTTGCATCTCTGTAAAGTCACCAACTTACATGAGTTGGTGAAAAGGTCCATGCTTTTGGTAACTGTACATTGAGGTCTTGAGTCTGTAACCTTCTACTTTATGTACTTTATCCTTTTTGTAATAGATAAGGATGTGAGCTATGGCAGGTCATAGTTACAAGGTCAAAAGGCAGATATGCCTTTTGATTCTACAATTGATTTTGTTTCTGTCTAGTCAATTGTATCCAGCTGGCTTTCAAAGTATAGCCGGCTGTAGGTTGTAGTATAAGTATTCCTTGTTCTAGTATATTTCTTTATGCTTTGTAACACTTGTAATAGAACTTGAGAAAGCAATATACTGCATCCTTGAAACCCAAATCTCTTGTTCTGTCTCTTTATTACTTGTGTTCTTTGTATCATTATCTTGGTTAATCCAGTTTACTGTTTGATAAAGTTTGGTTAATCTCCTCTTTGTGTTGTTGTGTTGTAATTGTTAAGCCCTTAACTGGTCCGGCAGATACACGCGGGGGTTCCAGTCTTTGTGACTGACCAAAGTTGTGGTACATGGTGTATAGTGATTACTCACCTCGGTGCTGGTGCCAGGCTATGTGCAGTGTGGAAGTCATTTATGATCTTTGGCCTAGTACTCGAGTTATGCATATCGTTGAGGGTGTAGTATATGGGTGGGATCTTTGTCGCTCACCTCGGTGCTGGTGCCAGGCTATGTGCAGTGTGGAAGTCATTTATGAACTTTGGCCCAGTACTCAAGTTATGCATATCGTTGGGGGTGGAGTAGTGATTACTCACCTCGGTGCTGGTGCCAAGCTATGCGCAGTGTGGAAGTCATTTATGATCTTCGGCCCAGTACTCGAGTTATGCATATCGTTGGGGGTGTAGTATATGGGTGGGATCTTTGTCGCTTACCCCGGTGCTGGTGCCAGGCTTTGTGCGGTGTGGAAGTCATTTATGAACTTCGGCCCAGTAGCCATATAGTTTGGGGCATAGCTGTTGACACTGATCTAGAACATGATGAAAGAAAAGATGTAATGATCCTAAACTTTACCTTAGGTACTCTGGCCAGAGGTGTTGTGCATCGTTTTAGAAGGTCTATGATAGGCTTAGGCCCAATACCAGGAAACTGAAGGGTAAAGTTCATGGTTTTAATGAAAAGAAAAGATGTAATGATGAATGAATGAATGAAAGTAAGAATGTATAAACGAATGGAAGTTAATTAATTAATGATGAAGATAATAATGATATTATCTATGTGTACGTATGATGTATGATTGCATGAAAGTAAAGTACGGTTTAACGAAAGAAAAGTATGTTATATTATAAAACTAGAACTCACTCAGCAACGCTGAATTTTATGTGTTTCCAGTTGGCAGGTGATGTTGTTAAGGATGGCATGGAGCGGCTACTCAGCTTATTTTGGATGGAATCCATATTCATAATGCTTTTGTAATGTAATGAAACAAATATTTTGTAATCGGACAACGATTTATTATGTTGCAAAAGTTTTTATGATGAAATAGAATGATGTTTAATGTTTCCGCTGCAACGTTTTATGAAAGTTAAATGTAATTATATATTTTATATGCGATGAGGATCTAACTGTAAGCGTCCCAGGAACAGGGCCTTAAAAGTTGGTATTAGAGCCAAAGTTTAAGTGAAATGGATAAATTTTTAAAAGAAACCTTAACTTAAACTGAAAATGGGCAGGAAAGGGAATGGGATGCAAATCTGAGTAGCTGCATGCTATCAGGTATTTTCGTAATGTTAACCGGTATTACGTGCGCATGTTATGTAGTTTATGTGTTGTATGAAGATTTAAATACTGATGTAGTCAGGACAGGTAATGCTTGGGGTATGATGAGTAAAGTAAGTGGCTAATCACAACTGGCCACTGTAATTAGGGACTTACTATACTTGAAATATACTGAGTTGTTCCCTTGAATGACCATGTTGGTGTTTGAATCTTTCAGTGTGTTAGAGAATGGCCAGTGGTAGATCTTCGAAAGATTCTCGTGGTGGAGGTGGTGGTGGATGTGGTGCTGAACCACGGGTCACAAGAGGAAGGCCTAGGGCCGAGGAGGTGGCTCATGAAGAACCTAAGACCCCTCATCCGGAGGCTGGTGATGAGAGTGCAAATTTAAGGGCCTCAATGAAAGAGGCAGTTGCAGAGGAGGTTCATCAGGTCATACAGACAATTCTACCGTCTGTGGTGACTGAAGTGATTAAGGCTGTAAAGGAAGGAGAAAGAAAGGAGAGAAACAGGTCCTCAGGAGGACGGGAGAAACCGGAGCCCGAAACGGTTTTCTCTGATGATGAAGAAGAGGAAGAAGAGGAGCCTGTGCCGGAGGCGGCACGAGGCTGTAACTATGGGGCGTTTCAGCGATGCAAGCCCCCTACTTTTGATGGTAACGACACTGCTGCTGCTGCTCACCAATGGGTGAGAGAAATTGAAGTTGTTTTGAACATCAGCGAATGCCGGGAGGATCAAAAAGTAAAGTTTGCTGCCCACTCTTTTATGGACTCAGCTCTGTGTTGGTGGGACAATATTGTCCAAGTTGAGGGAAGCATGGCTATCGGGAGGATGAGGTGGGCAGAGTTGAAGAGGCTGGTGATTGAGGAGTTATGTCCTCACCGTGAGATGGACAAAGTTGAAAGAGAGTTCTTGCAGCTGGAGGCGGGAACCATGACTCATCAGCAATATACCACGAAGTTCAACGAAATGGCACGGCTGGTGCCAGATCAGGTGACGCCTCTATCACGTTAGACTAAGAGGTACATTCAGGGCTTGCCGGCACATGTTCGTAGGCACATGATCGTTGCCCGACCGAGCACGTTTAGGTCGGCGGTTGATTTGTCGGGGAGATTATACGATGAAAGATCTGTGGTGGTGACAGAAGTTAGCAAGAAAAGAGAGGGTGATCGGGATTGGAACGGGAAGCGATTTGGACGTGGCGGAGCCGCTCTAAGTAACAAAGGTGCACGGGTGGATGACCAGCGTGTGGTCACACCTGATGCGGGGTCGGAAAGGTGTGACAAGTGTGGACACAAACACCCCGGGGAATGTAGATTGGGGACTAATGTCTGCTTTCGTTGTGGAAGGACCGGACATATGGCGAAGAACTGCGGTGTGAGGAGGTGTTATTCTTGTGGTGGGGAAGGCCACATGAGCAAGGATTGCAAGAAGCCGAGGGCGTAAGGTTCGGGAGTGAAGAAGATCGGAGGAAGCTAGGACGCACCCCGATGTTGTGTCAGGTATGTTTATAGTAAATCAACCTTTATCCTTTGTGTCGCTCGATTCTTGCGCTAGTAGAAGTTTTATTCCTGCTACTATCTGTGCTATATTGCCTGTTAGTAATAAGAATGCAGATACGCCCTTTGATTTGGTTCTCGTGATGGATTGGTTAGCAGACTCCGAGGCGAACATTGTGTGTCGCAAGAAGATGATACGGTTGACAGCGCTTGATGGGGTCACGGTGACGGTTTAAGGTGATCGAGGCTACGACTGAGAAACTCGAGAGGATCAAGGCCTTTATGAAGGCAGCCAAAGATAGACACAAGTCGTATGCAGATAGGAGACATAGGCCGATCGAGTTCCAGGTGGGCGATAGAGTTATGTTGAAAGGCTCAACTTGGAAAAGTATCATTCGGCTCAGAAAGAGGGGCAAGTTGAGTCCGAGGTACATAGGGCCTTTCCGAGTCATGGCTCGGGTAGGAGAGGCGGCCTATAGCTTGGAGTTACCAGATGAGCTAAGTGGGATTCACCCGACATTCCACGCATCTCATCTGAGGAAGTATTTGGCAGACGAAGATATGGTTATCCCACTGGATGATATCGAGGTAGATGAACGGCTTAATTATGTGGAGCAACCAGTGGCAATCATCGATCGAAAAGAGAAGAGGATGAGGAATAAAGTGGTTCCACTTGTGCGCGTACAGTGGAAGCACAGAAAGGGGATCTGAGTCTACGTGGGAGACGGAAGAAGAGATGAGGCAACATTGTCCACATTTGTTCGAGGAATAACAGGTTTCGGGGACGAAACCTATATAAGGGGGGTGGACTTGTAACACCCGGAAATTTTCTTTGAAGCCGACGAAAGAAGAAAAAGAAATAAAGTCCAAAGTCGGGGGGACCAAACCTGCCAACCGGGAGAAGGTAGGATGAGTGGGAGTATAAAAGGGGGAAGACACCCCACACTCACTATTTTTCAGCCAAGAAGAGAGGAGAGGAGAAGAAAAAGGAGAAAAGCTTGGTTCGGGTGGATTCGAGCGTGAAAATCGAAGTGTAGCGGGTTGAATCAAAGTTCTTCTTGTCAGGATCGTTTGTGTGAGTTCTAGGACCCCTCTTTTACATGTTTTCAAATGATTTTGGGGCTGGAACACATCAAAACCCGTTTTTGAAAAAGTTGGGTGTTGAACCCGTTTGTATGCGTATGTGTATGTGTGTGATGCGTTTGGGGTTGGATTTCGGGCTTGTATATGCTTGAATGATGTTGTGGTAGGTGTTTCTAAGGTCTAGGATGGTTGATTTGGGCTAAAATCGAGTTTGGAAGAGCTTGGAGGCCGAAAAGGGCAGTTTGCGTTCGGCTGAACTGCATTCTGCATCACCTAGGGCTAGGCGACCGACTGGAGTGCGATTGGAGGCCATACGGCCGATTGGCGTGCGTCTAAAGTCCATGCGCACGATTGCCATGTGACTGAGGTCCATACGCATGAAAGTCATGCGACTTAAGTTCATGTGTCGGTAAGGCATGCGATTGAAGGATTGTGCGACTGAGGTTCACTCGCACGAAGGTTATGCGACTGAGGTCCATGCGCCTGGAGGCCATGCGACTGAGGTTCATTTGGACGAAGGGTATGCGACTGAAGCCCATGCGCCTGAAGTCATGTGACTGAGGGCCATGCGCATGAAAGCTATGAGACCGAGAGTCCATACGCATAGATGTCCATTTGCCCATAGGTCCATTCGCATAAGGTCCATTCGCCTGATGTCCATTCACCTAGGTGTTCAGTCGCCTGGAAGGCCATGCGACTGGAGGGTGTCCATTCGCCCAAGTAGGGCCCATACGCCTGAAAGAACAACGGTTCATCTTATGACTTTCCAGGGAAAGTGCTGCTGTGGATTTTGACTAGGGAGGTTCCCGGAAGTTTGTGTAAGTTGACTTTAAGGTCATAGACGTTATGTTGGGCATGCTGATGATGATGTATGATGTTATGTATGATGTTATGCATGGTGGTGTGTATGATGCATAGTATGTATGATGTGTGTTATGTGTGTATGATGATGCCTGTATGGTGATGCTGTATGTTTATGTTTATGTTTGTGTTCCTTATTATGTATGTTTATCTTTTTGTGGCTTTACGTTGAATGTTAATGAATGAAATGAAAGTATTATGTAACATAAAGTGGAAGATAATGAAAAGCGGAACATGACGATCGAATGAATGCATGCATTAATGAATGAATGAAAGTATGAAAGGCTTGCAAGCAAAATGTACAGAGGTGCACGGCTCTAAAATGCCATAAGCTCAACTGCGTATGGTTTAGCTAACCCATAAGGATACACGCGGGGGTTCCAGTCTTTGTGACTGACCAACGTTGTGGTACATGGTGTATAGTGATTACTCACCTCGGTGCTGGTGCTAGGCTATGTGCAGTGTGGAAGTCATTTATGATCTTCGGCCCAGTACTCGAGTTATGCATATCGTTGGGGGTGTAGTATATGGGTGGGATCTTTGTCGCTAACCTTGGTGTTGGTGCCAGGATATGCGTAGTGTGGAAGTCATTTATGAACTTCGGCCCAGTACTCGAGTTATGCATATCGTTGGGGGTGTAGTAGTGATTACTTACCTCGGTGCTGGTGCCAGGCTATGTGCAGTGTGGAAGTCATTTATGATCTTCGGCCCAGTACTCGAGTTATGCATATCGTTGGGGGTGTAGTATATGGGTGGGATCTTTGTCGCTTACCCCGGTGCTGGTGCCAGGCTTTGTGCAGTGTGGAAGTCATTTATGAACTTTGGCCCAGTAGCCATATAGTTTGGGGCATAGTTGTTGACACTGATCCAGAACGTGATGAAAGAAAAGATGTAATGATCCTAAACTTTACCTTAGGTAATGTGGCCAGAGGTGTTGTGCACCGTTATAGAAGGTCTATGATAGGCTTAGGCCCAGTACCCGAAAACTGAATGGTAAAGTTCATGGTTTTAATGTAAAGAAAAGATGTAATGATGAACAAATGAATGAAAGTAAGAACGTATAAACGAATGAAAGTTAATTAATGAATGATGAAGATAATAATGATATTATCTACGTGTACGTATGATGTATGATCGCATGAAAGTAAAGTACGGTTTAACGAAAGAAAAGTATGTTTTATTATAAAACACTCAGCAACGCTGACTTTTATGTGTTTCCAGTTGGCAGGTTATATATGTTACTGAGGATGGCACGGAGCGACTACTCAGCTTATTTTGGATGGCATCCGTATTTATAATGTTTTTGTAATGTAATGAAACAAATATTTTGTAATCGGACAACGATGTATTATGTTGCAAAAGTTTTTATGATGAAATAGAATGATGTTTAATGTTTCCGCTGCAACGTTTTATGAAAATTAAATGTAATTATATATTTTATATGCGATGAGGATCCAACTGTAAGCGTTCCGGGAACGGGGCCTTACATAATTTATATAATTGTTTGTTTGCTCCTACTTTAGCTAGAAATGTTATTTCAGTTTCTTATAGTTTGAATAAGGTTTCAAGCAAGCTTTTATTTCTACATACTTGAATAATCACTTTTATTTTGAGGCTAAACCTTATATCTAGTATTTATGAGATAGATGTTTTAACTAATAATAATATATATAATATTTCTAAATGTACAAAATCTAGGACTTATGATAGATTTCTATGGCATTGTAGACTTGACCACATAAGCAAAGCCCACATGAAAAGGCCCTATTCCAAAGGTAGTTTGGAATTCATTAGGGGGGAATCCTTTGATGAATGTGAATCTTGCTTAGCTGACAAACTGACTAAGGATCCCTTCTCCCACTATGGTGAACGAGCCAAGGAACCGTTTGCATGCATACATTCTAATGTATGTGGTTATTTCATAACCATGTATTGAGATCAAGAAAGATACTTTATTGTATTTATTGACAGTTATAGTCAGTATGCTTTTGTCTACCTTATGAAGCATATACATGAAACTTTTGAAATATTCTAAAAGTTACAATATTAAGTAGAAAAGAAACTTGGTAAAACAATTAAAGTACTTCGATCAGATCAAGATGGAGAATACCTAAGCCTACAGTTCATTAATTATCTAAAGGAACTTGGAATTTTTTCATAGTTCCCTCCACCAGACACACCCCAACTTACTGGCATGGGAGAGAGGAGAAAGCAACCCTACGTAATATGGTTTAATCAATGATTTGTAGTAGTAACCTATCTTGCTCCTTTTGGTGTTATGCTCTTATGATTGACGCCCGCCTTGTCAATTTGGAACCAACTAAAATGGTAGAAAAAATATCATATGATATATGTCATGGGTCAAAACCTAATTTATCTCACTTAGAGTATGGGGATGTGATGCTTATGTCACTAGCGAGTCCAATGACAAGCTAGATCCTCAAGGTGGAAAGGTTGTTTTCATTGGATACTATAATAGGATCAGATATTATTTTTACCATCCTAACAAATATGATTTCCAAATAGAGGAATGACAACTTCCTCAAGAAAGAATTTCTTGATGGAGGAATTAGATATAATATTATGGATCTTGAAGAAATTCAACCGTAAAGAAATGTTGATCAAGTCGGAGGTCTGAACAAGTAGAAGTTGTTGTTGATTCAGACATAAACAAAAGCATTCTTAGAAGGAACAAGACTCACAAAATACTAAATAGGTATATTTAGAATCTAGATGGTCCCGAGGTCTTGGTAGTAGCTAGTTCTGGTGATAAACCTACTAACTATAATTTATTATCTCATATCAAGAATCTACATAATTTCTAGATGTCATGAACATCGAGATGCAAGTTATGCATAATAATCAAGGCTGGCACTTGGTTGAGCTGCCCCTCGGTTCTCGAGCAAGTGAATTTTCAAGAGAAAAATCGACATGCATGCAAATGTACAACACCTATACAGCACAACTAGTTGCTAAGGTTTTCACTCAAATTCAAGTTGTTGACTATGATGATACATCTTGCCCATTACCGTGTTTAAATTGCTGAGGATTTTACTTGCCATAGTTGCGTACTATAATTAAGAGATATGATAAATTTATGTGAAAATTGTTTTTTAAAATTGAAATCTCTTTGAAGATATTAATATGATTCCACCTTATGTTTATTGAACCGAAATATCCAAATAGGGTATGCAGACTGAATCAGTCTATTTACCGAGTTAAGTAGATAACTCATAGCAGAAATCTTCATTTTGATTAGAAGATCATGGAATTTGGTTTTGTTACAACTGAAGATGAGCCTTATGCTAAAAGAAAGGCTAGTAGGAGAAATATATCATTCCTCATATTTTATGTGAATGACATATTGATCATTGGAAACAACATCCCTTTGCTGAACGAAGTTATGCAATGGTTATGAGCTTGTTTTGCAATGAAAGATCTTGGAGAAGCCGAATATAGTATCTTGAAGAAGTTGCTTACATTCTAGGAATCAAGATCTATAAGGATAGATCTAAGCGGCTACTAAGGCCAAGTCAAAGAACATATATAGATAAAATGATGATACGTTTTAAGATGGAAAATTCTAAGAAAGTAGGTGTTCTTATGACTAAAGGTATTATGTTGAAAATATTGCAATCTCCTTCCACAAACATTAATATTAAGTGAATGGCAAGGGTTCCATATGCTTAAGCGAGTTGTTCTATCATGTATGCTATGTTGTGTACAAGACCTTACGTCTCATATGCTTTAAGCATAACTAGTCGTTATCAACAATGTCCTGGCTTTACCCATTGGACTGTAGTTAAGAGCATTCCGAAGTACTTAAGAAGTACTAAAGATATGTTATTAATATTTGGAGGATTTGAAGAAGACCTAAAATTAAGGTGTTACACTAATGGTAGTTTTCAAACTAACTAAGATTATTCTCGCTCACAATGTTATTCTATATTCACACTCAATTAAGGAGCCACCTCTTGCAAAAGTTCCAAGCAATGTTTGATGACAGATTTCACTACTGAATCTGAGTACATTACAGCATTAGATGCTATAAAGGAAGCCAAAGAGCCTAGATCTCATCACAAAGCCAAGTACATTCAAAATATATTTCACTATATACGAGACATAGTAAAATAGGGAGACATCAAGATAAATAAAATAGACACATATAAGAACCTAACATACCCATTTAGTAAGACCATGATTCACGACGAGTATGATCGGGATACGACCGGCTTAGATTAGCTAGTGATAAATTTTGATCTAGTATTTGGATGTATGACATTTATATATTTATTCTGTTGAGTTCATTTTGATTTAATGATTTAAATATTATTATAAATCTTATAACTGTGTTTCATTTTAATAAGTTGAGTAAATTACAAATTTTATTCTTTAAGTATGCTCAAAATTATGGATCTTGTCCTTAAACTTTAATAAATACACTGAGTATCATTTATTTGAAAATTTGTAACGCTTTTTCTTCTTTTTACTAACAGGTGTTAACTTTTTCTGTTACATTTTTGCAAATGCCCATTTTGCCATTGACCCTCAAAAAGACAAAATGTGTAATTTTTATGAATCTTTTATTTTTTTTCTTTGTGTGCTTATTTTATTAACTTTATTGTAAGGTTTCATGTAAGAAAAAGGATGATGCACCTAAAGCATTTAAAGTCTCTCCTGCATGCATGCACTTAAGTACAAAGTAGAAATGCTTCGGAAGTTTTACACCCTACATCAGAATTATTCTAACTGTAAAATCTTCCGAAGCCAAGACTAACATCTTCCGAAGCCAAAAGTGAAGTCTTCCGAAGCTTCAAAGACAAAGCCCGAAGCCAAGAAGTGAAGACTGATTTCTTCCGAAGACTTTTAAGATATGCTTTATCAGATGTACTTTTCCATAAAGCTGGACTATTTTCCGCTGCAACTCTGATCACTCACCAAATTACATGAGTTGGTGAAAAGGTCCATGCTTTTGGTAACTGTACATTGAGGTCTTGAGTCTTTTGCTTTCTACTTTATGTACTTTTATCCTTTTTGTAATATATTAGGAAGTGAGCTATAGCATGTCATAGTCACTAGTCAAAATTCAGTCTGTCTTTTGACTCTACATTGATTTTGTTGTCTAGATTAATATTTCCAGCTGGCCTTCAAAGTATGGTCGGCTGTAGGATGTAGTATAAAGTATCTCAGGTCCTTGTATCTTTCTTCATGCTTTGTAACACTTGTAAAGAAATTAAGAGCAATATACAACATTCTTAAAAACCAACATCCTTGTGTTGTTTTGTTCTTGTTCTGTCTCATACTTTCTTGTGTTCTTAGTATCAAACCATATTGTTCCAGTTCCCTATTTGATCTATTAAGTGGTCTATAACACTCTCCCTGTTGTGTGTTGTGTTATAAGTGACCATCCCTTAACCGGTCCTGCAATTGGTATCAAAGCTTTCCAGGCTCTTGATTGTAAGATCTCAACATATTAAGATCCCTCACACACACACACAAAATACTTAATATCTCAAATGGCAGCTCTTACTAAAGCTAATATGGAAACTAGAACTATGACAAAGTCCCCACTGATCAATTCTAAAGACTTTGACACTTGGTGCCAATGAATGGAAGGGTTCATCAAGTCATAATACTCCAGGATGTGGGAATCTGTTGTCTCAGGGCCTCACATACCAAGCACCTCTTCAGCTGCTGCTGCAGGTGGTATGATTCCAAAGGCTGTGGCTGACTATTTTGAAGAAGACAAGAAGAGAATAGTATGGATCAAAAAACCATGACAGCCCTTCAAACTTCTCTTCCCAACTCCATATACTGAGGCTTCAAGAAGTGCAAAACAACTAAATAGCTATGGGATGCATTGAAGCTGATGTATGAGGGGTCAAATAAAGCCAATGAGAATAAGAAAGATCTCATGAAGCAGCAGTTTGAAAACTTCACCTTCAAAGCATGTGAAACCATGACTCAACAATACTTCAGGTATGTTGAGATTATGGACACTCTAATGGATGTTAGAATGACTCTTGAGAACAAAGACATTGTAAGGAAGTTCATGTCCTCTCTTCCTAGACAATGGACACATCATTATTTTGTTATCAAGAGAACTGAGAACCTTAAGACTCTTACTTTGACAGAGTTGTATGGTATTCTTAGTGGATACCAGATGGAGATGAATATGTAAAGTTCATTTGGTGAGTTCAGCCCTCTATGTGGTTCAAAGGGATAGTAGAGAACCACAACATCATCTTATCTACTACCCGAACTCATAAAAGGTTCCTTTCATCACATTCCCGGAGACACCAAGAGAAAGCTACACTCAAGGAAGCCCATTCCAAGAGACAAGCTCTTCACAAGCCTTTGTGTCTTCTGATGAAAGCACAAGCAACTTTCTCTTCACTCTTGAAGACATGGACTGGATTCATCCAGATGATCTGGATTAATGGAGATAGTTCAGCAAATGGCTCTTCTCACTCATAGAGCCAAGAAATTCTATAAGATGACAGGGAGGAAGTTTCCAAGCAATACAGCCAGTGGAAAGTTTGGGCTGGACAAAAGCAAAGTAAAGTGTTACTACTGTAACCAGATGGGTCACTTTGCAAGGGAGTGTAAGGCACCAAGGAAAATGGTGGCCAAACACAAGCCAGACCTAACTACACTGAGAGAGCCACCCAGAATGAGAAGCCAAAGCAGCAAGCTGCAGTTGCTGTTGAAGAAGTAGGCTTTGACCGGAGCTTTCAGATGGAAGATGCATCTCCCAACCAAGCACTAATGGCTGACCATGATGAAGCAAAGCTATTAGAACATCTCTGTACACCTGAATGTATTGCTCAAGTAAATAAATACAGGTCCTACAACTTAGAAATGAGATATGATCTTGAGTCTTTAAATATTTTTAAATCTGATTTCAAAAGAGCTGAAAATGATTACAAATTAAAAATAAAGGACTTAAAGAAAACCATTTCAACTCTTAAACATGAACATACCAACTTGATGTGATCTAAAATATATAAATATTTTTTATATTAATTAATTTTGAGAACAGAGTGATTAGGATATTTTTTTAATTGCTACTAAACTTTAAATACAAAATTTTAAAATAATAATAAATTAAATCATGATTTCCATAAGTGCTTTATATAATAAATATATATATATACATATATATATATATATATATATATATATATATATATATATATATATATATTTGAATCAATGATGTTCACATAGATGTATAGTAAAATAATAAATAAATAAACAAATAAAAGTTACTTTGACTTTTAAGACAAAGTGATAAACTCTCAGAGAAAGTCACGTGCAGGAGCAAACCAAAAATTATGATTTAATCTATTTTGCTAATAGATTATTTGTTTAATTTTAATGGCAGACCACAAATATTTAACTTGGAGGTCTTGTTGAAGGCTCATGTGAAGGAGAATTGGACTAAATGAATTTCTCAAGGAATGCTCTTGGGTTCACATGATACTTGAAGATCCATTTACAAACAAAGAAGGCCCAAGAGAATTAAATCACGAGAGCAATGCACAAAAACCTAAGATCTTTGAGTTATTAAAAAAACAAGAGCAACGGCAGGAGAGGCACACCATTAAGATAGAAGAAAAGAACATTGATTTTGATTCAACTTGAAGCTTGAGAGTACATTCAAAGAGCAATTTGGAGCAAGGAGTAAGATCGGGGAGCAAGGATTGAAGCATTCAAACATTAAAGATTATTCGGTTTCGTCTCGTTATCGATTATTTTTCTTTGTTTCATTGATTATCTTGTTTATGTTACTAAAAGTTTGCAACTTTATTATTATTTTAATGTTTATAAACGTTATGAGTAGCTAACTTTCTAGTACTACCTAGGTTGGGTAGAAAACTATTCATGTTTTGATTAAATATTTGGTTTTTATTTCGTATATTTGTTTATTAATCTTAGAACTTGATTATTTTCTCAATTAAATATGGCCACGTGTATTGTTTTATACTTAAAAGTTATTGTCATGCTCATGTATGTTTGATCTTGATTGATTGCGTAACATCTAGATTAACTTTGCACGTTAAAATTAATTACTTTGTGTGTTAATTTTAAGCTTTGATTAGAGACAACTTGGGAGTATTGGCTATAATTTTGATAGTGTTTACAATGTGCTACCTTCTCTAGAACCTAGGGGTGATATATATTGCTTAAAACCTCCTACCCGTTGCTTGTTAGGTTTAGATTTCGCGAGAGCGTGTTTTGCCTTTCATTCGTGGTGTTAGTGTTTTAGGGTATTTAATTGGATTTAATCAAGTTGTCCTTTGTCTTAGGATTAGAAAATATAATCTTAAAGACATTGTGGTAGAAAACCTAAGGGCGATCTTCCATTAGACATTTTAATAAACATATTTTATGCTTAACACGTGTCTTTGGTTTTCTTAGGGAGTAGCAACATACCTAGTTAACCCTAGATTCGTATTTTTGGAGATAGTTATACGAGTCATTGCCTTTATGTCATGGCATGTTAGTTGGATTCCTACCTAGGCAGTTATTTTACGTATTTGATCGTATTCAAGTTTTCATGTTTGAATTAATCTTTATTTGTTTATTTCTTCCGTCGTGTTTAGATAAATTAATTTTAGTTAAATTGTTTATTTTGTTTATTAATTTAATTACTTAAAAAATTTAATTTATTAGGTTAGAAGTCGATAGAGGTTTAGTAACGAAAGCCGCCAAACGTGTCTCTAGAGTTCGATATCCGGACTTACCTTGTTTTTTATTATATCACGACCGGTACAGTTGCCGTTTGTATGAAGTTTAGTTAGGAATTTTCAAATTTTAAAACTAATTTGTGAAAATCGTTTTTATAATAAATTAAAATATATATATTTTCAAAAATCAAGTTTTTGGCGCAGTTGTCGGGGACACTGTTTTGGCGATTTTGAGAACGACCCGAGTCGGGAATCTAATCATTTGTTTTCTAGTTTAGAGTTTATTTTTTAGTTTAATTTTCTCTTATTTGTTTTATTGTGCCTTTAGTTAGTATTTTAATTTTTTAATTAGTTTTATTTGTTCGTGCCTTAATCAATTAGGTAGATTTCTTTCTTTTTCTTTTTGATTTTCTTTTAGTTAATGCGCCACACCTGTTCTGCCGGACCACCAGAATTTCAGCCACTTGGCGATCCAGAGCTTGCTTTTGATCGACATTCAACCGAGTCTGACACGAAGCTTGAGACCGAGGAAGATTCCTACGACAGCGAATCCACTCACGCTACAAAATCCATAATGGCCGAAGAACAACCACCAATGAGGAGAGTGATTGCCGACTACGCCATGCCCACTGCTGTCGGAGCTAGGTCTAGTATTGCACGTCCACCAATCACCGCCAAAAATTGGCAAATCCCTCCCGAAATCATTTCCATGGTCACTAATATTGTTCAGTTCCACAGGTTGCTTGCTGAAGACCCAAATTCTCACCTAGCTCGCTTCGCAAGGATCTTTGATACCTTTCAGGTGAACGGTGTTTCTGAGGATGCATGCAAGTTGTGCCTCTTCCCATTCTCTCTTACTGATCGTGCCCACAGCTGGCATGAGTCCCTGCCCACAGGATCTATCACTACATGGGCTGATATGCAAGACAAGTTCTTGTGCAAGTATTTTCCCCCTTCGAAGAGCGCTCGTCTGAGGAGCATGATTTATTCATTTCAACAGAAGTCGGGAGAGACTTTATACGAGACCTGGGAGCGTTTCAAGGAGCTAGTGCACAAGTGTCCACATCATGGTTTAGAGGATTTGGCGTTGATTGAGAAGTTCTACAATGGAGTTACTCCTGCGACGAGGAACATGCTGGATACTAGTGTCAGTGTTAATCTAATGACCACCAAGACTGTTAAGTGTAACATGATGTTCGAGGACCTGGCTATGAGTAGTTATGAGTATCCTAATTCTAGAGCCCTGTTTGCTGCTCAGCGAGGAGTGCACCAGGTTGATTCTAGCACTACTTTAACCGCCCAAGTTGAGGCATTAGCTAAGATGGTAGCAGACCTGCAGAAGAAGAAGGAGCAGACCTGTGAGATTTGTCGGGGTGGTCATGATACGATTGATTGTCCTTAAAGAATTGTCACATCATCTACAAAGATGAAGATGGAGAAGGAAAGTTATCAAGTTCAGCTTTGTTTTCAAAGGAAGACTCTCAGGAAGAAGAAGACGGACTGTGCTATGTGTGGTAGTACTTCTCATCTTGCTAAGGATTGTGTCTACAATCCAAAAAGTGTTGTCATATGATCAAGAAAGAAACTTATGAGAGTTTGAAGAAGAAGAGGAAAGCTTCGAAAGGAAAATCTTTTCCTTTAAAAAGCTCCAAAATGAAGGAGAAGACAGGTGAAAACTTGCCTTTGGAAGAAAATTTGGTCTCGAAAGAAAGGAATACTTCCAAAGAACTGAAGCCTACTGCAGTGTTAGCAAAATCTTCCGAAGGTTCAGTCATCAAAACTTCCGAATTCATCAAAACTTCGGAAGTGATGAAGGTCAAGTCTAAGCTTCCAAAGGTGGTGTGGGAAGACAAAGAAAGACCAATGACTGAAAGTTCTTCATCAACATCAACAAATGATCCTCAAATCATGACAATAGGATCAATTACTATTACAGTGTCCTCAACTTCTTTTGATAAGCCCAAGACCAATAAGGCTTGGGTTTCCAAATGTAACTAACCATCTCTTTTGTGCAGGAACAGCTCAAGACAAATAGGAATGTATGGATCATTGATAGTGGTTGTTCCAGGCACATGACAGGCAATAAGTCACTACTCAAAAATTTTGAGAAAACTGATGGAGGGCCAGCTGCTTTTGGAGGAGATGTCGGAGGTTACATAACTAGAAAGGGCAGGGTCACAAATGGTAAGCTCAGCATTGAGAAGGTAAACTTTGTCAAGGAGCTTGGATACAATCTTTTTAGTGTATCTCAATTTTGTGATTAGAGTCATAACATGCTCTTTACTGAGCATGAGTGCATTGTTCTTAGGCCCGGGGTAGTCATTCCTCATGAGCATATCCTGCTTAGAGCCCCCCAGGAAAGGGAACATGTACAAGATGGATTTGCAAGAAACATCTCCCTCAAGAAAAGTTTTATGCTTTCCATCTAAAGCAAATAGTGATGAGTCTTTCCTCTGGCATAAAAGAATGTGCTATGTAAACTTTAAAAACATGAATAAATTAATTAAGAATGATTTGGTAACTGGAATGCCAAAGAAAGAGTTTACAAGTGATGACCACTGTGTTGCATTTCTCAAAGGGAAGCAACACAATGTATCTCACAAGCCAAAGGAAAGAAACTCCATCACTACACCCATACACTTATTACATGTGGATCTCTTTGGCCCCACCAGTGTAATGAGTCTAGAAATGACCTCTCACTGTTTGGTGATCACAGATGATTGTACAAGGTTCACTTGGGTATTTTTTCTTAGAACTACGGATGAGACCCCTAAGATTCTAAAGAATTTCATCTTAAAGATTGAGAATCGGTGTAATCACAAGGTCAAAACCATAAGATGTGATCAAGGAACTGTATTCAAAAACCAAATCCTTGATACATCTTGTGATGAAAAGGGTATTACAAGACAATATAGTGCTCCCAGGACTCCTCAGCAAAATGGTGTTGCTGAAAGGAGAAACAGGACACTAATTGAAGTTGCAAGAACTATGTTGTCTAACTCTAAACTACCCATCACCTTCTGGGCAGAGGCAGTGAACACTGCCTGCTATGTGCAAAACAGAGTTTTAGTAGTTAAGAAACTTGGTAAGACTCTTTATGAACTTGGCATAAGAAGAAACCTTTCATTGGTTTTCTCAGGTCATTTGGATGTCCTTATAGTTTGAATAAGGTTTCAAGATGTTTTAACTAATAATAACATATATAATATTTCTAAATGTACAAAATCTAGGACTTATGATAGATTTATATGAAGCAAAGCCCACATGAAAAGGCCCTGTTCCAAAGGTAGTTTGGAATTCATAAGGCGGGAATCATTTGATGAATGTGCATCTTGCTTAGCTGACAAACTGACTAAGGATCTTTCTCCCACTATGGTGAATGAGCCAAGGAACAGTTTGCATGCATACATTCTAATGTATGTGGTTATTTCATAACCATGTATTGAGATCAAGAAAGATAATTTGTTGTATTTATTGACAGTTATAGTCAGTATGCTTCTGTCTATCTTATGAAGCATATACATGAAACTTTTGAAATATTCTAAAAGTTACAATATTAAGTAGAAAAGAAACTTGGTAAAACTATTAAAGTACTTCGATCAGATTAAGATGGAGAATACCTAAGCCTACAGTTCATTAATTATCTAAAGGAACTTGGAATTTTTTCATAGTTCCCTCCACCAGACACACCCCAACTTACTGGCATGGGAGAGAGGAGAAAGCAACCCTACGTAATATGGTTTAATCAATTATTTGTAGTAGTAACCTATCTTGCTCCTTTTGGTGTTATGCTCTTATGATTGACGCCCGCCTTGTCAATTTCGAACCAACTAAAATGGTAGAAAAAATATGATATGATATATGTCATGGGTCAAAACCTAATTTATCTCACTTAGAGTATGGGGATGTGATGCTTATGTCACTAGCGAGTCCAATGACAAGCTAGATCCTCGAGGTGAAAAGGTTGTTTTCATTGGATACTATAACAGGATCAGATATTATTTCTACCATCCTAAACAAATATGATTTCCAAATAGAGGAATGACAACTTCCTCAAGAAAGAATTTCTCGATGGAGGAATTAGATATAATATTATGGATCTTGAAGAAATTCAACCGTAAAGAAATGTTGATCAAGTCGGAGGTCTGAACAAGTAGAAGTTGTTGTTGATTCAGACATAAACAAAAGCATTCTTAGAATGAACAGGACTCACAAAAACTAAATAGGTATATTTAGAATCTAGATGGTCCCGAGGTCCTGCTAGTAGCTAGTTCTGGTGATAAACCTACTAACTATAATTTATTATCTCATATCAAGAATCTACATAATTTCTATATGTCATGAACATCAAGATGCAAGTTATGCGTAATAATCAAGGCTGGCAGTTGGTTGAGCAGCCCCTCGGTTCTCGTGCAAGGGAATTTTCAAGAAAAAAATCAAAATGCATGCAAATATACAACACCTATAAAGCACAGCTAGTTGCTAAGGTTTTCACTCAAATTCAAGTTGTTGACTATGATGATACATCTTGCCCATTACCGTGTTTAAATTGCTGAGGATTTTACTTGCCATAGTTGCGTACTATAATTAAGAGATATGATAAATTTATGTGAAAATTGTTTTTAAAAATTGAAATATCTTTGAAGATATTAATATGATTCCACCTCATGTTTATTGATCCGAAATATCCAAATAGGGTATGCAGACTGAATCAGTCTATTTACTGAGTTAAGTAGATAACTCATAGCAAAAATCTTCATTTTGATTAGAAGATCATGGAATTTGGTTTTGTTACAACTGAAGATGAGCCTTATGCTAAAAGAAAGGCTAGTAGGAGAACTATGTCATTCCTCATATTTTATGTGAATGACATATTGATCATCGGAAACAACATCCCTTTGCTGAACGAAGTTAGGCAATGGTTATGAGCTTGTTTTGCAATGAAAGATCTTGGAGAAGCCGAGTATAGTATCTTGAAGAAGTTGCTTACATTCTAGGAATCAAGATCTATAAGGATAGATCTAAGCGGCTACTAAGGCCAAGTCAAAGAACATATATAGATAAAATGATGATACGTTTTAAGATGGAAAATTCTAAGAAAGTAGGTGTTCTTATGACTAAAGGTATTGTGTTGAAAATATTGCAAGCTTAAGTGAATGGCAAGGGTTCCATATGCTTAAGCGAGTTGTTCTATCATGTATGTTATGTTGTGTACAAGACCTTACGTCTCATATGCTTTAAGCATAACCAGTCGTTATCAACAATGTCCTGGCTTTACCCATTGGACTGTAGTTAAGAGCATTCTGAAGTACTTAAGAAGGACTAAAGATATGTTATTAATATTTGGAGGATTTGAAGAAGACCTCAAATTAAGGTGTTACACTAATGGTAGTTTTCAAACTAACTAAGATTATTCTAGCTCACAATGTTATTCTATATTCACACTCAATTAAGGAGCCACCTCTTGCAAAAGTTCCAAGCAAAGTGTGGTGACAGATTTCACTACTGAATCTGAGTACATTACAGCATTAGATGCTACAAAGGAAGCCAAAGAGCCTAGATCTCATCACAAAGCCAAATACATTCAAAATATATTTCACTATATACGAGACATAGTAAAATAGGGAGACATCAAGATAAATAAAATAGACACATATAAGAACCTAACATACCCATTTGGTAAGACCATGACTCACGAAGAGTATGATCGGATACGACCGGGTTAGATTAGCTAGTGATAAGTTTTGATCTAGTATTTGGATGTATGACATTTACATATTTATTCTGTTGAGTTCATTTTGATTTAATGATTTAAATATTATTATAAATCTTATAACTATGTTTCATTTTAATAAGTTGAGTAAATTACAAATTTTGTTCTTTAAGTATGCTCAAAATTATGGATCTTGTCCTTAAACTATAATAAATACACTGAGTATCATTTATTTGAAAATTTGTAACGCTTTTTCTTCTTTTTACTAACAGGTGTTAACTTTTTCTGTGACATTTTTGCAAATGCCCATTTTGCCCTTGACCCTCAAAAAGACAAAATGTGTAATTATTATGAATCTTTTATTTTTTTTCTTTGTGTGCTTATTTTATTAACTTTGTTGTAAGGTTTCATGTAAGGTTAAGGATGATGCACCTAAAGCATTCAAAGTCTCTCCTGCATGCATGCACTTAAGTACAAAGTAGAAATGCTTCAGAAGTTTTACACCCTACATCAGAATTATTCTAAGTGTAAAATCTTCCGAAGCCAAGACTAACATCTTCCGAAGCCAAAAGTGAAGTCTTCCGAAGCTTCAAAGACAAAGCCTGAAGCCAAGAAGTGAAGACTGATTTCTTCCGAAGACTGTTAAGATATGCTTTATCAGATGTACTTTTCCATAAAGCTGGACCATTTTTCGCTGCAACTCTGATCACTCACCAAATTACATGAGTTAGTGAAAAGGTCCATGCTTTTGGTAATTGTACATTGAGGTCTTGAGTCTTTTGCTTTCTACTTTATGTACTTTTATCCTTTTTGTAATATATTAGGAAGTGACCTATAGCATGTTAGAGTCACTAGTAAAAATACAATCTGCCTTTTGACTCTACATTGATTTTGTTGTCTAGATTAATGTTTCTAGCTGGCCTTCAAAGTATGGTCGGCTGTAGGATGTAGTATAAAGTATCTCAGGTCCTTGTATCTTTCTTCATGCTCTGTAACACTTGTAAAGAACTTGAGAGCAATATACAACATTCTTAAAAACCAACATCCTTGTGTTGTTTTGTTCTTGTTCTGTCTCATACTTTCTTATGTTCTTAGTATCAAACCATATTGTTCCAGTTCCCTATTTGATCTGTTAAGTGTTCTATAACACTCTCCCCGTTGTGTGTTGTGTTGTAAGTGACCATCCCTTAACCGGTCTTGCATTTACTTTTTATTATTTCTTTATTTTTAACCACTTTTTATTTTAAATACTATCTTAAATATTATTAACTAGTTATTTTTAATCATCCAAATATGAGTTATGATTAGTTTTTATTATGTTAAAATATATAATAAATTACTATTCTATTTTAAAACATTCATCCGATGGATAATATTTATTTTATAATAAAAATATATTTTAAAAAAACCGTTTTTAATAAGATTTATATAGAAATGTTTAGAAAAATTAAAAGATATGTATTAAATTTTTCTATAAAAGAAGCAAACATATCAGGGAAGAAATTCAAGCATTAAGTATGCTAAAAAAATTAAAAAATATATTGCGAGGTGTAAAAATATTATTGGCCCAATCAATTTTAAAAAAATAGAAAATAGGGTGGCAACATGGGTCAGTGGATGGTTCTACACGTCGGTTCGTGGCTTCGGTTTCACTTTTAACATTTCTCTCTCTCTCTTTTTTATAAAATACTGACCAACCCATCTAAAAGTTTAGCATAGTGACAAGTCCAAACAACTACTCTGAAGTTTTACTTAAACAAAAACACGAATGTTATTGAATTAAACGCACTATTATTTTGGGTTTTTTAAACGGTTACTTATAGTTGAAATATTTATACCAAAGTGTGACATCCGGTAATTTTCCGTTACCAAACTTCGTTAGTTCTGTTAGGTTCTGCATACACGTGTCGTGAGCACACACTAGTTGTTGTTGAACGTTGGTGACTTAATAATAATAATCTATGATAAACAATAATAATCAGATTAATAATGTTACAATAATAATCAGATTAATAATGTTGATTATTAGTTGTGATTACGTGATTCATGAATTTATGGAATTTTAAATATTTATTTTGTGAATTTTTACGCGATAACATAACAACGTGTTATTATATATTTCATGTGTTGTGTGACTTATTGTAAATGTTTATGGTTATTATTATTGATTTATAATACTTATAACTTATAGTTAAAATTATTTAAAAAGTGTTAGAAAGATTAGTTTTATAAAATAAAATCAATTTTATCTTGTAAATATTTATAAACTAATATTTACCATAATTAAACAAAATTAACAAAACCATAATCCGCTCTCAACCCTATTCGACCGCAACTCACCCCCAAACACCCCATACCATTCGTTTTTGATCAAGAACATCAAAACAAGTTGATTTTGATTAGTTCCAAGTGGTTGCAAGGTTTTAGCAAGTCCAATTTCTTAATTTCTACACATCTAAAGGTTAGTTTTGATTAGTTTTTCTTGGTTTTTGATGTTGACGAACCCCAATCCGAAAATCATGATGAAAATATGAAATTGATGATTGTTAGATGTTAATATGATGTTAGTTATGTTGTATGAATGTTGGATTATGTTGATTATGCAAGAAATCCATGGATTGATCATGTAGTTCATACATTTCCTTAAGAGGAAACTTTTTGTTCTTGGAATTCAAGATTAGATTATGATATGATGTTGGATACATCGTTTGCATGTTGGTCTACTTGGATTGTGCAAGAAAAGTCATGAATTTAATGTGTTGATCATAACTTACTAAAAGTAGAAACTTTTATGCATGATGATTGGAATTTTGATGATTTAGTGATGATTATCATGTAAGAATGAATGCTATGAACTTGATTAGGTATAAAGTTGATGAAATTATGATTGAATTAGATGCTAGAATGCATTTAGGATCATGTTAGAATGATTATTGATGATGTTTAATGTGATAGAATGTGTTAATTAAGTTGTATGGATGCTTGGTTGATCATGTAAGGAATTTAGGTTTTGGTGATCATACATGATGATGAATTGTGGTTAGTGATTAGGAAATCATGTTTGGGATTAGAATTGATTGTTATTGTGTATGTTGGTTGGAATAAACCTTGTTGATGAATGTGATTATGATTGTCATACACGCGTGCGAATCTGAGGCCCCTATTTAGTAGGATTGGCAGGGTTTAGGATGTGAGTCGTGAGTGGCTTCACATGGCATGTAGTGCATGATTAGACTTTACGTATGTATTATTGGTTGTGATGCATTTTTATTTGTGTTGAACATGTTGGTTGTTGAGTTTTGCATGAGTTGTATGATGATCTAATGTTGTGTGATGATTTTGGTAGAATTTGGGTTGATGGTGTGATACACGTGGATAATATGTATGATATTCATGTATGTTAAGTTGATACGCATGGTTAAACGATACTTCAACTAATATTTCACCAACGGTCAAACAGGTCAACTAGGTTAAATGTGTTTTGTTCTTTCTAAACCTTAGGTCAATGTATTTATTGAACACCTAGGGTTGTTAAGCTTTATGTGTACACGTACTTATGTACTTGCGTGATCTAGGAAACCTTTGAAGGGTTGTCTTTCCATCCATCATCAGTTCTCTTTTATCATTGTCTTTGCAGATCTGGTGAGTTCATGCCCCACACTTTTATACACTCTCTTTTGGGGGAGATAGCATAGTTAATACAAACGCTTTATTATTATTATAAGTTGTGTATAGTGTAACATAGTGTGTTATACCTTGAAAGTCCTCACACTTTCGGATTGGTAATAATGGTAACTAGCGGGAAACCTTGGGTAGTACTACTGGGTTTTGACAAGCCCCATCTGTGCAACTCGAGGTCAAACGGGTGCAATATTGTCCTAAACACAAACATCGTTACGACCTGGTAAGTCGTGACGGAGGCAACAAACGCAACACAGATAACTTCGATCGCGATATCACTATGGTATTACTTGTAAAAGTAGACTAGCTATCTATTTCAATGCACTTCTTATGTTATACAATTATTATTTTTTATGTTTAACGCAAACTCTTGAACTCACCAACCATTGTGTTGACATTTTTAGTATGCTATTCTTAGGTCGTTAACTCAAGTTGCCATTAGGAGCACATCACGGGCCCAACATGCATTATAAGACTTTATTTTAATTTGTAACACTTGGTTTTCATTTATGAGTTTTAAATATTGGGTTGGCGCGTGTTTTGCCAAATGTTTGCATTTATATACCTTGGGTTTGTTTTATTTACAAAACGCTTCCGCATGGTTTTAAATTTTGAACTTTGGTTAGTTTTGTTTTAATGTGGCATATAGTGTCGTTCTGAGTAGCTAACGACTGTGATCCTGCTTTGTTCACACGCCTCGCAGTAAAACTCCGCACGTGGATTTTGAGGGTGTGACAGATTGGTATCATAGCCATGGGTTATAGGAAACTAGGTTGCATACACACTAGTCTATAAACGCACACAGTTAGTTAGTTACTCGTTTCTTATTCTCCTAGTGTATACTCATTGGCATATGCATCATGTGCACTGCAGCATGGCATCGTCATCTTGGGTTTTGGGTAAAAGATTTGCGCGTTCTGAATCCCCTCCTCCTGTACCTCATCGAGTACCCGACTGGCCGCGACATCCTTACCCTTCCAAAGAGATCAACTGGGATAAGCCGTTTGTGATACATGTGCGCGATCCTCCGAGGGATTGGAGTTACTACCCAACCTGCATAAACCGTATGGTTCATAGACCTAGGACTAGGTCAGCGACTACCTCTACAACACCCACACTCCCGCCTCTTGATGTGCCTCCCGAGCAGGCTGTGGCAGCATTGACTGTGACACTTGACACTGAGCGTCGTCGAATTGGAGTACTCACTGACGAGAACTCCACACTTAGGGATGGGATGCGCCAGCTACGTCTGCAAGTAGCGACACTTGAGGAGCGGTTGTCGATGTCTATTACAGGGCATTTCAACTTGACTGGTAATGTGATGGCGTTTTCAGAGCGTATGGACGAGCAGGATCACCATAATATGGGCGTCGAGAATAGATTAACTGGACTGGAAGCACAGCTTACAGTACTGCAGATTGTGGACAATCCTGCACCAATAGAGGATTTTGATGAAGACCCTGAGGAAGAGAAGGAAGAAGCCCTAGACGGCGGAGACAGTGATGGATCGGACTTGGTGGATTGATTTTCTTATTTATATGACTTTGACTGCATAGCGTTTCTTTTCAAACCTATGTGGGAAGGGTTGTTTTCCACACAACTGAAAACATGAAATTTTAACATTGATTGGATATTTTATGAGTTACTTACAATTTATTTATGATAAGTCATTATTTTGGTTATAAATGTTGTGGTTGTGACTGTACATTATTTCTTATTATTTACCATACTTCATTGAGATTAATATGTTGGATGTTACTCATTATTGTGTTTGTGAATGTAAAGTGAAATATGGACGGCCGAGGCAGGGGACGTGGACGTGGCCGTGGCCGTGGCCGTGGCGGTGGACGTGGCGCTGGCAATGTGAACATGACCCTAGCTGAGTTAGCCACTCTGATAAACCAGCATGTACAAGCGGCACTGAATACTCCACCCGCCCAGTTTGGAGGTAAATGGTGACACTAGTCATCAATTACACGAATATGCCGTTAGGTGATTAATTCTTTCGGTTTGACTAAACACCCTAACACGTTGAATATAGGACCGCCTGGGTGCACGTACAAGGCATTCATGGACTGTAAGCCTCATACCTACAGTGGAGCTGAGGGAGTTGTAGGGCTGGTAAGGTGGTTTGAGAAGACTGAGTCAATCTTTGCCAAATGTAACTGTCCTGTGGCGGACCAGGTAAAATACGCCATGGGAACGCTGGAGGGCAGCACTCACGTGGTGGAATGCTCAAGTACAAATGCTTGGCCAGGCAATAGCAAACACGATGTTGTGGGATGAATTCAAAACGATGATGACGGAGGAATACTGCCCCCCGTAATCAAGTTCAAAAACTGGAAGCTGAGTTCTGGAAATTAAAGATGGAAGGATCTGACATCGAGGCTTACACTAATAGGTCTCATGAGCTGGCTACACTCTGTCCTGGCATGATTGACCCGCCGAGCCAACGATTTGAGCTCTACTTACGTGGTTTAGTTCCGGAGATTCAGAGTATGGTGACTGCTGCAAATCTCCCTACTATTCAACAGGTTATTTGACTAGCTCACAAGCTCACTGATCAAGCTATGGAGCAAGGAAAGTTACCGAAGCGGGGCGCAGTGGCAAGCGTGCCCGACAAAAAACGCAAGTGGGAAAATAGTGCTAGTAAGGGCTCATTGTCTAGTAACCAACCTCAGCAACACCCACCCCAACAACAACAACAGAGAAGATTTGACAACAACCACAGCTTCAATCAATCATCTACTCCAACACAAGGACTGAGTGGTTATGCGGGGAAAAACCCAAGTGCAGCCGATGCAACTACCACCACACTAGCAAGTGTGACAGCTTTCGATGCCATCATTGTGGGAAGGTTGGACACGCGGCAAAGGATTGCCGTGGGGAATTGATGAAGAAGCCCAGCAGCCCCATGAAACACCAAAGGGTTGTTTTGAGTGTGGAAATGAGGGGTATTACAAGAGAAATTGCCCTCAATTAAAATAAATGGAAATGGCAACAGAAATGGTGGCAATGACAACAGCGGTGGCAATGGTGACAATAATGGTGGTAACAATGGCGGAGCTAAAGGGAGAGCCTTTGTCATGGGTTCAGGTGAGTCTCTAAACGATCCTACTATGGTTACTGGTAAATTTCTTGTTAATGGTCATTTTTCTTTTGTACTGTTTGACACTAGAGCCGATAGGAGTTTTATCTCTACTAAGTTCTGTAGTCTCCTAAGTGATATGCCTTCTGCATTGGAATCTAAGTATATCGTAGAATTAGTTGATAGTAAGCAAATCTTCGTTACGCACATCCTTAAGGGTTGCAAGATAGAGCTTGCTGGTCATACCTTTGATATTGATCTTATGTTCGTTACTCTCGGAAGCTTCGATGTGGTCGTAGGCATGGATTGGCTGTCCGAGAAGTAGGCAGAGGTGTTTTGCCATGATAAGGTCATTCGTATTCCTCTGATAGACGGGGAAACTCTTTCAGTTAAGGGCGAGAAGAGTGGTGTTGTGATAGGCATCATATCATTCATAAAGGCTCAGAAGTGGCTACGCAAGGGTCACTTAGCCATATTAGCCCTCATTTCTAACAAGCAACAAGAGGAAAGGAAGATAGAGGATATTTCGGTGGTTTGCGACTTTCCATAGGTGTTTCCAGAGGATCTGCCTGGACTACCACCTCATCGACAAGTCGAATTTCAGATCGATTTGACTCCTGGAGCAGCTCCGATTGCGCGAGCACCTTATCGGTTGGCACCGAATAAATTTCATGAATTATCTACACAATTTCAGTAGCTATTGGATAAAGGATTATTTGACCGAGCTCATCACCGTGGGGAGCACCTATCCTCTTTGTTAAGAAGAAGGATGGCACCTTCCGAATGTGTATCGACTACAGAGAATTGAACAAAGTCACAGTCAAGAACCGATACCCTTTACCTCGTATTGATTACTTGTTTGATCAGCTTCGGGGATCAAGCTATTATTTAAAGATTGGTTTGAGGTCTGGTTATCATCAACTGAGACTTCGAGAGAAGAACATCTCTAAAACCGCATTTTGTACTTGTTATGGTCATTATGAATTCTTGGTCATGCCATTTGGGTTGACTAATGCACCAGTAGTATTCATGGATCTCATGAAACGTGTATGCAAACCCTACCATGATCAGTTTGTTATCATGTTTATCGACGACATATTGATCTATTCTAGGACCAAGGAGGACCACGAGGAGCACCTACATTTAATCTTGGAATTACTTAGAAAGGAATACTTGTACGCCAAGTTTTCTAAGTGTGATTTTTGGATTCGTGAGGTGCAGTTCTTGGGTCACATTAATAACGAGAAGGGAATACATGTGGATCCTGCGAAGATTGAAGCTATAAAGAATTGGCCAGTACCCAAAACGCCTAGTGAGATAAGGCAATTTCTTGGACTGGCAGGGCTCTATCGACGTTTCATTGAGGGATTTTCAAAAATCGCTCAACCTCTCACAGCCTTGAACCATAAAGGAACAACCTATAAATGGGGTGAGAGTCAAGAAGTTGCTTTTCAGTTGTTGAAACAGAAACTCTGTAGCGCATCGATATTAGCATTACCAGAGGGAAGTGATGATTTTGTAGTATATTGTGATGCTTCTATCCAAGGCCTTGGTTGTGTTCTGATGCAACGTGACAAGGTAATAGCCTAGCCTGACGACAACTGAAGGTGCATGAAAAGAACTACACTACTCATGACTTGGAACTAGGTGTAGTGGTCTTTGCCTTGAAGATTTGGAGACATTACTTATACGGTACCAAATGCACTACTTACACCGATCACAAGAGTCTTCAACATATCTTTGAGCAGAAAGAGGTGAACATGAGGCAGCGATGATGGGTGGAATTGCTAAATGATTATGATAGTGCTATCAAATATCACCTAGGTAAGGCGAATGTAGTTGCTGATGCTTTGAGTAGAAAGGCGACCGCTAAGCCCCGACGAGTGTGTGCTCTACAACTGACGATTAGCACTCACTTGTCCGATCAAATCAGGGAAGCTCAGACAGAATCTTTGAAAACAGAAAATATTGGATCTGAATCCTTATGTGGAATGGACAAACAGTTAAAAGTCAAATCCGATGGAATCCTGTATTTCATGGATAAACTTTGGGTTCCTTTATATGGGAATCTGAGAGACTTGCTTATGAGTGAAGCACACAAGTCTAAGTATGCCATACACCCGTGTAGCGACAAAATGTATCAAGACTTGAAGGCGCACTATTGGTGGCCTAACATGAAGGCAGATGTAGCTACGTATGTGAGCAAGTGTCTGACCTGTTCTAAAGTTAAAGTGGAATATCAGAAGCCATCTGGGTTATTACAACAACCTGATATCCATTTATGGAAGTGGGAACAGATTTCTATGGATTTTATTACTAAGTTGCCCAAGACTCCTAGTGGTTGTACATGATATGGGTGATCGTGGATCGACTCACCAAGTCAGCTCACTTCTTGGCGATCAAGGTGACTGACAAAATGGACAAGTTCACCCGAATTTACCTAAAGGAGGTAGTTTCGAGACATGGTGTGCCGATCTTCATCATATCGGATCGTGATGCCAGTTTTATGTTTCATTTCTGGCAGTCATTACAGAAATCTTTGGGTACACGTCTGGATATGAGCACTGCTTAGCATCCACAGACTGATGGCCAAAGCGAGCGTACTATTCCAACTTTGGAAGATATGTTACGAGCTTGTGTGATTGATTTCGGGAACAATTGGGAAGTTCATCTACCGTTGGTCGAGTTTTCGTACAACAATAGTTATCATACTAGTATCAAGGCAACACCATTTGAGACGTTGTATGGGCGAAAATGTAGATCACCGGTTTGTTGGACGGAAGTTGGTGATAGTCAACTAACAGGCCCCGAATTGATACATGAGACTACCGAGAAGATAGTACAAATACGGAACCGTATGGCTGCAGCGCGGGATCGACAAAAGAGCTATGCAGACAAACGATGGAAACCCTTGGAATTTCAAGCTGGTGATAGAGTTTTGTTGAAGGTCTCACCATGGAAAGTTGTGATTTAGTTTGGCAAAAGAGGCAAGCTTAATCCAAGATACGTTGGGCCTTTTGAGATTCTGGAAAGAATAGGTCCGTTGGCGTATCGATTGGACCTGCCTGATTCACTAAGTGGCGTTCACAATGTATTTCACGTCTCAAATCTGAAGAAATGTTTATCAGACGAGACACTGGTTGTACCACTTGAGAAAGTACAAGTAGATGACCAGTTACGATTTGTGGAATAACCGATCGAAGTAATGAATCGTGAGGTCAAAACTCTAAAGCAAAGTAAGATACCTATAGTCAAAGTTCGTTGGAACTCAAGACGTGGACCGGAATTCACGTGGGAACGCGAGGATCAGATGAAGCTTAAGTATCCTCATTTGTTCGAAGACGACAGCCGGGGAAGGTACTGATTAAATTTTGGGACAAAATTTCTTTCAACATGGGGATGATGTGACAACTCACTCGATTTCATTGTGCCAATGCAGTAAACCAGGGATGTAACACAACCATGTAACGTAATTTTTGGGACGAAAATTCTTCAACATGGGGATAAGGTGACATCCGGTAATTTTCCATTACCAAACTCCGTTAGTTCCGTTAGGTCTTGCATACACGTGTCGTGGGCACACACTAGTTGTCGTTGAACGTTAGTGACTTAATAATAATAATCTATGATAAACAATAATAATCTGATTAATAATGTTATAATAATAATCTAATTAATAATATTGATTATTAGTTGTGATTATGTGATTCATGAATTTATAGAATTTTAAATATTGATTTTGTTAATTTTTAGCGATAACGTGACAACGTGTTATATATATATTTCATGTGTTGTGTGACTTATTGTAAATGTTTATGGTTAATATTATTGATTAATAATACTTATAACTTATAGTTAAAATTATTTAAAAAGTGTTATAAAGATTAGTTTTATAAAATAAAAACAATGGGGTTTAACTTGTAAATATTTATAAACTAATATTTACCATAATTAAATAAAATTAACTTAACCCTAATCCCCTCTCAACCCATTCAGCCGCAACTCACCCCCACACCCCATAGCATTCGTTTTTTGATCAAGAACATCAAAACAAGTTGATTCTGATTAGTTCCAAGTGGTTGCAAGGTTTTAGCAAGTTCAATTCTTGATTTCTACACATCTAAAGGTTAGTTTTGATTAGTTTTTCTTGGTTTTTGATGTTGATGAACCCTGATCCGAAAATCATGATGAAAATATGAAATTGATGATTGTTAGATGTTAATATGATGTTAGTTAGGTTGTATGAATGTTGGATTATGTTGATTATGCAAGAAATCCATGCATTGATCATGTAGTTAATACATTGCCTTAAGATGAAACTTTTTGTTCTTGGAATTTATGATTAGATGATGATATGATGTTAGATACAAAATTTGGATGTTAGTCTACTTGGATTGTGCAAGAAAACTCATGAATTTGAGGTGTTGATCGTAACTTACTAATTAAAAGTAGAAACTTTTATGCATGATGATTGGGAATTTTGATGATTTAGTGATGATTATCATGTTAGAATAAATGCAATGAACTTGATTAGGTATAAAGTTGATGAAATTATAATTGAATTGGATGCTAGATTGCTTTTGGGTGTTACTTTCCCAAGAGGGAAACTTTATTTTTGTAGAACATTAGATATGATGATTTGGGCATGCTTATGATGTTAGGATCATGTTAGAATTATTGTTGATGATGTTTAATGTGATAGAATGTGTTAATTGAGTTTTATGTATTCTTGGTTGATCATATAAGGAATTTAGGTTTTGGTGATCATACATGATGATGAATTTTGGTTAGTGATTAGTAAATCATGTTTGGGATTGGAATTGACTGTTATTGTGTATGTTGGTTGGAATGAACCTTGTTGATAAATGTGATTATGATTGTCATACACGCATGCGAATCTGAGGCCCCTACTTAGTAGGATTGGCAGGGTTTAGGATGTGAAGTCGTGAGTGGCTTCACATAGCATGTAGTGCATGATTCGACCTCACGTATGCATTATTGGTAGTGATGTATTTATATTTGTGTTGAACATGTTGGTTGTTGAGTTTTACATGAGTTGTATGATGATCTAATGTTGTATGATGATTTTGGTAGAATTTGGGTTGATGGTGTGATACACGTGGATAATATGTATGATATTCATGTATGTTAAGTTGATACCCATGGTTAAACGATACTTCAACTAATATGTCACCAACGGGTCAAACGGATCAACTAGATTAAATGTGTTTTGTTCTTTCTAAACCTTGGGTCAATGTATTTATTGAGCACCTAGGGTGATTAAGCTTTATGTGTACACGTACTTATGTACTTGTATGATCTAGGTAACCTTTGAAGGGTTGTCTTTCCATCCATTATCAGTTCTCTTTTATCACTGTTTTTTCACATCGGGTGAGTTCATGCCCTAAACTTTTATGCACTCTCTTTTGGGAGAGATAGCATACTTAATACAAATGCTTTATTATTATTATAAGTTGTGTATAGTGTAACATAGTGTGTTATACCTTGAAAGTCCTTACACTTTCGGATCGTTAATAATGGTAACTAGCAGGAAATCTTGGGTAGTACTACTAGGTTTGACAAGCCCCATCTGTGTGACTCGAGGTAAAACGGGTGCAATATTGTCCTAAACACAAACATCGTCACGACCTGGTAAGTCGTGACGGGAGGCAACAAACGCAACACAGTCAGTTTCGATTGTGAAATCACTATGGTTATTACTTGTGAAAGTAGACTAGCTATCTATTTCAATGCACTTCTTATGTTATAAAATTATTATTAAACTCTTGAACTCACCAACTATTGTGTTGTTAGTATGCTATTCTCAGGTCGTTAACTCAGGTTGCCATTAGGAGCACATCACGAGCCCAACATGCATTATAAGACTTTATTTCAATTCGCAACACTTAGGTTTTCATTTATGAGTTTTAATATTTGGGTTGGCGCGTGTTTTGCCAGATATTTGCATTTATATACTTTGGGTTTGTATTATTTACAAAACACTTCCGTATGATTTTAAAGTTTTTGGTTGGTTTTGTTTTAATGTGGCATATAGTTTTGTTCTGAGTAGCTAATGAATGTGATCCTGGTTTGTTCACACGCCTCGCGGTAAAACTCCGCACGTGGATTTTGAGGGTGTGGCAAAAAGGTTAAAAAGCGACGGTGTAACAAACCAATTGCTACTTTATTTTTTTATCTAATGTGAGATAACTAAAATAAACAAATGAAAACATTAGATAATTTAATAATCTATAAATAAAATTTGAATTTAATAAAATACTTTAATTAATTAATTAATAATAGATAAGATAAGTTTATAGAACAAAAATGTTTATAAGAGATAAAGAAAGAAAAATTAAGTAAATAAAAACATAAAGAAACAAAATAATATATTAGCGAAAAACTATTAGGTGTTCTTTAAATTTTCATTAAACGGTATTTTTTAAACCCATGTACGTTTTAGTTTATGTAATTTTTATTTTTAGAAAAACTATTAGGTGTTTTTAAAATTTTATTTATTCTAGTAGAAAAGTACTTAGAGTGTGTTTGGCTAAGTTTATTAGAACCTCCTTATGACTTATGGCTAAGCCATAAGTCCTTATACATCTTAAAAAGTGTTTGGCAACGGCATAAGTACTTCTCATTTTAACTTATCAACTTGGCTTGAAAAGGAGAAATCCATAAATTGAGTTTCCCCAACTTATCAAAACAACTTCTCCTTATCCCACACTATCCTACACAAAGGCCCTAATTACCCATTTTACATGAATAAGCTTACCCAAACACTAACAACTTATTAACTTACTGATTTTTCCACCTAAGCTAATCCAAACACTTATTTAGAAACTCCTTTTTCAAAAATCATAAGTTAATAAGTCCTTTTACCTATAAGTCCTTATGCATTTCCATAAGCTTAGCCAAACATGCTTTTAACTAAATTTAACAAATAACAAAATTGTAATATATTAGAATCAATAAATGAATTTAATTTTTTATAGTTAAAATTAATTTATTAATTATATATAAGGTAAGTTGTAAAATAAAAGTGGTAAGAAAAAAAATAAAAAGGAAAAGTAAGTAAATAAATAAATAAAAGGAAGAAAATATATGATTAGTATAAGTTACATATTTTGTCCAATAAAAGAGAAGGAAAAAATGTGATTTACCATAAACGTAATAGAAATATTTAACTTCAGTTGTTGAAAAGGACGAAAAGTATGATAATTTTTCAAATAAAGGATATCCTGTGTACTTAAGTTTAAGGATATGATTCGTAATTTTAGTAATACTTAAAGGATAATATTTGTAATTTACTCTAATAAGTTTAATTCATGAGTATGGCATTCTAAGTTATCTATAGTCAGTCAGCCCCGGAGGAACGATTCTTAGTTAAGACTATTCTAAATTTTGACTCTAGGAGTTTACTTCTAATTTCACAAACCTTGTTAAGAATGACATTGGATGTAACTCGCCACAAATCATCTTCATTGTGAGATGTTTTAATATTTAGTATCCTTTAACCTGATATGCATATTAGTACTTCCGTTTATCAAGGGTTATTCTTTAATCACTCTCAACGGTTGTTGCATAACTGTTAGTCATAAAGGATTTGGTTCGGAATAATTCTGAAGTTCAATGAGAATTATATGTAGTCAAAAAGAGATTATGTACTCTTACATTATATGTATTCGTTAGACATCATGGCGCCTTCGTTGATTGGACCACCATGAATCCGAATCATGAATAATAATAGTTGAGCATCATATGATAGTGACTCTCAATGACTCAATTAATGTCTTTTACAAAATAAGATAAATGATTACTAATATCATAAGTATATTGTCTTGTTACAGTAAGATTTTACTAAAACAAGATATTTTTGTTAATGACTTTAAAGTGACATACCTTGATGCAGGTAGCCCTATGCAGCATGAGCGCCACTGACTCACTATGTTAAGCTTTAATCGAATTTTGTTCAAGTGGGAGGTTGTTGGATTTAAGTGAACTGGTTCAATTAGTTACATTGTTAATCGAAGTATGACCCTTGATAGTTACACCTCGAGCAAGAATATCATAACCCACTTAATTTAATTAGTTTGTTTTAATGAAGTATTTACGAGATATGATTATATCGTTTAATTACCTTTACCTGGTACTTAAAAAGTTATGTCTAATATAAATTATTATCAAAATGTTTAATTGTTAAACATTAGTGGTTCGGGATTCGGTTTAATCATGGGCTAGTAATTAATCTCACTAGGCCTAGGGTCCGCTAGGGATTAACAATATAAAATATGTGATTAGGGATTGAGACCCTAATCACTCTCAAGAACCCATTCGGCCGCCCCTATGGAACATTTTCCTTTCTCTTGACCGCATCCCATATCCGAACACCACAAACCGCCACATCCCACCATCTGTTCACTACCACCGAACCACCACACACCACCATTGCTCCAATTATCATGTTGAAGTGTACCCACGAGTAAGGCTAACACCTGAGAACACTAGGCCGTGAACCATAGATCGCATCTCGTCTTTCGTCTCCCATTTTCGTTGTGTTAGTAGCATATGATTCGTTGAACACTTGATGCCTCAAATGATTAACATTAACCGCCAAGGTAAACCTATCTCATTAGTATATACATTTATATTCAACTGTGTTTGCATCTTAGTAACCTAGATTCTCCCGGAATTGTTTTGGTATTGATTTTACATTCCGTTATGATAATAATTTTAGATCTAATTATAAATCACCAAAAAATGTTTTCATAATTAAAACCAAATCAAGAGACCACTAAATCCAATATTTGTTAAAAGGAAAACCAAAACCGAACCAACAAAACCATTTTCTAAATCTGCAACCGAAGTCATAGATAGCGTTTGATTTTTCTGATTTGATTTCGTCGGTTATTGCGATTAGGTTTCGATTAATTTGGATTCTTGTACAACAGTTGGTGTGTATTGATGCCTTCTTCGCACTTGGCCCATTTAATTTTTAATTAACTTCATTCTCACTTTCATTGTTTAGTGGCCCTTTAAGCCCAAAATAATTGCTTTTACAGATTCTCACGACCTGTATATATATATATATATATATATATATATATATATATATATATATATATATATATATATATATATATATATATATATATATAGTGGGAAGGTTCCCTTGAAAACCATATTATAAATGAAAACCATGAAAACCACAGGTTACATATATTTAAGTACATGTTACAATGTATGCAACTAATAGTTACGTATATGTAGGGGTTATGTATGTGTACGTGCATGTTAACAAGTGTACAACTAAAAGTTACGTACATATAACTCATACAAGTACGTATACGTAAGTCGTTTCGTTATTATTATCATTTCTTGGAGTTTAAACTAAATAATATATAATGAATTTAAAAAATAAAGTTAATTTTACTCAAATATACTTTAAACAATAAAAAGGTCAAATCAATTATAAATTATATGATTGGGAAGTGGTGGTTTTCACGGTTTTCATTTATAAACATGGTTTTCATTTGATCTCTCCCCTATATATATATATATATATATATATATATATATATATATATATATATATATATATATATATATATATATTACTTCTTGGTCTCAATTTTAACAAAGATATATTATTTGTACAAGTGGTCTCTTAAACTTTCAAAATCAAAGGATGAACCAATTATAATCAATGAAATTAACCTAAAACTTATTCAAAAGTAAAGAGATTTTATTTATAAAATTTATGTATCATTTAGACTATATCAGGCGATAAATTTAGGCCTTCAGAATATTTTGTTTTCTTCTCCTTGGTCATTGATATTTAAGTTTTGGAGCCTCACTGTCTACATTCGTAGCCCTCTATGGTTTCTTTTCGGACCCGTTTGCTTGTAGTTCAACCCTTCCACACCTAAAACCACTCTTGTTAAATTGTATTCTTTTCTTTTCCTGGTCCGTTGGTAACATATATCATTACACCCGTGTTAAGGATGCAAAGGATTTGATTGGGCGGGAAAGTACGATTTTAACGAGCAAGGAGGCGTGTTCCCTCATTTAAAATTTAAGCTTTGGGAGGTTAGATCAAAGCTTCACTTTCATATGATCCGAAATCGTTGTTTCTCTCACCGCCAAAAAAATTCAAATTCTTAGACACACGAAGGAGGGTTCAATGCTTAATCAAGGTCCTAAGTGCTTGAAATTCACTTTACCTCCATGATCCGCTAATGAAATATGCTAAGGGTCTATGATGTTCCACATTGGTGTTAGTGTATTTTCTTGGTGTTTTTTTTACCCACGTGCTTTTGTTGTTATTTTGGTGATACTGTGTTTGATGTATCTAGCATCTTGCTATCTTTTTTGATGTATTAGTTTCCTTTTGCCGCTCGTTAATAAAAACTTATGTGTCTTTTGTGTCTAATTATGAAAACGCATGAAATTACTCTTCTGACACAAGAATCCTTATGACATCATATATTTTATGCATTTTAGACACTTTTTATGATAACATCCTATAAGCAAAGCTTCTTATGTGATAAACCCTAATTATATTTTTGTACCCAAATTAAAATTAATTTATATAATACCAACTTGGTTGTGCTTAATGAGTTGTATCTTAAATTTTGTAAATTGTAAGTTACCTTGTTTTTTTTATCTTTTTACTTTTAACCTTATAGTTTTTATTTTTTACATTTAACACTAATATTTTTTTCACTTTCAACTTTAGTCTGATTTACTTTTAATGTTTTACAGATTTATTATTTTACGTCTCGGTCTAAACTTTTCGAGCTAACATACTGCAACATGTGTATGTGGTTCAATATTTTTTCATTGTTTTTTTCTATTTAATTGTCACATTGTATTTTATGTTTCTTTCTAATTCATACACAATAACACGTCGTAACGCATGTGCATGGATCAACGTTTTTACGTCTATATTTTCGGTTTTATTTTTTTGTTTTACGAGTCTTTTTGGTGTTGATGTCGCTAGCAACGGTGTGACATTGATGCTACTTGGCACGGTTTTACGATCCCACCGCAACGCGTGGAGCTAAATACTAGTATCTTACTAATTATCAACTTTGTAATGCTTAATGGGTTGTACAATATGCTAAATAGGTTGTATTTATTTTTGTCTTTTCTTTAATCCTTAAGTTTTTTTTAATATTTTAACTCAATACATTTATATTTTTCATAATTTATTCCTAACATTTATTTACTTTCAACTTTGGTTCCTTATACTTTTATATTTTATATTTTTTTGTTTTACATTTTAGTTTGAATTTTGTGAGTTAACTCACTGTAGCGTGGATGTGGGTTCAATGTTTTTACCCTTATTTTTCCCGTTTAACGATTTCGTCACAACGTGTTGGTTCTAGGTCGACTTACTTATTGTTTTACATACTTCAAGTTCCGCCTATTTTGTTCAACGTTTTTACTCATATTTTTCGTTCGATTTATTTTTTTCCAGTTTTGTTTCTTTTTGAATACGAGTTTTTTCGATTTTGGTGATCACTGATGGTGATGTGCAATTGGTGCTACTTGACATATTTTTACGCCCCCACTGCAACACATGGGGCTTAATGCTAGTATATACTTATTACCAACTTCAGGTTGCATTGATTGTAATACTTAAAGCATTAAAAGTTATATATATCTTTTGTTTTTTTTCTTTTATTCTTTTTAATTTGAACACAATATATTTTACATCTTTTGCAACTTAACCCCCATAAACTTTACTTTCAACTTTGGTCCCTATAACTTTTTACAAAATTTTCGTTTTACATTTTGGTCTAAATCTTGAGAGTTAACCTGTCATGACATGCGTGTGTGGTTCAACGTTGTAACGTATATTTTTTTCTCATTTAGTGATCTTGTCGCAATGTGCCGATCTTAGATTGACTAGTTATTTATTTTAATGTTTTACGTTTTACGTCTACTTTTCGTTTGATTTTCTTTTTTTCTTTTTCCTTTAACGAGTTTTTTCGGTGTTGTTGGTCGTTGACGATGATTTGAAATTAATGTCATTTGGTATAGTTTTACGCTCCGCAACGCGGGGGCTGAATACTTGTATATTGATTTATTTTAAAAAAATATGTATGTATTGTTAAATAATGTATGTTTTAGACACCTTCTAGAAGCATTCATCCACCTAACAAACAATTAAAAATGCAGCCCACCCACTACGACGTTTACCAACCTATCTCTAAAGTAGTTGCGAAAATATTAGTTGTTATTGCACGTGTCATGCGAACCCACATTTATCTTCATTTTATAATTGTTAGTTAAAACAGTCCTCTATGTTAATTTTAAATACGTGACGCCATTGGAACTTAGACGTTGACATTAGAATATATGGTAACCACGCTAACAAAGACATACATGTAAAATAATAGACGGTGATGGCTTACAAAAATAATCATTATTCATATACGTGATTCACCGTCATGATCAATTTTACATTGTTTATATAATTTTAAATTATGGTGTATTTACATATGAATAGACTAATTGTTAATAATTTCAATATTTAATAGTTTAGTTTAAACTCATCATTACATAGTATAACATACCAAACATACATATATATATGGTGAAAGATATAAAAGTGAGAACACACAAAGGAATAAATCTCACTCGAATGTTATTAAGAAATAACACATAATGTTCACCGAAATTCAATATATAGTTACTTGTTGAGATTTGCTGAAATTTAATATGATAATATAAGTTCTATTTCTTATATGTTTAGTTCGTACAAATAACTGCAATCATTTTCTTAATACAAATGATAGCATTTTTTTTAAATAAGTGAAATTAGAACTCGAATGGCTATTCATAAATTCAGTAAGAAATCAATATTACTTATGCAAAAAGCAAAGGATGTAAAGATATTATTTAACTGTTTAATGCATGAGCATAATAAATAAATTATAACAAATTTTGTTCTTTTATAATTACTTACACAAAATGTTTTATTAAATTTCAGATATACCATTACGACATATTTATTTTTATCTACATGTGAATTTAAATACTTTTTATGAATAAGTTATTCGTTATAGTGTACAATTTACCAATGCACAAATGTAGACTCATCAAAGTTGCTTATGTTTTGTCTTGTATAGCTTTTAATTCTTCTTCGCTTTCAATGTTCAAAATCAAAATTTACCATTGCGGCATGCTTATTTTATCAATTTTCCGACATAAAATTTTCATACGATGTAGATACTAATGCACATATTGTCAAAATCAAGTCTTACAAACTTTAACACCGACTTTCTTAGCTCGTTGATTTCACCCCAGAGCTAAACATTAGAGACCTTACACAATCAATTTGACTTTTCTATTTTACTAAAATACTCTAATACAAACATAGTTTAAATATATATATATATAATTATTCGATATATGTGTATATTTTAAGACTTAATAATTTACATATTATGTTTTCAAATGATTTTAAAAATTATTTAGTGTTTAAATATTCGTAAATAGTATAATTACCAACCATCTTATGTTAGGATCTGGTATTTGAACGAAACACCAACTGATTAACGTGTAAACCAAACCAAATAGTGCGCAATCCTATTTGATTGGCGATCCAATCAGTGAGAACGCACGTAGAATCAATAAGGTATTAAATCAAACGTTAAGAATCGATTAGGAATCGATCTACAGCGTTCTATGAACTTAGAGTATGAACTTGGAGGCTTCTGAATGACTAGGGTACGTCTGGAGTCAAAATAGAATGAATGCTTACGTTTTTCCACGAATTGGGTTGTATTTATAGGTTAGGGTTGCTCATTCGGGCGACTGGACCATTAGCATGGTTCAGTCGTGCTATTGAACCATGCGGTTGATCCATCTGCACTACTGAGTGTTCAGTCGTGCGACTGAGTCAATCTCATGTTACAATCATACGACTGATCCAGTCTCCTGGTTCAGTCGTGCGATCAGTCGTGCGACTGAGTCATTCGCCTGAAGTTATTCATGCGTATGGTCCATTCGCATGGGCCATTCGCATGAGAACTTTATTTTGTTAAGTTTGAATATATTCATTAATATAACATTATGTGTATCAATTCAAACAATCACAAACCTATTTAACCAATTCAACATCAACTCATTAATGAAATATTAAACATTATAATCACAAACAACCATTATCAATTCATTAATATTCCAAACATTACATCAGTGTAAGACAAACAAGACATATTACATTCATATCAGGATCTAGGTACATATGTATCAACAAACTCCCCCTTGGACCTAGATCTATCTAATGTCTTACTTTCTGCATCACCACCTCATACTTCTTGTACTTTTCCTCTCTTGTAACTCCTGCATGAATCTCAAACGCAAAACAGAGTCTTATGACGTTCTGGAGTTGGAGGGCTTGTACAATATCTTGCGTGTCATAGAACAGTGGCCACTTGTATAATGTGTAGACATCATTAGCAGACAAGTTAGTGAGCCACATTGGGTCAAACACCCTGATGGTATCCATTTGTCCCTCTTTATTTAGAACTATGACCGCTTCCCCGGTTCTCCAATCATAGTACCACCACTTAAAGTGTGGAGTGAAGTCTTGTGGCATTTCCCTGAGAGGGATTCTTGACATCGTTCTTGGAGGACTCCACTTCAGCACAATCTTGGGCTTACCAGTGATGGGATCAACTTCTGAACGTCTGATATACCTCGTAGGTTGTTGAGGTTTGAAGTTGACCCACCTGGTGTGGTACTCTTTCTTCAGGGTAGCCTCAAACCAGCCTGACATCTTCCTTGGGTCAGCATATAGTAGCTTCAATTTCGCCAGCTGGTTGAGCTCAAAACCAGGTAGAGTCTTCAGATCATGTGGAAATCTAAAGTACTCTATGCCCTTCTCCCTTTTAATGGCATAAACGTTTAGATCCTCAAAATGTGTCCACGCTATAATCCTGCCCGACACCTTATGATGTTTCTTCACTCTGTAGAGTTTGGTGTAGACATTTTGTTTAGGAGCGGCGCGTTGGGCTCGGATTTCCTCAAAACAAGCAGCCCATTCAGCCTTTCTGATATCAACATCGTCGTTTGAGGCTTGGGCCTTTCCTTCTGTCTTCTTAGACTCCTGCTCCATCTGATCTAATACCTCAAATGTATCACTGACTAGGGATTCACCCAGATTGGGGACCACATTTCCCTCGTTGTCAGCATACTGAAGATAGTGCTCTGCTGTGACGTCTTCTATCTCTATCTCATCAATGTCATTTAGCTCTTCGTCACTGGTAGAGTCACACGTTGGAGCATCCTTAATGATCTCATCGGGATTTAGCTTGAACATCTCAGCTAGTTGCTCATTTGAAAGATCATGAATTATATCCCCTTCTTCAGGGGTATAACTCATAGATCTCCTAACGATCCCTTGCAGATCAAGAATCATAGTTAATCGAGTCTTGACATGCTGAAGGGGAGCAACATCAAATTCATCCCTTTGATAGTTTGGATATGTTTGATTTGAACATGTAACACATCAAACATTAGTTAATAATCAAGACAGAAATGCATTAATCTTGATATAAACATCAAATACATAAGTTTAAATACATGATTCAAATACAAAAGTTATCAAATACATAGACATCTAATCATTACTTTTATCTTGAATCGCTGGATCATCACTCGGTGAGGTAGAGGAGGAAGCTCGTTGGTCTTGATTTCTCTTTGATCTTCTTTCTTGACCCTGAGGTAAGGCAGATGCAGCTGCATCTCCTCCTTCATCATCATCATCCTCCTGCCTGTCTTCTGTCCTTTCTTCCTCAATCCTTTCATCATCATCACTCTTTTCATTTTCATCCTCATCATCATCATCACCATCATCACCATCTCCTTCCTTGATCTTCAGAGGCTCATCTTTAGTTCCCTTGAGCTTGAGCATGATGGTCTTTTTAGCATCCTCCAACTCCTCAATCTTCTTAGCTGATATGACTCTATACTCTTGGAGTTGGGTAATCTCTTGTCTCTGAGCAGCCATTTGCTGGGCCTGCTGCTCGATCAGTTGAGCCTGCTGAGATATCTACTAGGACTGTACAGCTGTGAGTTCTGCCAGCTGACGAATCTGCGCAGTCTTCTCTTCATCAGCGGCTAACAAACGCATCACCATACGGTTCAGCGCTGAAAGCTGTTCCTCTACCCCAATGGGAGGTAGAGGTGATCCGTATAGATGTGAGGGATGTGATGATGGTCCGGCTTGGTGGCTAGTGGTGGTGGTTGTGGCAGTGGTGAAGATTGGGTTAGGTCTAGATGATAGTGGGGGTGAGGTAGGTGTGAATGATATGGTGGTGGATGGCATATATGTAGTGGTGGGTGGTGTGGTGACAGTAGTAGGGGGTGTGGTAGTGGTAGCTGTGGTGGTGGATGGTGTGGCTGTAGAGGTGGTAGTGGTGGTGGCTAAGGTGGTGGCTGTGGTGGTGATGTAGGTGAGTCTTCGCTTCTTCTTCTTCATGCCGTGGGGCTGAGCCATCCTTTTCTTCCTCGATCCTGTCGAGGAGGATGCTCCCCCTAGAACATGGCTCGATGGCTCTGGAGCATAAGTCGGGTCAGCAGCAGTCTCTCCCGATCCACTAGGGCGTTCACCAACCGCCCGGAGTCCATGTTCTGTGGGAACAACTTTGCTTCCCACAGTCCTAGTCAGTGGCTCCTCATCTGACTCTTCTTCTTCCTCACCAGGTATAAAGTCCTGGTGAAACCCAGCCGACTCAGCTATATCTCCAGTGGGGGCAGATACTGGAGGTGTGCTATCAGTAGTTGTGCCCCTCGGTGGAATGGGCATGGTATCTCCAGCATCCCCACTGTCATCATCATCAGAATCATCGGTGGGTAGAGCAATATGCTCAACATCAGAATCACTGTCATCATGGCGCCACTTCCTCCTAGCTGGCACCACATAGTCCTCACGGGCCAGATGCCCAAACAATTGCCTGACAGGGGGTTTCACTTGCTTCCCCCTGTATACCTTCATCCGGCCTAAGGTGGTATCATCCATCACCTCAAGCACTACTGCATCTTCCTTCTCTTTCGGCAGGGAAGGGAGCTTCTGGTCTATAATCATCTGCATGAATCGGGGGTACATGCAGAAGCCCTCCTTCCCTTTCCCCTCAATGTTCTCCACCAAGTAGGTGAAGATCATCCTGGAGAAGCTGAATGGATGGTTCAACACCAACGCAACATAGGCGTTCTGGATCTGGTCAGACAACTCATCAAAGCCTCCCTTCCTGGATGCTATGCACTTCAGCAATACGTGAGCAAGGTACTTGAACTGGGGACAAAGGTTGCTCTTGTTGAGCACCCCAACATTGATGTCCCCAGAGTACTTGGCTCGAAGAAAGCATCCTCTCACAGTAAGGGGGTGTAGTCTAGTAGGACAGTCAACATCGTTCCCCAACTATAACACGATCCTAAGATCCTCCTCTGTGATAGCTATAGCCTCTCCAAAGATAGTACTCCTGATACAGTGAGGCTCAGAGGATCGATCAACTATTGCACCTTCCCAGAAGGCCTGCTGCATAGAACGATAAGGAGTACATGGAGCAGATATAGCGTGTGCAAACCTCGATCTCCTTAGAAAGGTGATAATGCCAGAGAAGTCTGAAGCATTTCTGGATGTCAGATCCAGATGAGCACAAATATTGTGCTTCGTACTCATGGTCCATCGACTCGCCATCTGTTACACAAAGAAAGTAAACATTAGTACCCATTGGCTAAGAATGTCATGAAACACTCGGACTTGGAAAAATTCTTTTCTGTCATGCGAATGAGGTTGTGCGACTGAGATCAAGTCGTGCGAATGAGCAGTGCGACTGGGATTCAGTCGTGCGAATGACCCCATACGTACGACTGAGTGAGCGACTGGACTCATGCGTATGTAACCTCATGCGGTTACACCAGTCGTGCGACTAGACTCATACGCATGGTTCAGTCGTGCGGTTAAGCTATTCGCACCCTTCAGTCGTGCGACTGAAGTTCATCAACCTGTCCATTCGCATGTTGTTCTGTCTGTTCAATTCAAATTCAATTTTTCACCAATTTTGAGTTTTAGACTTCGTGTTCTGGTTCATTAGACTCGCAATCCATTCGTTTAACACCTAACACCTTTAATTTCATTTGTTTACGTCGTTTAGTTAGGTTATTTTGCCACATAAGTCACGGTTTTTCTAACGAGTTCGATTGTCCAGATTTAGTGTCAAATTGAGTGATATAGTAATGTTTCTGCACCGCAAATTACCTGTAGAGTCAATGCAAATGGTCAGTATGTGAGAATCGAGGGTTTATAGTGATCAAACGAAATTTGGGCAGAGTAACGTTAGTCGTGCGATTTAGGGTAAATTTGAGAGTGGCGAGTCTCTGCGACCGACTCTCCCTCTATTTATACTAACCCTAAATTCAATCGTACGACTGGGCTCATACGCACATTTCATTCGGGCGAATGGGCCTCAGTCGTGCGATTGGTTCAGTCGCACCCCTTCAGTCGTCCGACTGGAGTTCAGTCGTGCTACTTACTCATTCGTTCGCTCTTATACATCCGACTGGGTCATTCGTATGGCCATTCGGTTGAATGGTCCATTCTCATGGTCCATTCGTACGAATGGCTCCCATTCGTATGATAAGTCCATACTAATGGTCCATTCGTGCGAATGGGTCATACTTATGAATTTTTTCTGCATTTCTTACCATTTTACATTTAAACCCTTTTTAAACTATAGAATCAACATTATACGCCTTTGCTCATCTCAGACATGATCCTTTTAACTTGAAAAACTTTTGACCACCTCAGACGTGATCATTTTAAACAATTTGTCACCTCAGACGTGACCCATTTATCCTTTGAAAACACATGTGGTCATCTCAGACATGACCCTTTTTGGTGAATTAATCCCTTACTGAATTTCATGATGTAGTCCGACAAACAAACAAACTGAAATGACTAAATAACTAGAAAATTTAAACTAAAATACAAAAATTAAACTTGTTTTTGACTTTTTGTGAGAGGTAAATCCTAAGATAGAAATCTACTGGATTCGGTTCCGGAATAGGCAGCTTCTATTTAGTTTGACCATACTTGGACCAATTCAATTTTGGAATCATACAAGCCAGTCAAATCATTTGGGACTTGTTATCAAAACCTTTTGATGCTCACTTCTTGGTTTTCATCCAGAGCCGTTAGCAAATTTAGAAAATCATACTGGTACTATTAAATTCCCACATTGATTTGAACTTTCAAGAATTGCAGCCACGATGATTGTCTGTATATTTATCCTCTTAAATCCATACACAGACTTTTGACACAGATTGGTGATAGTTTAAGGTTTAATTATTTCAACCAACAATTGTGGATCCCACACTTATATGGTAATCAACATTCCTCAGGAGCTTTTGAGCGGTCTACGGGTAGTTTGACAAGAAGAGACTATTCTTAGAGCTTTCAAAGAGAAGCCAATCCTCAGGTCAGTGCCATCGCACAGCAGAGAGGCGGCAAACAACAATGAATTCTAGAATATCTAAGTTATGCTTATCCTCAGGTCAGTGCCATCGCACAGCAGAGAGGCACACAACCTATCTTCTTGTTAGAGCATCTTAATTCTCTTTTGCACATAATGCACCAACAACATAAGTTATTAGCTTGATAGCATTTGCCTTTCATTTTTTTCGTGCTTTGCTCTATTTATGGTCATCCGCACACATTTGTGGCGTTTACATGCTCATTACCCCTTATTGGAATATTGTTGATTGTGTTAACCAGTGACAAGATGGGAGCCCACAGTCAGTTGAACAACTTAGTTGGATCTTGAAATCACCAGTCAGGTCTAATCATCTATTGTGTTGAATCTACCGACATATCATCTGTGGACTAGCAACCTCTAGGTCTATTTTCGTTGTGTTACCTTAGTAGTTACCAGTTTTTCTATCATCTTTCCTTTTATATTTCTCAGACTACACAGACTTATACTTTGAATTTTGCATCTTTTTTAAATTAAATTTTAAAGTCCCTCTTGATTTGTTCCTGTGTACTATCATTTTCCAAAGCGTTTGAATCGGTATCACAGGTACGGTCTACCTTATATCAGCTAGCCTCTCCTTCTCCCTCACTTTTCTTTTTAACGCCGTTAACCTCTAACAGATATAGAAAACGTGGTTTGTCAAAAGCTTTTGTATAAAGGTCAGCGCGTTGAAAATCAGTATTAATCTTTACCACATTAATTAAGTTTTTTTCAAAACAGTCCCTTATAAAATGGTATTTAATACCGATATGTTTGGTCTTTGGATGTTGTACAGGATTCTTAGTTACTGCAATTGCAGTAGAGTTATCAAAAAAATAGGAGTATAAGAGAAATTTAAACCGTAGTCCCGCATTTGTTGTTGAATCCAGATGATTAGTGAACAACAACTTGCAGCAGCAACGTATTCGGCTTCACAGGTTGACAATGCAACCGAGGTTTGCTTCTTACACTGCCAGGTCACTAATCTCTTCCCAAAGAATTGACACCCTGCTGATGTAGACTTGTAATTCATCTTGCAGCCCCCGTAATCCGAGTCGCTATACGCCGTGAGCTCAAAGTCATCATCATGAGGATACCACAACCCAAGTGTGGGTGTACCCTTCAGATAACGAAATATCCTCTTGACCCCGATCAGATGGTTAACCTTAGGCTTAGCCTGATATCTAGAACAAAGACATGTAGCATACATGATATCAGGTCTTGAGGCAGTGAGGTACATGAGGGATCCAATCATTCCTCGGTACATTATGGCATCTACCAGATCTCCATTTTCATCAGGTGCTATATCATGGTTTGTAGCAAGTGGAGTCCCAGCTGCAGAAGCATTCTCCATGTCAAACCGACTGAGAATGTCTCCCACATACTTGGTCTGATGTAGAAATATCCCTTTTGGTGTTTGATCCACCTGTAACCCATAGCACTCATCTCAAACTCTGCCTTCATTATTGCTTCAAATTCTTTGCATAATTCTTCGTTCTTTGAACCGAAGATTATGTCATCGACAGAGATCTGTACTAGCAGTAAGTCTCCATCTTTTTCTTTGATAAACAGTGTGCAGTCAATGACTCCCCTGCGAAAGACGTGTTTCATAAGATGAGTCGAGAGTTTCTCATACCAGGCCCTTGGAGCTTGATGAAGCCCGTATAAGGCCTTGTCGAGTTTGTAAACTCCGTCCCGATGATAAGGATCTTCAAATCCCTCGGGTTGACTGACATAAACTGTCTCTCGAATTTCCCCATGAAGGAATGCACTCTTCACATCTAATTGATAGACTTTAATCTTCATATACGATGCATAGGCAAGGAAGATACGGATGGATTCCATCCTTGCCACGGGTGCAAACACTTCATTGTAATCAATCCCCTCGACTTAGCGAAATCCCTGAACCACCAGTCGAGCCTTGTTCCTGATAATGACCCCTTGGTCATCCTTCTTGCATTTCAAGACCCATTTGGTGCCAATGACCTTAGCACCTTTAGGTCTATCTACCAGAGTCCATAACCTAACTTCTTGAGCTGAAGAAGTTCTTCTTGCATGGCACTCACCCACGCCTCATTGTTTAGTGCTTCACTGACGTATTTTGGCTCAAACTGCGAGACAAAACACCGATAAGCACCATCATGAATGTATCCTTTTTCCATAACAGAGGCATAATCAGCTGAGTACAGCTGATTTCTGGTTTGCACTCCTGATCTGACATCCCCAATGACATTGTCTAGGGGATGATAGACATTTAGATGTGATCCTGGAGTAGTAGGAACAACTACCTCAGAGCCAAGATTATGAACATTTGGTTCTGCATCTGAGGTAGATGGAGTTTGAGGTTCAAAAGTCGAAGGGGCATCACTGTTAGATGCTTGTGGACTTTCAGGAATCGGAACCTGTCCCTCCTGACTGTTCTGGTCATCTTCTTCAGCTTCATCTTCTGAGGAGGAGTCACTGTCGTCGACTACTCCCCCTGAGTGATGAGATGATTCTCCCTGTGAGCTCGATGATGTTGAATCAAGAGATGGTGTATTCAAGATATCATACATCATCCGTGTAGCTAACTCGTCATCAGAAGGAGAGATAGGAATGTTGAAGGACTTGAAGAATCCATCATAGTCGAAGAAGTAAGCGGGTCCTTTTCCAGTAGGTGGTGTGGTATATCTCTGAACATCAACATTACACCACACTTCTACTAAACCCGTTGAGTTGTTGTAAACTCTCTTGTTCAGTATGTTGTATCCTAGGAAGATCCCTTCATCAGCCTTCTCGCTGAATTTCCTTCTTGAGTCTTCTTCAGAAGTGTGCACGGCGCGCCAAATGGTTCGAGATACTCCAGATTAGGTTTACGTCGTTGTAGTAACTCGTAACATGTCTTTCCATGGCGCTTGACTACCAGAACTCGATTCAATGTATAACATGCATTTGCCACTGCCTCATTCCAGAATTGGATAGGCAGTTTCGAGTCTGCCAGCATTGTCCGTGCTGTCTCTATCAAGCTTCTATTCTTTCTTTTAGCAACACCATTCATCTGAGGCGTGTAGGCAGAAGTGAATTGATGTACAATTCCCTTTTCCTTGCAGTAAGCCTCCATCCACTGATTCTTGAATTCAGTCCCGTTGTCTGAGCGTACCTGTCTCACCTTCAGCTTGTAGAGAGATTCCAGTGTGGTTACTAACTCCTTGAATGACTCAAATGTTTCTGATTTGGACTTCAGAAACATTACCCAAGAGAATCTTGAGTAGTCATCAGTAACCACAAAACAGTACAAGTCACCTGCAATGCTCTTTGTACTGACTGGACCAAACAGATCCATGTGAAGAAGTTCAAGAGGAAGTTCGATAGAATGAACTTTCTTTTCCTTTTGAGACTTCTTCGTCTGTTTGCCTTTCTTGCATGCTACACATAGAAATCCGGAAGTTGGAAATTTTTGACGTTAACTCCTCTCACGAGATCCTTCTGGATCAAGTGATTCATCTTCCGTTGATTAATGTGTCCCATTCTCCTATGCCATGAAATGGAGTCCTTCTCAGTAGCTTTTGATAATAAGCACTAAACTTCATGATCCGTTGTAGAAGCCGTTGAGAGATCCAAAACATAAAGGTCTTTATATCTTGAAGCTGTCATCAAAACTTGGTCCTCCGGAATCACGTAGTCTTTCTTTGGACGTAACACTTCTTGTTGTCGAATATGACTTTAAATCCTTTGTCACATATTTGGGAAACAAAAAGTAAGTTGTTTTGAAGTTGTTGAACGTAGTTCACTTTATCAAACTTAACTTTCTGATTTCCAACCTCTCCCTGAGCTGTGATATAGCCTCCTTTGTTACCAGCAAACGAAACATGCCCTCCTTTTATTTGTTTGACGTTTGATAAAAGAGCCCTATTTCCTGTCATGTGCCTGGATGCTCCACTGTCTACAATCCACGTGTTGGTTTCAGCACTGTAGCGAACACCCTGCACATACAATGTAAAACATTAGTTTAGGTTAGGAACCCAAGCCTTTACTGGTTGGGTTTCCCAGAGGCATCACACATCATGAATTCAACCCATTGACCCTTAGAAGGTGAGGGTAGCTCAGGTGCCTTCTTGTCTTCATTATCTGACACTGAGGATGATTTTTCTTTCCATAGGCCAGATTTGTGTAAGGCTTGTTTGTGATAAACAGTCGACTGGCTAATGGGTTGAACTTTGGGTTCACTAGTTCTTCTAGGTGGAGTTAAAGAACTCCTCTTAGAATACCTAGGTTTTGAATCCTGAAGTTTAATTTTCTTCCTAGGTGTCTGATAGTAAGGACAAAAGGAAGCAATGTGTCCACACTCTTCATAGTTGTAGCATGACCTGCTATCAACTTTATGATTGAACTTTCATTGTGGAGATGTGTGTGACACTCTAGTGACATCACTTAGTTTGGGTTTTGACTCTGTTTCTTTTGATGTTTTCTCTTGTTTAACAAAATTAATTGTTTTAATACTTTTAACATCTTTTCCTTTTTGATTAACTGGATTTTGACATGAGACTTGTGAAAGATTAACATTAACAGTCTTTTTAGGTTCAGATTTGGCTTTGTTTGACCCTGACTTTATATTAACCTTTTCAAATTCTTTTTCCAGTTTAACACAAGGCATTTTACCCTTTGCCTTTGAAGTGGCCTCCTTTTGTTTTGTTCCAGATTCAATTGAAGAACATGAAGAATCTAGATCACTAACAAGAGGAGTAGACACCACATGATCCTTGATGGGATTGTTATTTATTGGTCTACTCTTAGTGTTTATCAAGGTCTCAGGTGGTGGTGGAACCACTTTATAACCCAAACCCTCCCCGTTGTTACGTTCTCTCACTAAGTGTTGGACAATATGTGATGAACTTGTCCAACTGTGCAGTTTTTGCTTTAAAGAGTTGAGTTCTACTTCTAAAACTGCCTTTTGCTTCTTAGTGTCTTCTAGGGAGTTAAGATAGTACCTAATGTCATTAGCTTGGTTAAAAGCTACTACTTCAGTTTCCCTAAGCTGTTTATTCAAAAGTTCTATCTTTTCTTTGTAACTATGCTCATTTTGTTTTAAAACTCTATTAGCCTCAGTGCACAGTTGCAAATCCTTTACTAAGCTATCATTATGATCTAATAACCTAGCAAATTTCTGATCTATGCTTTCTCTAAATGTATTACAATTAGAACAAGCATGATTTTGAAACAGTTGGTCAGTGGTACTTACCTGAGGAGATTCTGATGAATCAGCCATCAACGCAGCATCAGATGTCTCTGGTTCTGGTGATTCTGTCTTTGTTGTAGACGTCCCTTCTTCAGGCTTGTATCTGACCTCTGTTGCAGTCTCTTCACTATTTGACATCGCTATCTCAACTACAATATCTCCTTCACTCGCGGAATCATCATCTAAATCTTCCACGCTCGTAATGTTGGATTCTGCCAGAGAGACAAACCGAAAGCTCCAGTCCTGTCCTTCATCATCATGGGCAGTCAAGGCTTTTGGATCCTTGCTTGATGAAGTAGAACTGCTCGCTTGCTTGTCTTGACGAGTGAAGGACGAGAATGGATTCCCGTTCCCAGTCTTCTTTGGCTTCACACACTGTCTTTTGAAGTGCCCCTTTTCTCCACAGTTGAAGCAGGTCACCTTGCTCTTGTCAAAGCCGAATGTAGTGTCCTTAGTAGCAACCAAGTTTTGTCCGGTCTTTTTCACAAACTTCTTCGCCCTCCGGACAACACTTGCTAAGGCCCACATAATATCCATCCTCTCTAGCTCAGTCTCGTCTACCTGCTCGTAGTCCTCATCTGCCAGATGGCAGTTTCCAATTTTCCCAGCAACAAGTCCATCATAAGAATGGACCACTGCTGCCAAGAGATCCATGTGTTCTCGAGCTACTTCTACTGTCACGTTTTCGAGGTTCTCGGTCTTCAGTCTAGTTGCATTTGCTTCAGATCCAATGTAATGGGTACTAGAAGACCCTGACGTTTCTGATCCTGAAGGAGAAGCTTGTGAGGGACCAGATGAGCTAGACACAAAGGCGGTCTGAAGAGGTGCTCCAGACGTCTTAACTTGAGGAGTGGCATTGTACAAAGCTGGATTCTGAGTGTTTGAAGACTTCTGAGCTCGGTACTTCATCCTAAGTGCTTCTTCTCGCAGCTTTAGAATGAAATCATTGATGTCCAACTTTGCCAACATTTCATTCTGTCTCAGATTTGACACAAAAGAAGCCCATTTTTCTAGCAATCCGTCTGCAAAATTTGACACTTTATCTTCCATGGTAGTAGTAACACCATGTGTGTGCAGCTCGCTCATCAAATGGTAGAATCTATCAATGACATCGTTTAAACTCTCATTTCCCATCGATGAGAAGTTGTCAAATTCTTTCTTCAACTCCTTAGCTTTAATTGCCTTCAACGAAGCATTCCCGTCATATCTTTTCTCCAGCTCATCCCACAATTTCTTGGCTTGCTTATTCTCCGAGTACTGGTGGAAAATATCCTTAGGAATAGATTGTGTTAGCAATGCATATACTCTCTTTTCTGCATTATATTTAACTTTCTGTGCGTCAGTCATTCCTCCTAAAGTAAGTTTCACCCCATCAGCTCCCACCGGCATACTGTATCCCGTCTCAATAGCTTCCCACATATTTGGATCCACTCCATTGAGGTAGATCTCAAAACGTTGTTTCCAGTGGTGAAACTCATCTAACGTTAAAAGCTTGGGGGTTTATTATGATTCCCCACCTCACTCTCAAGTAATAGTAAGTTCTGGATCCGTGAGTCCTTCCCCGCTGTAAACGCTGACATCTGATCTTCCATCTCGATTAACTTTAAGTCTCCTAAACAATCTGCTAACTGGTGCGACTAGAGTGATGCGAATGGGCTATCCGTGCGAATGAACTATGCGACTGGTTCAATCGTGCGGCTGAACTAAGCGATTGGTTCAGTCGTGCGAATGAAACTGATGCGTATGAACAGTGCGATCGGTAGGCTTAGTCGTACGAATGAAGATGCAACTCAGTCCAATCGTGTGTCTGGAGGATGCGAATGAAGTCCAGTCATGCGATTGGGTCAATCGTGCGACTGAAGCTGCTGTTTTTCGAAAATTTCTAGGTTAAACGTGTTTTGGCCGTAAAAACCCGAATTTTCACCAACCCTAATCGCCTAATGCCGTAGAAACCAAAACTTGATGAGCAGGGGACGTCCAAGACAACTTTTGACACAAAAAGATTGCGTTTTTAGTGAAAAAACACAAACTTTGTATCAAAATTGATTGAATCACACGTAATCAAGAGCCAAAGCTCTGATACCACTTGTTAGGATCTGGTATTTGAACAAAACACCAACTGATTAACGTGTAAACCAAACCAAATAGTGCGAAATCCTATTTGATTGGCGATCCAATCAGTGAGAACGCACGTAGAATCAATAAGGTATTGAATCAAACGTTAAGAATCGATTAGGAATCGATCTACAGCGTTCTATGAACTTGGAGTTTGAACTTGGAGGCTTCTGGATGACTAGGGTACGTCTGGAGTCGAAATAGAATGAATGCTTACGTTTTCCCACGAATTGGGTGGTATTTATAGGTTAGGGTTGCTCATTCGGGCGACTGGACCATTAGCATGGTTCAGTCGTGCGATTGAACCATGCGGTTGATCCATCCGCACTACTGAGTGTTCAGTCATGCGACTAAGTCAATCTCATGTTACAATCATACGACTGATCCAGTCTCTTGGTTTAGTCGTGCGACTGAGTCATTCGCCTGAAGTTATTCATGCGTATGGTCCATTCGCATGAGAACTTCATTTTGTTAAGTTTGAATGTATTCATTAATATAACATTATGTGTATCAATTCAAACAATCACAAAACTATTTAACCAATTCAACATCAACTCATTAATGAAATATTAAACATTATAAATCATAAACAACCATTCTCATTTCATTAATATTCCAAACATTACATCAGTGTAAGATAAACAAAACATATTACATTCATATCAGGATCTAGGTACATATGTATCAACATCTTATTTGAATGATTTAATTTAAATTATTTTTGTATTTTAGCACTTAATATATTTCTATATTGCTTAATATAATAATGAGTCAAGTTAACATGTTCAACAGACACAAACCATTAGTAGCTATTTGAAATAAATACGATTAATTAAGTTATATGTCTATAAAAAATCGCTCACACAAGTGTATAAAACTTTCGTTGTAATGCCCGAATGTGTATACTTAATCTAATTATATTTTCAAGTATATTTATAAGTTGTAAACTTAAATTAACTCAAAAGCTATATATATATATATATATATATATATATATATATATATATATATATATATATATATATATATATATATATATATATATATGTATATATATATCTATATATATATATGTATATGTATGTATATATCTGTATGTCTATATATATGTATTCTGTATATATATATATATGTATGTATATATATATATGTATATATATATATATATTGTTGATGCATGTATGTCCCTAGATCATGAGTTGTAATGTAATAAATCTTGTCTGTCTGATTATGATGTAATAGTATCGATTAATGAAATGATATGAATTGTTTGTTACTTGTGATGTTTAATATTTCATTAATGAGTCGTGATTGAATTGATTGGGTTTATGATTGTTTGAATGATTGCACATTATGTTATATAAATTAAAACATTCAAACTTAACTTAATGAAGTTCTCATGCGAATGGCCCATGCGAATGGACCACACGCATGAATAACTTCATACGATTGACTCAATCGCACGACTGAACCAGGAGACTGGATCAGTCGTATGATTGACACATAAGATTGACTCAATCGCACGACTGAACACTCAGTCGTGCGGATGAATCAACCGCATGGTTCAATCGCACGACTGAACCATACTTATGGCCCAGTCGCACGATTGAACAATACTAACCTATAAATAGACCCAATTCGTGGAAAAACGTAAGCATTCATCCCATTACGATTCCAGACGTACCCTAGCCGTCCAGAAGCCTCCCAAATCGTTCTCCAAGTTCACAGAACACATCAGATCGATTCCTAATCGATTTCTGACGTTGGATTCAATTCTTGATTGATTCTTCGTGTGTTCTCACTGATTGGATCGCCAATCAAATAGGATTCCGCACTATTTGAGTTGGTTTAACACGCTAATCACTAGGTATTTCGTTCAAATACCAGGTCCTAACAAGTGGTATCAGAGCTTTGGCTCTTGATTACGTGTTGATTCAATCAAGATTGCATAAAAGTTTGTGTTTTTGCACGAAAAACGCAATCTTTGGCATCAAAAGTGATCTTGGACGTTCCCTGCTCATTGAAGTTTAGTTTCTACGGACTTAGGCGATTAGGACTTGTGAAATTTCGAATTTTTACGGCTGAAACCCGTCAAACCTAGAAATTTTCGCAAAACAGCAGCTTTAGTCGCACGAGTGACCCATTCGCACGACTGGACTCCATTCGCATTGCTCATTCGCACGATTGGACCTAGTCGCACCCTCATTCGGCCGACTGAACCGTTCGTTCGCATAACTCATACGCACCAGATTCATTCGCACGACTGAACCAATCGCCCAGTTCAGTCGCACGGTTGAACCAATCGCAGAGTTCATACGCACGATTAGACCATTCGCATCCTTCAGTCGCATCAGTGAAAGTTTGTTTGATTAGATTCTAAGTTTATTAGCCATGGAAGATCAGATGTCAGCCTTTACTGCTGGGAAGGACTCGAGGATTCAGAACCTGCTGTTGCTTGAGAGTGAGGTGGGTAATCACAATAAACCACCAAAGCTCTTGACTTTAGATGAGTTTCCCCACTGGAAACAACGTTTTGAGATCTACCTCAATGGAGTAGATCCTAATCTGTGGGAAGCTATTGAGGTCGGTTATAGTACACCGGTGGGAGCTGATGGAGTTAAATTAACGTTAAGTGGGATGACAGACGCACAGAAACTAAAGTACAATGCAGAGAAAAGGGTTTATGCATTGATCACTCAGTCTATCCCCAAAGACATATTCCACCAGTATTCAGAGAACAAACAGTCCAAGAAACTGTGGGATGAGCTAGAGAAGAGATATGATGGGAATGCATCATTGAAGGCAATCAAGGCAAAGGAGTTAGAGAAGGAATTCGATAACTTCTCATCGATTGGTAATGAGAGTTTAGATGAAGTCATAGACAGATTCTACCACTTGATGAGCGAATTGCATACACATGGAGTTGAAACAACCATGGAAGAGAAGGTGAGCAACTTCGCAGACGGATTGCCTGATAAGTGGGCTTCATTTGTGTCTAACCTTAGACAGAATGAAATGCTTATAAAGCTGGATATAAATTACTTCATTCTTAAGTTGCGAGAAGAAGCACTAAGGATGAAGTATAGAGCTCAGAAGTCTACGTACACACAAAATCCAGCTTTATACAACGCCACGCCTCAAGCTAAGACATCTGGAGCACCTCTCCAGACTGCATTTGTGTCTAGCTCGTCAGGTCCTTCACATGCTTCTCCTTCTGGATCAGACACGTCAGGGTCACCATGTACCCATTATATTGGATCAGAAGCAAGTGCTACCAAACTGAAGACCGAGAACCTCGGTAATGTGACCGTAGAAGTAGCTCGAGAGCATATGGATCTTTTAGCAGCAGTGGTTCATTCATATGATGGACTTGTTGCTGGGAAGATTGGAAACTGCCATCTGGCAGATGAGGACTACGAGCAGGTGGACGAAATGGAGCTTGAGAGGATGGATATAATGTGGGCCTTAGCTAGCGCTGTCCGAAGGGCAAAGAAGTTTGTTAAGAAGACAGGACAGAACTTGATAGCTACTAAGGATACCACATTTGGCTTTGACAAGAGCAAAGTGACCTGCTTCAACTGTGGAGAGAAGGGGCACTTCAAGAGAGAATGTGTCAAGCCAAAGAAGACGGGTAATGGGAACCCATTTTCGTCCTTTACTCGCCAAGACAAGCAAGCCTCCAGTTCTACTTCATCAAACAAGGACCCAAAAGCCTTGACTGCTCATGATGATGAAGGACAGGATTGGAGTTTTAGGTTTGTCTCACCAGGAGAATCTAACATTGCCAGTGTTGAGGATATTGACGATGATTCTGCGAGTGAAGGTGATCTAGCAGTTGAGATAGCAATGTCACATAGTGAAGAAACAACTGCAGCTGAGGTCAGTTACAAGCCAAAGGAGGAGACTTCCACGTCAGAGACAGAAAAGTCAAAATCACCAGAACCAGAGACGTCTGATGCTGCGTTGATGGCTAACTCTTCTGAACCAACACAGGTAAGTACAACTGACCAAATGTTTGATAATCATGCTTGTTCTGATTGTGATATGTTTAGGAATAGCATTGATGAAAAATTTGCTAGGTTATTAGATCACAATGATAACTTAGTAAAAGATTTACAACTGTGCACTGAGGCTAATAGAGTTCTAAAACAAAATAAGCATAGTTATAAAGAAAAGATAGACCTATTGACTAAACAGCTTAGGGAAACCGAAGTAGTTGCCTTTAACCAAGCAAATGACATTAGGTACTATCTAAACTCCCTAGAGGACACTAAGAAGCAAAAGGCAGTTCTAGAAGTAGAAGTTAACTCATTAAAACAGAAACTACACAGTTGGACTAGTTCTTCACACATAGTTCAACACTTAGTGAGAGAAAGGAATAACGGGGAGGGATTAGGCTACAAAGTGGTTCCACCTCCACCTGAGACCTTGATGAACACCAAGTCTAGACCAGTAAACAACAACCCCATCAAGGATCATGTGGTGACTACTCCTCTTGTTACTGATCCAGACACATCATGTTCATCTACTGAATCTGGACAGAAACAAAAGGAGGCCACTTCAAAGGCAAAGGGTAAATTGCCTTGTGTTAATCTGGAAAATGAATTTGAAAAAATTAACTTAAAGTCAGGGTCAAACAGAGTTAAATCAGAATCTAAAAGGACTTCAAACGTTAATTTTTCACATGCTTCAAGTCAAAAACCAGTTAACCAAAAAGTGGAACATGTTAAACAGGTTAAAACAGTTAATTTTGTTAAACCAGAGAAAACATCAAACATACAAGAGTCAAAACCTAAAGTGATTGATGTTACTAGAGTGTCACGCACTTCTCCACAAAGAAAGTCTACTTATAAAGTTGATAGCAGATCATGCTACAACTGTGGAGAATGTGGACACATTGCTTCCTATTGTCCTTTCTATCAGACACCTAGGAAGAAGATAGATCTTCAGAACTCTAGACCTAGGTCTTCTAAGAGGAGTTCTCTAACTCCACCTAAAAGATCTAGTGAACCTAAAGTCCAACCTGTAAGCCAGACGACTGTTTATCATAAACAGGCATTGCACAAATCTGGCTTATGGAAAGAGAAGTCATCCTGCGTGTCTGATACTGATGACAAGAAGGAATCTGAGCTACCCTCACCCTCTAAGGGTCAATGGGTAGAGTTTATGATGTGTGATGCCTCTGGGAAACCCAAGACAGTAAAGGCCTGGGTTCCTAACCTAAACTAATACATTTACTTTGTATGTGCAGGGTGTTCGATATAGCGCTGAGACTAACATGTGGATTATAGACAGCGGAGCATCCATGCACATGACAGGAAATAGAGCCCTTTTATCAAACGTCAAACAAATCAAAGGAGGGCATGTTTCCTTTGCAGGAGACAAGGGAGGATACATCACAGCTCAGGGAGAAGTGGGAAATCAGAAAGTTAAGTTTGATAAGGTGAACTACGTTCAACAACTTCAGAATAACTTACTGTCTGTCTCCCAAATCTGCGATAAAGGATTTAAAGTCATCTTCGACAACAAGAAGTGTTACGTGCTGAAGAAAGACTACATGATCCCAGAGGACCAAGTTCTGATGACTGCTTCAAGATATAAAGACCTTTATGTCTTGGATCTGTCAACAGCTGCTACAACGGATCATGAGGTTCAGTGCTTTCTATCTAAAGCTACTGAGAAGGACTCAATCTCCTGGCATAGGAGAATGGGACACATTAGTCAAAGGAAGATGAATCATTTGATTCAGAAGGATTTAGTGAGAGGAGTAAATGTCAAGAACTTCCAACTTCCTGATTTTTGTGTAGCTTGCAAGAAAGGCAAACAGACAAAGAAGTCTCATAAGGAAAAGAAAGTTCATTCAATAGAACTTCCTCTTGAACTTCTTCACATGGATCTGTTTGGTCTAGTCAGTACAAGGAGCATTGCAGGCGATTTGTACTGTTTTGTGGTCACTGATGACTACTCAAGGTTCACTTGGGTAATGTTTCTGAAATCCAAATCAGAAACATTTGAGTCATTCAAGGAATTAGTAACCACACTGCAATCTCTCTACAAGCTAAAATTTACACAAGTACGCTCAGACAACGGGACAGAATTCAAGAATCAATGGATGGAGGCACACTGCAAGGAAAAGGGAATTGTTCATCAATTCACTTCTGCCTACACGCCTCAGATGAATGGTGTTGCTGAGAGAAAGAACCGAAGCTTGATAGAGACTGCACGGACTATGCTGGCTGACTCGAAACTGCCTATCCAATTCTGGAATGAGGCAGTAGCAAATGCATGTTATACACTGAATCGAGTCCTAATAGTCAAGCGCCACGGAAAGACATGTTATGAGCTACTACAAAGACGCAAACCAAATTTGGAGTATCTTGAACCTTTTGGCGCGCCGTGTACACTTCTGAAGAAGACACAAGAAGGAAAATTCAGCGAGAAGGCAGATGAAGGAATCTTTCTAGGATACAACATACCGAACAAGCGAGTTTACAATAACTCAACGGGTCTTGTAGAAGTGTGGTGTAATGTCGACGTTCAAAGATATACCACACCACCTACAGGCAAAGGACCTGCATACTTCTTCGATTATGATGGATTCTTCAAGTCCTTCAACATTCCTCTCTCTCCCTCCGATGATGAGTTAGCTACTAGGATGATGTATGACATTCTGAATACACCATCTAGCACACAGGGAGAATCATCTACTCAGTCAGGGGGAGTAGTCGATGACAGTGACTCCTCTTCTGAAGATGAAACTGAAGCAGATGACCAGAACAGTCAGGAGGAACAGGTTCCAGTTCCTGAAAGTCCACAAGCATCTACGAGTGATGCTCCTTCAACTTCGGAACCTCAAACTCCAACTACCTCAGATGCAGAACAAAATGTTCATAATCTCGGTTCTGAGGTGGCTGTTCCTACTACTCCAGGATCACGACTAAACGTCTATCATCCCCTTGACAATGTTATTGGGGATGTCAGATCACGAGTACAAACCCGAAATCAGCTATACTCAGCTGATTACGCCTCGGTTATGGAGAAGGGTTACATTCATGATGGTGCTTATCGATGTTTTGTCTCGCAGGTTGAGCCAAAATATGTCAGTGAGGCACTAAATGATGAGGCGTGGGTGAGTGCCATGCAAGAAGAACTTCTACAGTTTAAGAAGTTAGGTGTATGGACTCTGGTTGATAGACCTAAAGGTGCTAAAGTCATTGGCACCAAATGGGTACTAAAATGCAAGAAGGATGACCAAGGAGTCACTATCAGGAACAAAGCTCGACTGGTGGTTCAAGGTTTTCGCCAAGTCGAGGGGATTGATTATAATGAGGTGTTTGCACCCGTGGCAAGGATGGAAGCTATTCGTATCTTCCTTGCCTATGCCTCGTACATGAAGATTAAAGTCTACCTATTAGATGTGAAGAGTGCATTCCTTCATGGGAAATCAGGGAAACAGTCTATGTAAGTCAACCCGAGGGATTTGAAGATCCTTATCATCGGGATAGAGTTTACAAGCTCGACAAAGCTTTATATGGGCTTCATCAAGCTCCTCGAGCTTGGTATGAGAAACTCTCGACTCATCTTGTGAAACATGGCTTTCGCAGGGGAGTCATTGACTGTACACTGTTTATTAAGGAAAAGGATGGCGACCTACTGCTTGTACAGATATATGTGGATGACATAATCTTCGGGTCAAAGAATGAAGAGTTATGCAAAGAGTTTGAAGCAGTGATGAAGAAAGAGTTTGAGATGAGTGCTATGGGGGAGATGAAGTTCTTTCTCGGGTTACAGGTGGATCAAACACCTAATGGAATCTTTCTACATCAGACCAAGTATGTAGGAGACATTCTCAGTCGCTTTGACATGGAGAATGCTTCTGCTGCTGGGACACCACTTGCTACGAATCATGATATAGCACCTGATGAGAATGGAGATCTAGTAGATGCCACTATGTACCGAGGAATGATTGGATCCCTCATGTATCTCACTGCCTCAAGACCTGATATTATGTATGCTACATGTCTATGTTCTAGATATCAGGCTAAACCAAAGGTCAACCATCTGATCGGGGTCAAGAGGATTTTTCGTTATCTGAAGGGTACTCCAACACTTGGGTTGTGGTATCCTCATGATGATGACTTTGAGCTTACCGCGTATAGTGACTCGGATTACGGGGGCTGCAAGATGAACTACAAGTCTACATCAGCAGGGTGTCAATTCTTTGGGAGAAGATTAGTTACCTGGCAGTGTAAGAAGCAGACATCGGTTGCATTGTCAACCTGTGAAGCCGAATATGTTGCTGCTGCAAGTTGCTGTTCACAAATCATCTGGATTCAACAGCAAATGCGGGATTACGGTTTAAAATTCTCATCTACTCCTATTTTTGTCGATAACTCTGCTGCAATTGCAGTAACTAAAAATCCGGTTCAACATCCTAAGACCAAACATATCGGTATTAAATACCATTTCATAAGAGATTGCTTTGAAAAGAACTTAATTGATGTGGTTAAAATTAATACTGATTTTCAACGCGCTGACCTCTATACTAAAGCCTTTGATAAACCACGTTTTCAATATTTGTTAGAGGTCAACGGCGTTAAAAAGAAAAGTGAGGTAATTCCTGATGATGATAATGTGTAGTCCGATGTAGTTTAGTTAAAGTTTATTTTATTTTATTTTATTTGTCTATTTTATTTTATTTTATTTAAACTCATGTTATTTTGCTGTTTATGAAAATCCTAAAATAATTAAACCAGAAATGATTTTAGTATTTTAGGGGGAGAATATGTCAGCAAGTTAACATTAAAAAAAAATCACCCTCAAAGAAACCCTAAATCGCACGACTAAAGTCACTCTGCCCAAATTTCGTTTGATTTCCATAAAACCTTCGTTTCTTGCATATTGATCATTTACTTCGATTCTACAGGTAATTTGCGACAAAGAAACATCAACAAATCGTTCAATTTGACTCTGAATCTGGATAATCAGACCCGTTAGAAAACTGTGCCCTGTGTGACAAAATAACCTAACTAAATGACTCAAATTAATGAAATTAAAGATGTTAGGTGTTACACGAATGGGTTGCGAGTCTAATGAACTAAAACACGAAGTCTAAAACTCAAAATTGGTGAAAAAGTTAATTTGAATTGAACGGACAGGATGTCATACGATTGGACAGGCGGATGAACTTCAGTCGCACGACTGAAGGGGGCGATTTACTTAACCGCACGACTGAACCATGCGAATGAGACTCAGTCGCACGACTGGTGTAACCGCATAAGAGTACATGCGCATGAGTCCAGTCGCACACTCAGTCGTACGCATGAGGTCATTCGCACGTCTGAACCTCAATCGCACTGTTCAGTCGCACGACTGTCTTCAGTCGCACAACCTCAATCGCATGACAGAGACATTCTATTCAAAGTCTAAGTGTTTCATTATACTTGTAGCCAGTGGAACTAATGTTTATATTGTTATGTGTTACAGATGGCGAGTCGATGGAACATGAGCACCAAGCATAAAATATGTGCTCATCTGGATTTGACATCCAGGAACGCAGCTGACTTCTCAGGCATCATTACGTTTCTGTTGAGATCCAGGATTGCTCATGCTATCTCTACACCATGCACGCCGTATAGATCAGTGCAGCAGGCCTTCTGGGAAGGCGCGACTGTTGATAGATCCTCTGAGCCTCATTGCATCAGGAGTACGATCTTTGGTGAGGCTATCACCGTATCAGAGGAGGATTTGAGGATTGTTCTACAGTTAGGGGATGATGCTGATTGTCCTACTCGTCTACACCCCCTCACTGTCAGAGGATGTTTTATGAGAGCCAAGTACTCTGGGGACATCAATGTTGGGGTACTCAACAAGAGTAACCTCTGTCCCCAGTTCAAGTATCTTGCGCATGTTCTGCTGAAGTGCATAGCGTCGAGGAAGGGAGGATTTGATGAGCTGTCGGATCAGATCCAGAACGCTTATGCAGCACTGGTGCTGAACCACCCATTCAGCTTCTCCAAAATGATCTTCACCTACCTGGTGGAGAACATTGAGGGGAAAGGGAAGGAAGGTTTCTGTATGTATCCGAGGTTTATACAGATGATTATTGATCAGAAGCTTCCCTCCCTGCCAAAGGAGAAGGAGGATGCTGTAGTGCTAGAGGTCATGGATGACACTACGCTAGGCCAGATGAAGGTATACAGGGGGAAGCAGGTGAAACCCCCTGTCAGGAGGTTGTTTGGGCATCTGGCCCGTGCTAATTATGTGGCGCCAGCCAAGAGAAAGTGGCGCAACGATGACAGTGATTCAGATGTTGAGCATATTGCTATACCAGAGACTGACTCAGATGATGATGATAGCGGCGACGACGGGGATGATATGCCTGCTCCACCTAGAGGCACTGATTCAGACGTTATTCCCCCGGGGTCTGCCACTGCCGGAGAGGTTGCTGAGATGGCCGGTTTCTATCAGGAGTTTGTAGCTGGTGATCAAGAGGAGGAGGAGTCAGATGAGGAGCCCCTCACTAGGACTGTGGGAAGCAAAGTTGTTCCCACAGACCACGGGCTTAGGGTGGTTGGTGAACACCCTTGGGACTACTCAGAGAGAGAGACTGACCCGAGCTATGTTCCGGGCTCAGTGGGCAGAGCTGCAGGGGGAGCATCCACTTCCACCGGGACTAGGAGGAAGAGGATGGCTCAACCCCACGGACTGAAGAAGAAGAAGCGTCGCCTGACCTTCGTTACCATAGCTGCCACTACTACCACTACCACAGCCACCACTACCACCACCACTGACATACCACCCATCACCACAGCCACCACATCCACTACTTCCACTACCACAGCCACCACCTTACCTACCACCACTGTATCCTTCCCATCCACCACCAGACCATTCACACCTACATCACCAGCACCAGCCTACCGACCCATATTCACCACTGCCACTGCCACCACCACCTCACATCATGCTGGACCCTCAGCCCAGCCACCACATGTTTATGGATCTACTCTACCTCACATCGGGGTAGAGGAGCAGCTGTCGGCGCTTAACCGTATGGTGATGCGCCTGCTCGCTGCAGATGAGGAGAAGGCGGCGCAGATCCGCCAGCTAACCGACCTGACTGCTGCCCAGTCTCAGCAGATGGCAGAGCAGGCTCGGGTGATAGACCAGCAGAACCAGCTAATCGATGCTCAGAGAGTCGAGGTGTCCCAACTCAAGGACCAGCAGGCCCAGTCCGTCAAACGTATAGAGGAGTTGGAGACGACCAACAAGACGATTATGCTGAGGTTAAAGGGGTCGAAGGATGAGCCCTTGAAGCTAAAGGAGGGTGACGGGGATGATGGAGATGGTGATGATGAAGAAGATGATGATGATGAGGAAGATGATGATGATGAGGAAGAGACTGAGGAAGAAAGGACCGAAGGTAGAGATGATGATGACGAAGCAGAAGGAGGGGATGCGGCTGCATCGGCCTCTGCTTCTGGTCAAGAGCGAAGATCTAAGCATCGACAGGACCAGTCATCTACCACTTCTGCTCCTCCGAGCGACACGCCCATGATTCAAGACAAAAGTACAGATTAGATGCCTTATGTATTTATTTATTTTGTATTTCAATCATGTAATGAAAAACAAGTGTGTTGAATGTTTATATATTAAGTTGATATAATTCTGTTTGATTACTTACTAATGGTTTATGTGTTGAATGTTTATATCAAACAGATCCGAACTTTCAAAGGGATGAGTTTGACTTTGCTCCCCTTCAAATGGTCAAGACTCAATTAACCATGATTCTTGATCTGTAAGGGATTGTAAGAAGGTCTGTGAGTTATACCCCTGAAGAAGGGGAAATAATTCATGACCTATCTGATGAGCAACTGGCAGAGATGTTCAGACTCAATCCTGATGAAATAATCAAGGATGCTCCAACAGTTGATTCAACCAGTGATGAAGAACTAAACGACGTTGATGAAGTTGAGGTTGAAGATATTACTGTAGAAGAGTACCCTCAGTATGCTGACAACGAGGGTAATGTGGTCCCCAATCTGGGTGAGTCCCTAGTCAGTGATACGTTTGAGGTACTAGACAAGATGGAGCAGGAAACCGAAAAGACTGAAAGAACAGCCCAAGCCTCCAATGATGACGTAGATATTCGCAAGGCTGAGTGGGCTGCCTGTTTTGAAGAAGTAAGAGCCCAGCGTGCTGCACCAAAGAAAGATGCCTACACCAAGCTCTACAGAGTCAAGAAACACCATAAGGTGTCATGCAGGATTATTGCATGGGCTTATTTTGATGACCTTAACGCGTATGCAGTTAAGAGGGAGCAGGGCATAGAGTACTTCAGGTTCCCACATGATCTGAAGACTCTACCTGGTTTTGAGCTCAACCAGCTGGCTAAGCTAAAGCTGCTGTATGCTGACCCAAGAAAGATGTCAGGCTGGTTCGAGGCTGCCCTGAAGAAGGAGTACCACACCAGATGGGTTAACTTCAGACCACAACAGCCTACGCGGTATATAAGTAGGTCTGAGGTTGATGCCGTTACTGGCAAGCCCAAGATTGTGCTGAAGTGGAGTCCTCCGCGCACTATGTCGAGAATCCCTCTCAGGGAAATGCCACAGGACTTCACTCCACATTTCAAAATGGTGGTACTATGATTGGAGAATTGCTGAAGCTGTCATAGTTCTGAATAAAGAGGGCTAAATGGATACTATCAGGGTATTCGACCCGATGTGGCTAACCAACTTGTCTGCTAATGATGTATATACATTATACAAGTGGCCACTGTTCTATGACACACAAGACATTGTACAAGCCCTCTAGTTCCAAAACGTTATACGACTTTGCTTTGCGTTTGAGATTCACGCAGGAGTCACTAAAGAGGAGAAGTACAAGAAGTATAAGGAGGTGATGCAGAAGATAAGAGATTAGATAGATCTAGGTCCAAGGGGGAGTTTGTTGATGCATGTATGTCCCTAGATCATGAGTTGTAATGTAATAAATCTTGTCTGTCTGATTATGATGTAATAGTATCGATTAATGAAATGATATGAATTGTTTGTTACTTGTGATGTTTAATATTTCATTAATGAGTCGTGATTGAATTGATTGGGTTTATAATTGTTTGAATGATTGCACATTATGTTATATTAATTAAAACATTCAAACTTAACTTAATGAAGTTCTCATGCGAATGGCCCATGCGAATGGACCACACGCATGAATAACTTCATACGATTGACTCAATCGCACGACTGAACCAGGAGACTGGATCAGTCGTATGATTGACACATAAGATTGACTCAATCGCACGACTGAACACTCAGTCGTGCGGATGAATCAACCGCATGGTTCAATCGCACGACTGAACCATACTTATGGCCCAGTCGCACGATTGAACAATACTAACCTATAAATAGACCCAATTCGTGGAAAAACGTAAGCATTCATCCCATTACGATTCCAGACGTACCCTAGCCGTCCAGAAGCCTCCCAAATCGTTCTCCAAGTTCACAGAACACATCAGATCGATTCCTAATCGATTTCTGACGTTGGATTCAATTCTTGATTGATTCTTCGTGTGTTCTCACTGATTGGATCGCCAATCAAATAGGATTCCGCACTATTTGAGTTGGTTTAACACGCTAATCACTAGATATTTCATTCAAATACCAGGTCCTAACATATATATATATATATAGGGATAGGATCATTTCAGAACTACTAAATATTTTCAGAACTACAGAACTAATCTATACCATTAGATCATTAAATCAATGGCTTAAAACAATAATGGCAAAAATGTAAATAAAGAGAATATTAAGTATATTAAGTTAATAGGGTATGGGTAGTATAGGAATTTAACATCATCATTAATACTGTTACTAAAATTTCTCACAATCTCTCTAATTTGAAAATTTTCAAAAGATTAAGGAGATTCTAAATTGAAAATCACCACAATTTGAAAAGGTCCACAATTGTCTCTCATTCGAAATTGAAATCAATTCAAAAATCAATTTCACTCAGATCCATTACGTACTCGATAGAAACAAATCAAGCCATCGATGGAAACAAATATATGAATTGCAAGGAGTTTTAAAAGAAAAGGACAAAAACTTTGATGATGTTCCTGGTTGGTGTTAGTGGCAAGCGGTGGGTGGCTTTTGGTGGTGTGATGGTCTATCAACATATTTTGTCAAGTATGAATGAGACAAAAAAAAGTAAATAATTGGTCTTTGTTTTCCATGCTCCTGAAGAAATTTAAGATTACTCAAACATATTGTAAGTTTTCATCTGCACCTGTTATTATGATATGTGATTTGTTTTTAGTTTAAGGTTTAATTTCTCAAATATTAAGCTTTATTAGTCGAAACATATTTTGGGCCATGAAAGATCATTTGGTTTATTGTGTAAAATAGTGATAATAATTTTTACATTGATATGTTATTTGAAAACAAAACATAAATGTATAGTTTTATTAATTATAAACTCCACGACCAAAAGCATAAAATTTTTTTTTGTACTCCTAATCCTTCCTATTAATGATGTGTTTGGAGAGACAGAAAGAAAAACATCAATAAGAAAATTATTTTGTTAGTTGCTCAATTATAATAATAGCGATATTTTTTATGTAAATCATAGGGATTTATATTTTTTTAACTACTTGACTTAGTTATAAAAACTCTGATAGCTTCAAGCGTATTATATACTATCAAACTTTACCCTTCTTATTTTATTTTCATAAAAGGGTAATTTATGTATAAATATATGTTAAATAGATATTAGTTATTATCTAACTTTTATTTTTTTATAGATATGTCAAATATTAAAATATCATGTCTTATATATATTTCAGAAATAAAAGTAGTCATGGTTTCACTCAAAGTTTACATTTACTTTAGTTATCTTAGGATGTTTTTAGTTTTTAATATTATTTATTACATAATAATGAAAGATAAACTTTTTAATAATAAAGTTATTAGGCTTAATTTGTTTGTGTTTACTTTTACATTCGTGACAATTTTTGTCTTTGTTGTTTCAGGGTTTGATTTGTTTAAGGCGTTCATATGCTGACGGAAATACCATGAAATCAATGAACGTGGGAACCATCTATGTCTTCATTCTTAGACATAGTTTTGCAAGAATTATTTTTTGTTTTTATCTTTCTTCACAGATTAATTTTTTTGTCCTCTCCTGTTTTACATATATGTAAACAAACTTCCATTTTGTAATTTTGATATTCAATGTGAAGGTTTACATGTACGTAAATTGCCGTGAAGTTTTAAAAAAGTAATAATTAGTTTGAGAATTTACATATATGTTAATAGTATATATGGACGTACGTAGATCAATTTACATATAGGTAAATACATACTCATTTTAAAAGGAGGGTGATTGGTATTATAATTTACCATATGTATGTAGATGCTTACTATAAAAAATTGATGATTAGTATGAGTATTGGATCTATATAAGTAGACGTTCGTATTTAACATATTAGTAATCAATCTCAAGATTTACGCATATGTATAACATTTAGATATATGTAAATAGATGATACTTAAGTAATTATATTCTTAATTAGTTTTAGAGATGAACTATATTTATATATTTTTAGTCCGGTTCTTAACATTGTGTATATAATAGAGAAGAGAGAGAAAAGATAATTAATTAATTTGTTAGTTAATTGGAGAGAGAAATAATTAATGGATTACAATTATACCCTTCTTCATTTAATTTTTAATTTTTATAATTAAAAAAATGAGTGGTGTAGATTGGTTCTTCAAGTTCTTATTAAAAATAGAGTTCTGCAAAGAACCTAACCCTATATATATATATATATATATATATATATATATATATATATATATATATATATACATATATATATATATATATATATATATATATATATATGTATATATATCTATATGTATATATATATATATATATGTATATATGTCTATCTATATCTCTGTCTATATGTCTCTATATATATATATGTATATATATATATATATATATATATATATATATATATATATCAGGGCCCGGGTACATATTCACCGCGGCATGCTGATCCGCGATTACTAGCGATTCCAACTTCATGTTCCCGAGTTGCAGAGTAGAAGACCCGATCCATCTTCTCTTGAATCTCGACATTTCATCCAAAGAATAGAAAATGGTTAACACATGCCGATTGGAGAACGTATTCCCTTCCCAGCTATTAGTGAAACAGGGGCCATCACTCTAATACGAATCGAAAGAATCACTATCGGGTTTGGTACCAACCAAGATTATCGTGGTTGAAATACCATCAATTTTGAATCTAACCAGTTCGCGTGGTTCACCGGTTCCACCGAAAACTATATATATATATATATATATATATATATATATATATATATATATATATATATATATATATATATATATATATATATATATATATATATATATATATCTTAATCTAAAACTATACACTTACATTTTAATAATAAAATTATGAGTGAAAACATTTATTTGGACATATGTTTTAAATTGTTAAAGTAAACAATTTGACGTGTAAGAGATAATTTAACAGAATGAATTGTTATTCATTATCAGAATGAATTCTTATTCGTGCAAGAGAATTCACAATAGATTTCTTTTATCTTTTATTTTTATAATTTAACTATAAATTAGTTTTATGTTGATAAAGATTCAAATACAAAATTTTTAAGACTAAAAAAATATAAAAAGGATTAAAATGTTAACACGTGTTCTTTTGATCAAAATTAGGTTAGGATCAAAATTGATAATTTCCCCTTCTTAAGTTTCATTTTTTTAAACGTTCATAACTTATACATAGAGTATTATTTTTTTAAATTACACCATAAAAATAAGTATTTTTTAAATCTTTAAAACGCGTATAGAGTTGATATAAAAACAAAGTTTTTTTAACTCATTATGTAATTTCGTCAGGTAATTGTGTAATCTACTAAATTGATAAGTATTACACAATTATTTGATAAGTAATACACAATAAACTTGAAACATAAAAAGTTTAAATTTCTTATTATTGTGTTATTCGAAAATTATCATTTTAAAAAACACAATAATCAGTAATAGACTCGATGATTAGCAATATAAACAATGACCTATTTGATGAGGATTTTACAATAATATGATCAGGTTTACATAAGGAACTGAAAAGCGTAAATTTAGCATTGTGTTATTTGAAAATAATTAATTTAAAAATCATAATGCATAACACAATAGTTAACATTAGACACAATGAGTAACACAATGACCAACATTAAACACGATAATTAACAGTATACACAATGAGTTGTTTTACGAGTATTACATAATGAATTGATCAATATTACACAATACATTAGAAAAAAACATTAAAAAAATATATATTTTTAGAATTGTGTTATTTGAAAATCATCATTTTAAAATATACAATGGTTAGCATTAGACACAATGGGCAACACAATGACTAGCACTAAACTCAATGGTTAGCAATAGACACAATGAGATATTTAATGAAGATTACATAATGAACTGATTAGGATTACATAATGAACTGAAAAATATAAGAAAGTTATATATTTAGCATTGTGTTATTTGAAAATCATCATTTTCAAAAAACATAATGCATAACAAAATGGTCAATATTAGGCACAATGATTTGATAAATATTACACGACGATCTGATATTACACAATTAACTAACAAATATTACCCAATGAGCTAAAATAACGTGAAAAACTTTATTTTTATGTATCAAACTTATAAGCGTTTTAAAAATTAAAAATGTTTGTTTTTATGGTGTAATTTATTTTAAAAAATAATATTGTACGTAAAAGTTAAGAGCGTTTAAAAATAAATTTGGAACTTGAAAATGCGGTTAATACTAAAATACTCTTGGCTTGGATCTAAAGTTTTATTTATTTACTATCATGCCATCAAATTTTCTAAATCTTTGGATCTAAGATATAATGAATAATAGTTATTCTCATTTTTTTTACCTTTTCGTTGCGTTTTACAATAACCACACCTTTCTTATATTTATCTCTATTTTGTTAAACATTACTATTTTAATCAATTTTATTAATCTTTCTCTCTCTGTCTTTCCCTCGTAAAAAAGTTATAAATGATGAGTACTGAGTTGGTAAATGTTATTCAACCTATATATAATCCTTATTATTTTTGGTAATTTTTTTTAAGAATAAGATGGAGTGAATTTTCTGTAAGTTTTCCTTGTATTTAAAGATAAATCCTATAATAAAGACTCTAATATGAATGCTATAACAATAAAAAATAACGGTACATATAAATTTTTTTATAGTATTAGAAAATAAGTTAATATACATAAGTATTTAAGTATGTTTTTAAGAGTAACGACTAAACAAATCATTACTATTGTGTTATCTAGTTTTTAATCTAGCAAGCCATATTATTCTTTTTTACTTGTGTTTAAAACTTTTTTATTTATTTGTTTTAATGAGACTTACTCTTTTAGTTCTAGTTAATTTAACGTCTCTCTTTTCATTTCAAATATTATTTTTTTATTTTTTTAATATACTTATTTATACGTAATTTTAATCATATATTATCTAAAAGAATCGTTTTACAATCATAATTCTTAGTTATTAACTTTTTAATTTACTAATTCGCGAGTACACCAATTCTCAATCAACTATTATATTAACCAAAAGTTTTAAGTTAATACGTTATGACAGAAAAAAGAAAAGAAGAAAAAAACACTTTCTATAATTTATGTTGCTCTTCATTATTACACATTTATTTAAGGGTGTGCAAGCGTCGGTTTGGATTGGTTTTGGCTTAAAACTGAAACCAGAAACTGATATTTCGGTTTTTGAGTTTTTAAAATCATTCGGTTTACGTTTTTTTGATTTTTGGTTTTCGGTTTCACTTCGGTTTCGATTATGGTTTTTTTCGGGGTTTTCAAATTCGAATGAAGATTAATCGTCTAACGCCAGAAAAAAATCTATATATTTTCAATTCAAATGAAGATTAATCGTCTAATGCCAGAAAAAAAAGAAGCCACTTTGGTTGATTTTGATTTTTTTTGTTTTAGTTTGTTTGGTTACGGATGTGATTTAGTTTTGTCATAATATGGTTTTGTTCAGTTTATCTTGTTTTTCCAGTCAAAACCGAAACAAAAATCAAAATTTTGGTTTTTGAAAAACTTCAGACTAAACCATTGGCTTTTGTCCAGTTTTGAATTTTTTGGTTTTATTGCGTCAACTATTTTGGTTACGGTTTGGTTATTTTAGTTTCATGCACACCCTCACATTTATTTACAAAAACTACATGTGGTTTATAACTTTTAACATAATATTCTTTTGTTTTTCTGGAAAGTAATTCATATTTAAAAAATTAAGCTTCAAATCTCATACATAACTATTTGTTAATCATGAATTTTACTAACAACAACTTAATTATCTAGTTTAACTCCTATTAATTAACAAACTATTTATGGATCGAGGATAAGGATGATATGTGGAGGCATGTCAAAACAAAAGAAAAATAGAATGAGTCCAATTCTGTGTTTCAGTTAGCTTGTTTTTGTATATCATTACAAACCTATCATCCGTACCTCACTCCCCGATAATATGGTTTAAATAAAAAGGGCTAATCTATAAATACACTACTGATCTTCAGACATCAATAACAAATCAAACAAAGTCGTATGAGACCATACAGACCATATCACATATTAGTGGTGTCGGTCAATATTGTCATTGCCCAATCTATACAAACAGTATAGAACAATAGGGACTGTATAGATAGAGGATTATAGGAGTTACAATATTGGGTCATATGATAAAATTTTAATTTAAAGTTTTAAGTGAAACTTTAATTTTTCTAATAAAACTAAATAATTATATTATATAATGTTAATTTATGAAGTTGAAATCAATAGTTTTTGTGAGTTTTGGTGTTCTGGCCACCTTGTTTATGAAGTTTTGCATTCTTGCTCCACTCCTTTACGGCAGTGGCGGATTTAGAAACAAAGTTTAGGGGTAACGTAAAACATTTTTTTACCGTACATTTATATTAATAAAGGGGTGCGAAGTAAGATCATTCAAATTAAATCCATTTTGAATTTGAGGAATTGAACGCGAAGAAATTAAACTCGAAGGAGTTGTAGACCTAATATCATTATCATTATTAGAACCAATATCTCACTTTAGAACCAATAGCTCACTTTTGAAATTTTCTGTTAAAAAATTTACCAATAAGAACTTATTTTTTCTCTTTTAAATCTCTAAATTTATAACAAATAACACAATAAGATTACAAATTGCACTTAAAAATAACACAATTCAAATACCTAATTTCAATATCAAATCTTTAATTCATCTTTTAAATCCTTACTTCATATACCTAATTGCATAAAACCTAAATATTAGAAATTGAACCACATAACCATTGATTTTTATAACAAATAACACTTAAATATCAGAGATTGAACAATATTAATCCTAAATCCTTAATTCCATAGTATAATAGAAAAAAAATCACTAGAAATAGTAAAATGATGAAAGATCACATGTGAGTGGTGGCAAGGGGCGCCGCAGCAGGAGGCAGTTTGGCGATGGTCAGCCTTACGGCCGGTGGTGGGGACGTGGGGTGATTGGTATTGTGGGTTAATGGTGGCTGACTAGCTATAGCCCGAGGAAGGAACGTAGGGTCGATGGGGGCATAGGGCGATGGATGATGTTTTTATTTTATTTTAAGTTTTATGTTTGATTGGGTTATGGATATTTGGGCTAATTAGTTATGTTTTTTAAGTTGTTTAATGTTTTTTGGGTTTATTTTTATTTTGGGCTTGTTAATTATTATTGTATTGGACTATTGGGTATTTTGAGCTTATTAGTTATTTATGTTTTTAAAAATGTAATGTTTTTTATAAAATATAAGATTAATTTTTATAAAATTCAAAACTTTTTATAAAGTGTTGAGTTTAGAAAATTTTAAGGGGTAACATAATATTTTCTCAGGGGTAACGTAGAACCGTATTCTTTTTATTTTTTATCACGTAAAACCGTAAATACACTACCCGTAAAAGGTTGAGGGGTAGCGGAGGCTACCCCTCGGCTCCATGTAGATCCGCCCCTGCTTTACGGTGTTTGTAAAACCACAAATGGGGTTGTACACTTCCTTCACCCCACCCACTTATTTGTAGAGAGATAATGTACGGAAGGGGTCGTCGTTTTCGGATTGGACTACCTTCATCGTGTTCGATCTGAGCCGCCTCCGCCATAGTGGGTGGCATTTGTGTCGTTTGCGGTTCTGGCCGTCTGATTGTGGTAGAGGGAGAATGGCCTCGGTGGTGTTGTGATGCTGCGATCGGTGGTGGTTTTAAGTCTGGTCGGCGGTCTTTTGCCTCTTTCATATGTGCATCTTGATTTGTGAGCATCTTTACTCAAGTGTTTTCTTCGAATGGTTGAACAGGAAAAGGCATTGGTGGTCTTGTGACGTCGCCATTGCCAGTGGCCTTAGGGTTGGTCGGCGGTCGCTTGCCACCTCCATCTACGCATCATTATTTTGGTGTTTGTTGAACATGGGTTTGATGAATGTATAGAGAGTGGAGGCTTAATGGTTTTGTGACGCTATAATTAGAGGTGGTTGTAAGTCTAGCCGGCGGTCGTTTGCCTCCTTCATCATGCATCTTAATTTTTGAGCATCTATATTTAAGGGTTTTATTCGAATGGTTGAAATGGGGAAAAGGCATTTGGTGGTGTTTTGACATTGCCTTTGCCGGTGGCCTTAGGCTTTGTCTGTGGCCGCTTGCCACCTCTCTCTACGCATCCTTATTTGGTGTTTGTTAAACATGGGTTTGATGGATGTATAGAGAGAGGAGGGTTAGTGGCATTGTGACGTTGGCGTTGTTGGCAGCCTTAAGGTGGCCCGGTGGCTATTTGTCTCCTTCATCCCTACTGAGGCTGGTGGCATCTTTACACCTTTTTATGACATGGGTTCAAACTCTAGGGTTTAGTCATTTCATTCAATAATGGTTGCATGTTTTCTCTTTTTGATTTTTCTGCCTTGATTCAATTTTTTTGATGTTTTTAGGGGATTCTACCTCTCTTTATGTCCATTCGATGACGATGAGCATGTTCTCATCTGAGATCTTTGTTTACCAGTTAAAGGGTATATATATTGGTGATGATGATGACTCTATTATCATCTGAAAGCTAACTTCGTGGGTGTCTATGGTAGTGATGATTACCCTTCCCTGAACTAAGCATGGATCCTTTATTCCTTCTGCTATGAAGGCTATGATGACAATCATACAGTCATCTGAGCCTCAGTCCATGAATCTGGTTTTGTATTTAACCACATGGTTATGATCATGATGCTTATGATGCTGAACTTATGTTTTTTGATTGGTAACGGTTCGTGGTGTTGCTTTTGGGTCTGTATATTACGTTTGTAAAGTAATTGATGGTGAAAGGCGATGATGATATATAGCTACATGTTATGTTCATTGTTTTGGCGTGGTAAACTATTGTTTGCAACCACAACAAGAAACCATTGTTTAGTTGTGTTGAACTCGTTGCGGAGCATGGTAGAAATACACCTAGTCTTAATTAAAAATAAAAGGCTAATCTTCATTAGAAACAATTATTTACACATCTAAATCTATATAATCAACATCATGATTTATAACTAGACCATGTGTACACCCTAAATTTGTAGTCAATCGATTTACATAAAAATAAAATTTAGGCTTATGGTTGTAAAAGGAGGTAGAAGGACAATTGTGACAAAGAAAAAAGATAAACTCTAAGGCTCCCTATTTAAGAAAATGAGCCACCCCTTGGTCTTTTCTTGCAAGAAAAGCTTTCTTAAAGGGAAGAGAGAGAAAGAGGCCATTCTCGAGAGAATGTACCGAATAAGAAAAAGGTTTAAATTTCTTCATACTACATGATAGATTTAAGCTAAATTTATGATCATCTTTTGAATATTATCCGTTTATAATGATAAAGTTGATATTATTGTGTATGCATGTATGTAGATCTTGACTTCAATCCTTTCAACTCTACGTTTTTGTTCAAAGCTTGTTCAAAGTGAGTTCTAGATCGTCATTTTTTATGTGCTTTGCATTTTTTTTCAAGCGTTAATATGCAAATAATTTAGTTTAAAAGTAATGTTTAATGTGATTCAAGTTGTCACCTTTACATGAAACCAAAATTCTAAATGATGATTTTAAGTATTTATGATGTTCGTACATGTTAAGGCATGAAAACC